>OX155959.1:20965015-21152515 GCA_944548615.1 Micropterix aruncella
ATATATATATATATATATATATATATATATATATATATATATATATATATATATATATATATATAGTATATAAAACAAAGCCGGGTTTGCTCGAACACTTATAACTCGAGAACGGCTGGACTGATTTTTATGGTTTTTGATTTGTTGTATTTGTCTCCGAATAGCAGAATAACTAATAAAAACATTGGAAAATGTACCAAAAAAATAAAATAAAAGAAAAAACATTTTCCCATACAAAATTTTCATAGGTTTCGTAACTGTCAAACATTTAATGTTCATCCCGTCGTTACGGTAAAATAGAGGTTTCGAATCGACAAGTATCCACAATTATTACATAGTTTAATTTAATCATGTCATGCTGACACGCGATATATTTACTTAATTTTGATACTTTTATATTTTTCTTTGTGTTATTATCTTAATAAAGTAGTGAAATTAATATTTATTTTGTATTCATTGTATTACTTCCATAAAATCATAAATTAAGTTCAGCTAATCTGTAACACGACATTCATTGAACGTTAGGCGGTACGAAGTTCGCTGGGAGTCAGCTAGTCCATGTATACATGATAGATGCATATTTTTTGTATAATACCTATAGGTAATACAGGTAGTATAATATATGTAACTAAGTTTTTTAAAGCCGCAACTATAGTTATACGCTCTAGCTTTCAATAAATCACGAAGAGTCACCGGAGTTGGCCGATTATGCAACGCGCACGAAAATTAATCACAGTCCGATGACACAATCTCGCGCACACAAGCGTCGATAGTAAGCGGAGCTTAAAAATAATAATGCATTTTCAATTTGCTGCGACAATGAAGCGATATAAATTTCGCGCGCGCCGCGCAGACTGGCGTGCATGGAGCGGGAGACGCCACGTGGGCCAAATGTATGGCCGGAGCCATAAATCCTGCCGCGGTCGAAGGACTGCACCGCTTATCGACGATCCTCTGTTGCCGCCGACTGTACGTACTCTCCTGTCCTACCAAACCAGCGCATTGGCAAATTCAGCGATTTGCCTACAATAACTCCGTACGGTACTTACATAAATGAATAAAGAATGAATGCAGAAGAACACTTGTCAATTCATCTTTCAATAGGCAAACTGAGAAAGACTTTTCCTACAAGCCACGAACTGATATAGATTTTAGGAAGTACCTGCCTATTGCCACAGTATAATAACAACCAGTAAGTTCACTCAAGAGCTACAAGGCAATGCGGGAAGACGGTGCGACGGAAGTGGGGTCAGGGGTAAGTCATGTCGCGTCCTTAGGCCCATAGTTACGGCGCTGTGGGAGCAGTTTGTGTCCGCTCTTACTATTTATTTATTTTATTTATTTATTTATTTTATTTTTCGGGAAACATACAGCGCTTCTTTATTTATTACTAATTATTCTAATACAGAGTTTCGCTGGCCGATTAAATGTTTCCTACATTATTTTCTTACGGTGCATCAAAAATTGCATTGCACTAAATTAAATTAAATTAAATTAAATTACAATTGAACTATTGTAAGGATAGGAAAGGAGAGGGATGGGATATATGTAGGATAGGATATAGATATTCAATTTATATTCACTATGTAGTCACTTCCTAGACGCCTAGTGAGCTAAGGAAAGCTTCGCTGAATTTAGGTTGATTCAAGTAAAAGATATCGAAATCTTCGAATCGTCTATTATATGTGGTCATCAAGCGGTGCATAACAGAGTTTCGGGCGTAACTAGTGTTCACACGAGGGATTTCTTTTTTGTGGCGATTTACGAGTCGACGACATATGGTATTCTCAGAACAAATCGGTAGCCTAATAGCATCTGCGTCGCCGGGGCACCATAAATGTGGCCGGAACGATACTTCAAGATGAAGACGAGTAATCATATGACGATTTGTGGTAGCCCTTAAGATTCATGACGTCACTTGCTTCGATTTCAATTTTGTTCTAAGAGAAGCCACTGACTGGTATACTGTGCTATTGCTTAGAGACACTATAATAGAGAGAAGGCCAAATATAATATTTGATTTAACTTAAAAAAACATTCGACCATCTAAGGAGCTTGTAGCCTTGCAAAATGTACATATATAGGTTATTCTTTCGCAAAAATATTCAAAATTAAAAGAAAATTTAAAATTCCCATTTAGCTTTGTGCTGAACATTAATAATAAACCTTATAATTGCTCGTCCTAAAGGTAGGATTATTTTGTTTAATAATTTATTTCAATATTAAGTGCAGAATAGTTATATCGGTACCTACATTCTAAGAAAAATATTTATAACTATAGATCAGTAAAAAAAGTAATTAAGTACCCAATACATAAAATAGTATTACTGTATCACGTCGCCGACTCTCTATAACTTAAATTTCCTTTTTTCTTTGGGATTATTCCAAATAATTACCTTAACATAAATAATAAAACGATTTATAGAGTAGTGATTGGTAAGTAGACGATCAAAAATATTTTGGAGCTCGGGGGAGCTGCAATATGAGCCATTGATATTATTTTTTCAAGCATATCTTAATAAAACCAAGTCCCTGCCAATTGCGAACAAAGCTTCCGCGCAATGAGCGGTTTAAAAATGAAAATGTCATGATTTACAGCCGTGAACTTGGCGCATTAATTTACGCAAACGCAGTAAATGGTAATTCGCGTCTGCATTTAAACAGACAAATCTGCATGAGCCAACACAAACGCACGTCTGTTCAAACATTTCTCGCGCCATAAATTCGCGCGCGCTTTTTTGTTCGGCGCCGCCGCAGTGCGAGAGGGCGCGCGCGCGCGCGATCCGCACCACGGCAGTCGCACCACGCCAACTCTCGGTACACGGCAAATGTAGATTACAATCGAAAAACAAAGAGCCGCACTTTGCACCCCGGCTCTATGATGGATATCGCTCGGGCCAAGCAGACCTGTCCACCGAAAGTAGCTCTGCGGCCTTCGCAAAACACGTCAAATTGTATATAAAATATTTTGTGTCTTATGCTGCTGTAGTGTGCGGTGTTCGTGGTGTGTCTTGTCATAGATTCTGGGGTAAATTTGATCAAATTTTATCGAGCCGTTCTTCAGATAATATATGGGCAAAGAACTTATGACAGTTTGTGGGTAGATATTTTAATCGAGGAGTATCTCCAGTACATTTTCAGTCTTTTTGATGGCAAGTTTCAGGATATACTAAAATATATATGGCCGTCTTTGGGTGTTGGAAGTTTCGAATATCTTGCCCTATTCATGACTACTTCTACATCAAAATTGCCTTAGTGATTTCATTATTACGGTATACCGGTATGCATGCGAGTGCATCTTACCTAGTATGAACGTTTCTAAAAATGTTTTTTTTTTGTAATTTCTCTTCTTTCCATATTAAAAAAGGTTATTGCAAAAAGTGGTTTATTTAGTACGGCGGCCATACTGAAAGTTTTCCGAAATGATTATGAAAATCTACAAAAAATCAACCAAGGTTTCTTGGTTGATTTTTTGTAGATTGACGAAGTCTTGAAGAAGTCTCTTTTGCGGGGAGATTACGACAGCAAGAGTATGGCTCATGCTATTGGCCTTCAATGCCAGAATGATTGGACAACAATTGGGGACTTTTGCATTCCGCCTCCAATGCACTGGAAGGTAATGCTCTATGACTGGACGCCAGAGATGCTGAAATTTTATTTGAATGCCTTTCAGCATACACTTCCAGACCCCAGTAACCTCGCTCGTTGGAGCTTTGCCGAGGATAGTTCTTGTCCCCTCTGTAGCAATACCCCTTGCACAGCTAGACACATTCTAGCTGGCTGCAAGGTGGCCTTAGATCAAGGACGGTACACTTACCGCCATGACAAAGTTCTCGCTGTTATTCGCGAGGTAATTAGTCTCTCAGTGGCTCGTGCCAACAAGGGTTTGACAGTATCCTCCAAACCCCCAATACAGTTTGTGCGGGATGGCTCTAAAGGCAAAAAACATTTAACTACAAAACCTTTCTCAATAATCGAGAAAGCTACAGATTGGATTCTGGAGGTTGATTCGGTCTCTAAGCAGTATAAATTCCCTGAAAGTCTCGGATGCACAGCCCTCCGTCCAGATATAACTCTTTACTCTCTATCTCGGAAGGTGGCTCTTATAGTAGAATTAACTGTTCCATGGGAATCAAATATCCCAAAAGACCACGAGTACAAATTAAATAAATACCATGATCTTGCAAATGCCGTAACCCGGAACGGCTTCACTGTTCACCTTCACGCGGTGGAAGTTGGCGCTCGTGGCCTGCCAGCTAAATCTCTATTTCACCTCTTTAAAGATCTTGGCCTTTCCAGAAAAATAATCAACTCTTTCTTAGAAAAATTATCTAAAACTGCGATTTGCGCATCTCAAATTCTATGGCTTCGAAGGGGGAGTGAATGGGTGGCAAGGTGAACGCTCACATGTGGCAAGACAGCTGTCCTAAACCTACCACAGCCGGTTCGTAAGTCCGGAATCCACTGCTCACCCTCCAGAAGTGTAAAAAAATAGTATTATGATGGGCCCGACTCCGGTCGGTGAATTCCATGGCAGCTCCGTTTGTATTTATTTATATATTCTCCGTGGGGATAATACCTACACTTTTTCATACATATAGATACACGGCCCGGTGGCATAGTGGTTAGGTCGCCTGATCTTACATTGTAAGGTCCCGGGTTCGATTCCCGGCCGGGTCACCATTTTCCGTTGGGATCAAATTAACGGAATTGCATTTTCAATTCTGTCGATCGAATGCAATACAAGACACACACACTTACACACATGTTACACGCACACATACATATACAACACGTCATAGTAGGGTTGGTTGTAAGAGATTGTCATATGACAATAAACCCGCCTATTGTGACATTTTCACAATAAAGAGTATAACTAAACAAACAAGATCAATTTTCATAACATTTATTCCACTCTTTCGTGATGACTTCGAATACATGTTTTCAATGTTCTTCTACAGCAATTGCTGTAGGCGTCCCCACCATCCTAGGATATTTATTCCATCCCCCGACTAACCCGGCAGAGTTTAACCTCACTCCACAAGGCACTGGGAATGAGACATAGTGGGTCCCCTCGCGCGCTGCTTATATCTGGACGCATTTCCTAACCCCTAGTCTGGTCGCACAGGAAGTCACTTTCGTGGACCCATGGCATCCTTTACCCGCATCATTTCTAAAGATAGGTGACAAAAGGTCAACATCTTCTGTACTACAACATCTAAAGCACAGCCTGTTGCCATAGTGGTTAGGTCCCGGCAATAACAAGACTCATACTTACACACATGTTGCACGCAAATATAGGTACAAATAAACAATTAATTGTAGGGTTGATTGGAAGAGATTGTCGTATTGTGAAATTCCACATTAAAGAGTAGAAACAAACAAACAAACTACACTGGGAAACAACTTCAGCATCTCTTACAAAGGCAGGGAGTTAAGTCTGTACGGAGCCAGCCGAGGCGACTCCTCGACGCACCTGTATCCATGCAACTGCAGGATACAGCTGCATGGAGAGTTTACTAAAGCCTTCCAAATTACATTTGGGTACTGCGCTAAAATTAAGCGGTGGATGAGGTGCCGGGACCGGCGTTCGGTCTCCCCACCACATATATTATTGCTGTGACATCACTTGCCCGGTGCTACTCGACAGTAATAGGTATAGGAACATACGAAGGTATACCTTCGTATGTTCTACATACGCCGGTCCCCGCACCTCAGCCACCGCTTACATTTGGCTCAGTCCCCAACAGTACTTCCCTTTTCAAGGGGGAAGTAATAGCAGCTACCAAGTGGGAACTGAGCCACGAGTTCATCGACCAACGCAGACTGGCCATCAGGTTTAAGCGGCTTAGCCCCGTTCGGCTCCTTATTATTTATTTTACTATTCATATACGGTTGCTGAAATCTCTGTTTGGAGATGCAGTTTTTATCTAATAGGCCCGAGTGTCCCAGCATCCGCCGTGAGTGTAGGTCACTTTGGACCAATATCCAGTTAGGAATGCTGTGACGAAAATTGCTGTGACGAAATATCCTATAAGGATTGCTGTGACGAAATATACTGTAACCAACATAAATGATATAATTACAAATGTTTATTTATAAATGTTATAAGAATAGTTAGATCTACCTACGTCTTAATTCTCATGTCATTAGAGTTTTATTTATTAATATGTATGTATTATTTTAGGAGTTAAACACGGAAAAATCGATAAATACGAGCCAAAATAACATTATGATTTTTAGATTTCGTTAGGTAGATTCGAACATATTCCTGGGCCAATTTCTTAGTCCGTACCCAAGTTGATGAACCCTAAAAAAAGAGAAACTTTCAGGTTCCATCAGTTTTTCAGTAAGAGTCAGCAAAATATTCCTGGAAAATAAAAAAAGTATTGTTTTTTAAAAAATATTAATTAAAACTGAAAGGGTTTCAATTCATTTATTATCCTCTTCGATTCATTTTATTGAGATTAAATAGGTTAGGTTTGTAGACAATTTATTGAAATGGGTAGTAATATGGCCACTGATTTTTACGACTTAAGTATTTAACTTTTTATCTACACGAGGCTTTATTCAGAATGCACTTCGAAAGTTTTCCCTTTATCTACTGATCTCAGCAATTGTGATGTTTTTCGTGTTTACATGGCGCCTACCCTTAAGGGACGCAGAACCACGCGCGTGTTTTTCAAAAACGCGGTGGTCGAGCTCAACGCCGGCCCGCGCCGACTGCCCGCGATGACAGATGCGTCCATGGCGAAATATGGCGGTCTGGTACGAAACATGTGCGCGCCGACGACTGAAAAATAACAACAGAATAAAAAACGCGCCAATACAAAATTACGCGGCAAATAAAAAAGCGGGAGGAGGATGGGGTCGGGTACACGACAAAATGGCCGCCGCTGTCGGGAGCAGGCGCCGATAGTTTTAAACCGTTTGAATGATTGGCCTCTGCGGTGACATTAATCACGACTGCGATGAGTGGTCGCCATTTTGTTTTTGATGCAATTATTTTCGCCATTTATGACCGCGCACTTGGCGCGATCAAGGTCCCGACACGGCTATTATGAAGCCCACCCCACTTCTCGTTGCCTCGCTGATTTATAAGGTGCCATGTAATAATTACAGTACAAGTTTGATAATCCGCTGTATGTTGGTCAACAACACCAACAGACAGCGGGTCGTGGTAGGTACAAGTGGCTGATTATAAGGAAGAAGCCGTTGACTGTATTGGTGCACACCGTCACTCTCTCTCTCTCTCTCTCTCTCTCTCTCTCTCTCACACACACACCAAGAACGCCCTCTTGTAGATTTTAGAAGTTAACTCCGATTTCGAGTACCTACAAGGTTGAGAGTCAAAAAGTTGTTAAAGAAATATTATTTTTCATACATCAACTAACCAAATACCAGCAACTAACCCCCATTATATAGTCTCGTTTATCCTTCCATGGGCAAAAATATCAAAAATGCTATATTGTATACCGAGCATAATTTACTGACATATATTCGTATAAGTTTAATTTAAATTTAACTTTATCACGACTACAATGCATGATGACAATTAAAAGAATTAGTTTATCAAATGAAAGGCTGTAAGATACTACCTACTATAATTATAAATTCACCATTTGTGCCGTAATTGTTTTTTTTTAAACAATGTAGTCTTCTTTATTTAATACCTTTATTTTTTTAAGCAAAATAAAATTATTCTTTTCTATTCTAAAGTCGAGTCGACTTGGCTTTAATACGATTTTCGGAGAAATGGACTGAAATTTTAATAATTTACTGTTACGATTTATGAAGTTTCATTTGAGAGTCGAGGGCTCCGTGACTTATCAAACAAGTCCTTGATATGAAATATTTTCACCCATATTGACTATCAAAGGAGCTAAAACATACCACTGATAATGATATTTTTTAATAATTAATTTCTAATATACATAGCCTAGTTAAAGTCGTGGTTGCTGCTACTGTTATATTTTATTACATGTAGCAGAAAGTTCTTGTGAACAGATTATGCATCGGTTTAGCTCTGAAGAAAAGAAAATATGTCATTTTGTACCTAACTGGTGATATACGACACCAGCATTTTTCATAACGCATTTTTAAATCTTTTGAGAGTTAATAAAGGTCCAAATATGATTTTTTAATGGCAGGCTTTAACGGAAGCCTAAAATAAGCATATATTTGAACGTATATCACGCTTCAGCTGCGATAGTGTTAGTGATTTGATAGCTATATTTGTTCACCTTTTGACAGCTGTATTTTATGTGCTATACAATGCCGCCAATTAACGTTTATATGAGAGTTATTTATATACTTTTATTTTATAACATTATACAAGTAATGTTACGAATCACATATACCTTTATGTAGATACGACCATCAGTCACTGGCGTTATTGTCTTTTAAATCACACTTTTGTGTTTAAAACAAAATCTTTAATCACAACTTTGCAAGTTTGGAAGGTAATATCCTATTTATATACTATTTTATAACAAAGATATTGTGTGATATTTAGATATTTATATTAAAAAAAATACTGTTGAAAAATTTTACAAAATTTGTTTTGCAACATTTTTTACAATTTATGTATTTTTGAACGTATTTAAAAAAAAACAATTAAAATTAGTCAACCTTTTAAATATATACCTCATTGTTTTAGTATACTCAAAAATATTCGCCATTTACGTGAAACAATAACTTTCTTATTGTGCTTAGGTATATTTTCTAATTTCTTTAAAAAATGCTAGCCACAGATTTTTTAATTTTTCCTGGACTTAATCTTTACCTATGACTTGTTCAGAAAATCGACAAAGTACAAAGATACCGTCTTCCATCTTACCACGATTTTAGCACCTGCCATGAAAACGCTATTTAATTTTAATTTAATCGAAAAGATTATCTACCACATCAACAAAAAGGGCTGCATTCCTAATCTTAACTACCGTCAAATCTTTCCGTTGTAATCTACTCATTATACCAAGCTGCAAGGCATGTTTTTTTTTACTATGAGTGTGCTTGTAATATCTAAGCACATCATGAGCCTTATGAGAGAGAAAAAGAGAGACGGAAAACAGGTTGCAGTATCATGTCGGTGAAACCACAAGAAGAAGAGTCGGTAGGTACTATCCTCTCAATCGCTCAAGCCACGAATGCACAAGTCAATGATTTTAGATACTGAGTTGTGGAAGAGTATACAAAAGAGTATGTAAATTATCATTTTTGATTCGTCGAAGGGAAACAACATTACTCAATTTATGCATTGAAAATAGCTGCATATTTCCAAAATATATTTTTCGAAATTATTTACGATTCGAAATTCCGCTCGTTTTGATTAAACACGAAATAAACTTCGTTTCATTACTTCATTAACATATTAAAAATAATGTTATTCACTCGCATCAATAGTTCATTATGCCTAATATTGCTACTTCTCTCAAACCGATATTTTCAAATTATGTATATCGATTGGTGGGTATATCATATCGTGAGGTTAAAGTGCTTTGGGATCAATAGACGATTGCATAACTAATGAACCAGAAATATGTTAACTAGATAGATATATATTTATCTACTGTGAAGCTGCATATGCAGCACGTTTCGCCTTGGAATCTCTTTGTTTCGTGGTGGTATATGTAAATTAAATATGGAGCATTTATCACGAAGCGATTTCGTGGACATATAAAATGCAAATAAATATATATCATCTCTAGCATCCGACGGCGAACAATACATGCCCGCTGACTCTTCGTGCGCAGCGGAATTCAAACTTTTGCAGCTGAAAATAGCACAAAAACCAAATACACTTGAAGAGCCACGGGAAAAATGATCAATTTATATATTTTTTTGTAAAAATGAAATCCCATTCCATCTTGTGACTAGTTCCTAAACGAATCGAAGCATGAATCGAATTTCCAACGATCATAGCGCCCTTAAATGAAGGGAGAAGAACGATCAAGGCCCAAGCGGTGACTGTGGACTTTGATCTTTTTTCCCCATCAGGTCCAGAGGTGGTTTACCTCGATCAACCTCCGGTTAACGCGGAGGAACTGTGGTGGGAATACTGAATCCAATGACTTTTCCACGTTTTATTTTTTTTGAGGTATAATTTAAGTAAAATATACTTTATTTTATAAACTCAAGTATTGTTGTTAATATATTATCCTAATATTATAGTTTTCGCTTTTCTTGTGATGGGTAATTTAGGTTACTATTTTTTATTATATTATCTATTTATGTAAAATGTGTAAAATGGAATAACCAAAAATTTCAAATAACTAATAATCATTGATATTTCCCGTAACTTTTTACTTACTTTCATTATTTTTTAACTTATTTAAAAATCTGTTTACGATTTTTTCACTAAAATCTCGATATCAATTTGAATTTTCTCATATTATTTTTTTCTCAATTTCGACTAGTAATATATATCTACCTACATGTACATAAGTTGATTATGCTTTCATCCTTCCAAGGTGTACATCATCGTTTTTATAAGAAGTTTACTGCGGCTATGCATAAAAGTTGGAGATACACTGGCACGAGACCGCGTTGAAAGTTTCGGCGTTGCACTTCTCTTTGCTCTGTTTTTCGCGGTGCATTGTTGTTTTTATTGTCTTCTACTTTTCATAATATAGCGTAGCCTATGCGCAGTCACTTCTAACGTAACTTGAGCCTCAATATAAGAGGGGTCATACCTATCTAAATGCATGTATATAATATCTCATTGTGATTCATTTTAAAATTCTTTTTGTAGTGCCGTCTGCTATCGAAATTTCTCAAAGCTGACACAAAACAGATACTTACCTACACTTAACCATAGGTAGGTACTACATATTAGCACTTCTTGTAGTTGAGTAGGTTTTTGAGCCAGAAAGTTGTACTTTTGCACTGTCTTCGACGACCGTCAATATTCTCCCTTTCATTTTTAGTTACATCATTCAGTTGATAATAGGATAATCGATAATAGTATATAGTTCGATTTTTTGTTGCGTTCCTCGTTTCTATGTAACCCCTACATAAAAAATAGCTTTTTTAAAAAAAAAACATTGATTTCATTTTTAAATGTGATATATAAATAATTGTTTAGTACCTTATTTAAATATCTCTCTAACAATATTAAAATGCTTTCTTCTATTAACAACGAATATATAACATAATTTGTTCTTTTTTACAGAACCGTGGCAATCCTATAACACTCTGAAAGTAAGCTGGCCTTATCATAGCAAGGCGGGATCGGTTACACTTTACGTTGAACATTAGAAAAATACAATTTTAAGTTTAATTTATGAGCTATTTAAACTGGGCTCAGACATATGTATGTACATACCTATATCTAAATTAAGATGCAAATAACGGTATTTCTGGATCGTAAAATACTTTGTTTTTATACGACTGCTCAACAAAAAAGGAGTGTAATGTGTTCAGGGTCCATGTATGTTTTTCGTTTTTTATTCCACAATAACGTCTAAATGCTTTAACTGATTTAGACGTGTTTAGTATTGTTAGAAACATTATGTCATCCCGATTGTCATAGGATACCTTAACTGTCTAAATATCAAGTAAGTAGTTGTCTAAATGTACACACGTCAATAAATTAACATAAATATATCGTGTTTGGTTTTTTTTAAAAAAGGTCTGATTTAGTACATTCCGGAAATATACATGTATCTATGTATATCGATAAATGAAACCAGATATGTTTTATAAAAGAACCCTAAAAAAATAAGTATAAATAGAATAGTTTACTTTCAACGACAGTCGTATTTTTTATTCTTTTTAATGTATTTACTTTTGTGCTCTTGCATTTGAATAAAAAATAAATACAAAATTAATAAATAAAAATATACAATAATGATTCAACTGTCACCGGCGATTTTAGTACCGATCAATCGATCTTCGTACAAAATTCACTTTCAAAAAAATAATTTCTTTCATAGCAATTAGTGCGTTATAAACGGGCTTATATTTTAGTATCGAATATTATAGCTAGATGATTGAAAGAAAAGGTTTGAATAATAGCTTCATCCATACATTGATCAGTAAGACATATAATTCACTTTTACCACTTTGAATAGAACTACAAATTACATTAACATGACCAAATAGAATTGCTTTCGCAGGCAATGATTATCGCACCGAAGGGGCGAGCAAATACAGACGGCGAGCGGTCGTTGCGGCTTACCGCTTATGTGTAAAATGAAGACATAGAGAGAGGCCCGTGGTCGGACACTGAGTGGGTTGAATCTCGCGAGCAAATATTATACCGGGAGACAAGTGGAAAATGATGACCTACGAGGCGCCGCGCCGCGCCCTCTCACACCCGCAATCGAGGCGTTTTAGTTGCGGAGCCAGCAACAAAAAAGTGCAGGAGTTTTGTAAAAGCTGATACTTCCAGATCAGAGAGTATTTTAACTATAGAATGCCGGGGTAGAGTCAGTAGACCAGATTCCGGGACACCTGTAGCTGGCGTACTAGAAAAAATGTAATTTTAATTAGTACCCTCAAAGTGTTTTGAAGAAGCTGAAAATGCATCATTAGACAGTGGATGCAATAAAGAACTCGAAATAAATGATTAGACTGCCTTACATAATACATACAATTTTACCAAAAAAAATCGACTCCATTTTTTTTTAAAGTGCAGCGGCCATGTCACGGTGATACTTACATACACGGGCTATCATAATTGAATTCGTACCTATACAAAATTGTATGTATATGCTGTTGATCGTTGAGGAGTTCCCTCGTTGGAAGCCAACCCTGTGTGCCGCAGTCCTGTCGTAATTGAATGCATATACAAAGTTTCGTGTTTTTGCTGTTGACCGTTAAGAAATCCTCTCGTCGGGAGCCAACCCTGGGTGCAGCAGCCATGTCATGGTAAAACTTCGAACCTATCATAGCTGAATGAGTATACAAAATGTCGTATCGTGCTGTTGACTGTTAAGGAGTCCCCTTGGCAGGAGCGAACCCAGGGTGTGGAATCAGGTCATGCTTAAAAAAAATACATTATCATCGGAATTGTATCAACATGTACAATTTTAACTTCATATGATAATATTTGAGGAGCTCTCTGAATTCTTCATGGATCCAATTATCAAAAAAGGATTTTGATAAAAATGGGACTAATCTGCAAGTAAAGAAAATAATTTCAAATAAATAAAATAATTTTTCAAATCGGTTCATACATAGCAGAGTTCTGAGGTAACAAACATTAAATGAAAAAAGATACAACCTAATTGTTAATCTCCTCCTTTTTGAAGTCGGTTAAAACTAATGCGTGGCGATATCATTACTCCATACGTCACGAAAATTAAGTCACTGTAAATACGCCGGTACGTATATTTTGGTAACTACCTATTACGGACATATCTAATAGGCTTCATTTTTGTGATATGTATGGAGTAATGCTAACGCGACGCATTCTATTAGCTACTGATTACTACTGATTTTTAGCTTTTCCAAAAAACAGATTATAAAACAAAATTACACCTTTCCTAGTACGCCAGCGCAAGGTGTGCTGAAGTCTGGCCTGCTGACTCTACTCCAGCATTCTATGGCCAAAATACTGTCTGATCTGAAAGTATCAGCTTTTACAAAACTCTTGCACTTGCACTTTTTTATCGCTGCCTCTTGTACTATTTGCTTTGCTCGTTCTCGGTAGGCATTCAATTTTACACCTCTTTAATAAGCGTGCATTTTGTGGCAATTGAATGAGTTCTGGATTATGGTGTTTCGAATATGTTTCCAAGGGAGTTTTTAATGCTGCTTTATCAGTAACGTATATTGTTATTGTCTACCATTAAAGTAGGGGAGACCGGGGCTGGTAGGAGAATGGGTAGATTAATATCAATGCTAGTGGAAAATTTCACTGTTTGAATCGTATGAAAACATTCCCTGCGCAGACCCTGGCCACAGTATACCATATCTGGTAGGTATTATGTGCCCTGGCGTAGAACATTTCTACACTCTAGGATTGTAGAAACAATAACCTAGGTGCACGAAAGACACAAACAAATGCCATGTATGCGCCTTTGCTATTAGAGTGTAAATTTTAAAATACGTATCGGCAAAATTGTCCGACACCTTGGGCGGGGCCTATAACTGCCTGGCGTTTAAATAGATAGTTCAGTCATTTCAGTTCCAACCTCATACACTTATAGGTCAGTGTTAGAGACCTTTGCGTTCGTAGTTATTTTTTACCTGCACTTTGAGCGCCAAATTTTAGAACATCAAAAAGGTTTTTTTGAGAATCGGTCAATAAACCATAGTCTATAAGTGATCAAAATTTGGCTCTTGTGGATAGCAAACAGCCCGTTATCAATATTTTTGTATTCTTATTAGTAATATAATAATATTAAACACTCGTCATTTTCGTATTTTTTAAAGAAATAGGCGGGTTTATTGCCACTTGAAAATATCTACCAACTGACCTGTAGTATTATATGAATTAGAAATAGTATTTGGTAAATGGTAGATTCTATTGGTGGTAATACTAAATATATAAATACTGCAACACAATCGAATTAAATAGAACTGTGGACTCGGAGGAATTTCTCAGCGCGGGTTTTGTATTGCCTCCCCCCCCCCCCCCCCCATATCCCGTCCCCCTCCCCGCTCCCTCTTCCCGGCCGCAGCCAGCCAGCGCTTGCTGAAGAAGAGGAAGAAGAAGAGGAGCAAAGATCCGAACCAATATATCACCGGGAATTTACGAGGCTAGATACGACAGGAAAATTGCAAGAATGGTGGCGCAATCTATCTTAGTTGGGGGAGAGCGCGGCGCGTCAGGGCGCAGCCTGCGACGGCTGCTTCCTCAGGGGTAGCCAACTCAATTTTTCCCACTCGGAAATTTGTAAAGACCATGGACTAGTAAAATGGGAAGGGGATAACATTGTGGAAAATATCCATTTTAGCTCCCTGAGACGATTAACCACTGGGGTGCCAAAAATGCCTATAGGCATTTTGCAGTAGTTATCAGATTCGGGCGTGGCCGTTTCGGTCGGTCTTCATATACATTATATAAATATATAATATACATGACTTACAAGTTTCATTTTTAGGTAACAAGAGAGAATTCATGAAAAACCGATATTGTTAGTATTTATATAAAAAAATTATTAAAATATTGCGGCGCCGTTTTTTCATACGAAGGCTGGTTTCCGACAGGTTAAGAACATTTCCAGGTTGAAGTCTGTATGTGTGCATGTATCCCTCCACTCAAGCATCATTTGGTCATGGCAAGAGTTGAAAAGGTTGTGATTGAAATCGGTCCACCAGTCACTAGTTATAATTTAATCTCAAAATAGTGGACTTATAGACATGAAATTTAATACACAGTTGCCTTGTTAGACCAAAATGACATTGTGATTTTTTTGTTGAAAAATCTAATATTCAAGATATGTACATAATACTCTAATAATACGAGTATTTACATATCGCTGTATTAATTACCAAACTGAACTATAAAAGCTTTGCGTTCCCGCTGCCGTTATTACGGTTGTGTCAAACTTCCTTCCCAAACGGAAATCAAGCTCAAAATACTTCCATCAGTCCTTTGCTACTTGCTGCGAAAGTTTTAGGGTGATACAACCGATTTTTTAATTTCCCTCACCGTTAAGCTAACGGGATCACAAAAACAAAAATGTTGAAATCGGAGACTATCGCGGTTGTTTGACATTATAATTATGATAAAAAACGACCAGTCTACCCTAGGCAACGGCGGCTGCAACGTCGCCGAAACTTCGGATGCTAAAGGGAAGTCCCCAAACTCCGGACGGCACCTGGCGTCGGACACTAATAGTATCTCGACAAGTTGCGGCGCGATCGATACAAAGACGTAGGAAAAGGAAAAGCGTACGCTTCTCCGCACCTTTTTCACCCGTCTTTTATCGATCGCCCTGCGACTTATCAATATATTATTAGTGTCCGATGCTAGGTGCCGTTCGGCGTTAGGGGACTTCCCCTACAAAATTTCCTCGGTTAATTCGTTTTTTTTTATCCTAACGAAAATGTTTCTTCTTAATATATTTACATTGGTTTTAGGTTAGAAATTGGAGAAATCCAGTAGAAAACGTCAGAGCACCCTTAACCTTTCGGAAAACACACATTTTTGGTCAATTTTATATATAAATACTAACCTACCTAGTTACCTAATAAATAATGTTATTAGTCATATATATTTGTATGTAGGCTATTATTTTTTTTTTTATTTGTTGAGTGGGGCTTTTCTAAGGTCTTTATGAGCCTTGTAACACTGCGACCATTGCTGATCTATTGTGCTCGCCACCTACTATAGTTCTGCGCTAAGCCCCGTGTCATTCAAGAACCGCAGCAGGCTTTTGGCGCCAGATTGTTTTACCTCCTCAGGTTGGAGGTAGTGACCACCCAGGTGGTTGTATCTTTTACGCATCAGCGGGCCACACTCGCACATGAGGTGCTGGGGAGTTTCCTCTGCCCCTTGGCAGAACCTGCACATTTTTGTGTCTTTGAGCTTGAGGTTGAACATGTGTTTGTTCAGGCCACAATGCCCCGTGAGCGCCCTTACCAGTATGCGTAGATTGTTCCTATTTAGCGATAGGGCCTCACGGGCCGTCTTACGGTCGTAAGGCTTAATGAGCGCTTTGGAATGATTCAACCCTGGCGTGTTGTTCCAGTGGTTGACGGATTGTTCTAAACACATTTGTTTGAGCATTAGGTTTGCAAGGCTTTTTGGTACGCCACAGCAGGGTTCAGGGCCGTATAACGTTCCCTTTGCTCCCGTCCTAGCAAGTTCGTCGGCTTTTTCATTTCCCTCGATTCCTGCATGGCCGGGAACCCATCTTAGTATTACCCTGTTCTTTTCGCCCAGGGAATTCAGTAGTGATATGCAGTTTTGCACTAGCTTTGAATTAATGGTATTCGAGGCTAGTGCCATAAGAGCTGCTTTGCTATCCGAGTGGATATAGATACGGTGGTTGGCGTAGTCCTTTTGGAGGTTGATATCCGCACATTCAATAATGGCGTAAACCTCCGCTTGGAATATGGAGGCGTATTTTCCCAAGTTTACACTTCTTTTGAAGTTTGGTCGCTCTCCATATATACCACAGCCTACGTCAAGTCCCGATTTGGACCCATCAGTATACCATTTAAGGCTACCGGCCTCCCATTGCAGTTGGCTTTTTAGCCAGTCGTCTCTGGGCGGCAGTTCCACTGTAAAAAGTTTTCCAAAGTTTAGGAGTGGGAGCATGGTGTCTGATACCATGTTGAGGGTTGGATTTTCACTGACTGAGTCAAGAACTGATCTTAGTGCTTGTGAGATCCAGTTTACCTTCTCTCGGGCAGATAGCCTGTAGATGCTGGCTTTCGCCACCTGTTGCAAATGAATGTGTAGGGGCGGTAAGTTCAGCAGTGCATCTAGAGCTGCTCCAGGAGTGGAGGACATTGCGCCAGTTGTCATGAGGCACGCCGTCCTTTGGATATTGTTTAGTTTGGTAATCACAGTTTTCTGGTTGGCTTTGTTGCACCATACCACCGAGGCGTACGAGATTATCGGCCTCACAATGGCAGTGTATAGCCAGTGGGAGATCTTGGGGTTAAGGCCCCAGTTTTTCCCCGCCAGTCTTCTGCTTATACCCAAAGCACTTTTAGCTTTTTGAATTGTTTTATCTAGGTGGCTGTTCCAGGTGAGTCTTTGGTCGAGCGTGACTCCCAGATACTTTACTTCCTTGGAGAAAGGAATCTGCCTGTGGTTTAAGATTGGCATTTTTAGTCCACCTAGTTGACGTTTGTTGGTAAATGGCACGAGGACGGTCTTATCGGCGTTGACCGATAATTCGTTCTCTCTGCACCAATTGCTAACGATTGTTAACGCTTTTTGCATTATGTGTGAGATCGTGTTTTGGCAGAAGCCCCGGACAATGACTACTAGGTCATCAGCATAGCCCTGTGTGTCTATCCTGGCCTCTGCCATCCTATGCAGGAGTTGATCTATTGCAAGAGTCCATAGTAGGGGCGAGAGTACGCCTCCCTGCGGGCAGCCTCTTGTAGTGGTGACTTCAAGGTTTGTTCCGTGAAGAGCTACCTTGGCCGTGCGGTTTGAGAGCATCGCTTTCACCCATCTGGTTGTGGTGTTGTCAACTTGTTTTGACTCTAGCCCCTTCACCAGTGATTTAATTGGGGTTTTGTCGAAGGCGCCCTCAATGTCTAAAAATGCGCATACTGCGATTTGTTTGTCTTCCAACGCCTTTTCCACTCTGTCTACTAGGTAGAGCAGAGCGGTTTCCGTGGATTTGCCTCTGCGGTAGGCGTGTTGGTTACAGCTGATAGGGTTGACCGTTAGGATTTTTTCCCTATGTAGGCTAACCGAAATGGCTGCCGATTGGCGTTTTTTTGCCCCCTAATGGTTCAAACCCATCCAATTTTAGAGTTAAAATTAAAAATATAAAAATATATTACTCATTTAATTTATTTACCTGTTACATTAGAAAAACAATAAATATAAAAGTTACAAGTAGACTTTTCTTGTCCATATTTTATCTTATTTAACCATTTTGTTTAGATAAATCCGTAATTAAAGTTGAGAAGTCTTAGAAGTCTTGTCGCATGTAGTACTATAAGTACTACATGGGACCAGACAAAACCCGACTGGTATATTAATTACAGTTTCCGTGAAACAGATAATCAGTATCCACATTCTGAAAAAAAACTAATGAAGGATGAAGTCATTCAATCTATAATAAATTTAATCTGTAAGTCAGCTGTGTGTAAGTCAGCTGCAGTTGTGAAAGTGTATTTTTCCCTTATGCGTGTGGAAAATGGAGAGCTGAGAGCTATGTATATTAAAATATATTTTTAAGTAGCATAATAGCAATGGATAACTAAATTATCTAAAAAATAATAACAAAACCTTTAAAAGCCTTCCTAGGCATTTAGGCCTTCAGGTTTAACTTAAAACTATTATATTTTTCCATATTGCCCTCAAATAAAAGTTTTGATTATGCCCGAAAAGGAATCCGTATATAAAATATACGTAATAATCAAAATATAGAATATTTTTATCATTACAATAAACAATTTCTATGAAATAAAAATAAAATAAAATAACAATAAAAATAAAAATAAAAAAATAAAATAAAATAAGAAATTACTGTTTTTGAAAACATACACTCTACTGCAGCAGTGCGTCTTCGCAGTAAATCTGAATTTTATCGGTTAATGGGTATTTTTCTATATTATTGATGTACGAAGCTTTGAGCGGGAAGAAGTACCTACGGGATTTCGAGTTATCTATACTAATATTATAAAGAGGTAAAGTTTGTGACGTTGTAGGAAGTAATCTCTGGATCTACTGAACCGATTTTGAAAATTATTTTACCAATAGAAAGCCACGTTATTTGTAAGTGTCATAGGCTATATATTAATCCGAAAAATGAAAAGACTTTTTCGTGGTAGTCAGATTTCAAAAGTAAGTCGGAAAAAACGGTCGAACGAAAACTTTTTAACTAACGCTGCCTTAACGATGAGAGATATATGATTCAGTTCTAGAGAAAAGTTGTAGAGCTTATAATGCCTACAAAAAAGTCAGCGACAGCTTATGTCTAACTTTTATATTTAAGTAAAAAAAAGGAGTATTTTATATTAAAAAAATAATTTAAATCGTTAGGTCATGTTTATTGGTCATATTATCAACAATTATGAAGTATTATCAAAATAAGTAAATTTATCGTCTCAAGTGTTTAAAACAAAAGACTTTTCCCTTTTACTGCATATAATTTCATTTTTACTGCATAAATGGTTAAAGAGATAAGACACTCACAAATAAGACACTCACGAAAAGCCACTCACAAATAACGGTAATATAGTCAAATTGGCATACAAATACATACATACATATGCAGTAAAAATATAACCATTCTTTTGGCAGTCAGTAAATAAATCATAGCACTCAGTACTAACCAAACCACACTCATAATTTCATCACAAGTAAAAAGTTTTACCCACAAACGAAGTGGGCACGGGTCAGCTAGTATTATATAGTCGACCATATATCAAATGGCAAATATTTCATACTATTATTATTTTTCATTTGGCCATCCCTTACCCTAAATATATTGCCACGACTTAGCAATTCGCCTTTTCATTGATTTTCAGGTTATAATACCCTAGATTCCTAATATTTTTTGCCACGACAACTTAATCACGATTTCGAATGCCAATATAAAAAGATGAAATAGAATAGGTTAAAGTACGAAGAAAATTTTCCTCGGCTCGTAATCCACTGTTCGCGCCCAACATCCTTTGGGCGGGCATGTTTAGGGCGGCTGTTTGGGCGGCAACCCAACTTGAGGGAAAAAAGGGAGCTCAGCATGGGGGGTGGGAGGGGTAAACTTCGAGAGGTTATTAGTCTGAGCATCTGTTGTTGCTGCGGGGTGGAGCGGGGCTCCTCGGGGGTTGAGAGGAGCAGGGTGGTGCGGGAGACGCAGAATGTTGCCTGCGTATCGTAATTGCGTGTTTTTGGTTTCGCCTCCTTTATAAAGGAGGGGTGGCATCGTGTCAACTCAATGTTTATGTATGCTCACCATTCGTGTGTATAACGATAAAAGCTGTTCAATTATTATTGGTTTATTCCAGCGTATTGTCACACTTTTCTTTTATGGGTAGCCATTCCGATGCGTTTCTTAACAAATAATAATAATAATAACGTAGTTTTACATATTTCTGTTTATCTTGAAACCTGTTGTATTTGCTTTTAATAGTATTAAGTTGTTTGTTGTGATACATTATCCTTTTATGATATTTTTCAAAATAAATCCGATTGTGTCATTTTAAAGCTGGTCAAAACACTGTTTTCTTTTATTTTTTTATACTTTGGTAGGTACTTTGTGCTATTTTACTTATTGTTAACTACTATTCCATGCAGTTTCGTTTATTTATTTTTAATTTACCGGCTCACCAACCGACGAAGATGTAAAGTGTTGTGAACAAAAAAAAATTACATGACCAATTTATACATTTTGACCACCCTTCACCCCCCCCCCCCTCCCCTCGAGACGATTAAGGCTATTTCTAGACTCAAGTCTCTCTGTCTGGCTGTGTTTCTGTGTGTGTGTGTGTGTGTGTGTGTGTGTGTATTCCTCCACGATAGCACCCAAACGCTTAATCCGATTGAGCTGAAATTTGGTATACAGCCATCATTTGGTCATGGCTAGATTTCAAAAGATTGTTGTAGTTGAAATCAGAGGACGCACTAGTCATTCAATCTTGAAATATAGGACTTAGATTTTTGAAATTTGGTACACAGATGCCTTGTTGGGCCGAAATCACATTGAGAAATTTCGGTTGTATTATCTCATATGCAAGCTGCACTAATAATTCTTACCTAACTTCCGCCATACATTTTAATCAAATATGTTGGCGCTTGGCTCAACCCTGTTATTAGCCGAGAAACGTACCTATCCAGGTTCGCCCGCCGGCCGAAAGAGGGCGCTCATCGATTTATTTTATGAAATTAATATTCAGATGAAATCAGTCCATGGCCACTTGCCCGGAAAGTCTTGGGGTGGCAGAATTGAGTTTTTTCTTTGACCATGCCGCTATGACAAGACTATTTCTGTGTAGGTACGTATGATTATCATTAGCAGCAATTTTTCTAACGAGAAAAACAGCTAGCAGCATCGCGGCCATGTTTACTCTCGAGATATACCCGTGTAGATAGCTACCTCTATGTATATCTGGAATCAGAGTCGGAGATGCTGACTGTAGATTGCCTCTTCCTCCGCCTTCCATATTCATCTTTTTTATGCTTATCTTTTGGTGATTTACGGCGTTCGCGCCTGCTGGAAAACACAGCCAGATGAGAAAGTTATATTTCGCTTTTGTCTCTCGCTCCTCGCCCTTAATAGAGCGATAGGGAACTTTTCCCGGCCGAAGAGCTGACAATGGCCGGAGATAAACAGCAGGAGATGAATCAGCAGATTCGCCCGGAGGTAACATACGCGAAGATAAGCAGCCAAATGTGACCATTCCGGCTGGATTAGGCATGTCATGCTACATTTCCCATCTGGTATAAAACGCGAGAGTATTTCTTTGCCGAAACTACAAACAAATAAACATGTCGCATATTCGCAAAGCTACCTCAAGTTACATTGCTAATTAAGCATCGCGCATAAACGTTTGTTTGGTTTTGAGACGGGGGCACTTGAAGTACCTATCACCAGAGGGGGGGGGGGGGAGGGGGGAGGCAGGGCAGATTTTGCTTCATAAATATCCCGCAAGGCAGCCTAGTCTAAAAAAAGTCGTAAAAATTTGGTAGGTAGGTAGGTAGGTAGGTACCTACCTAACAAGGTAGGTTTGGAAGGCCAATTAAATATAAACTAGAATTTGATTATGTTCAAAGTTCTGTATTAGTTAAATATTTAATTTACGAATTTACGGTTTTTGAGTTACCAATTAATAGAACAAAAAATATTCAGTCCAATAAAACTCCCAAAAATTAGGTACCTACCTAATTAGGTATTAAAAGGTTTGGAATGTTATCTAAAAATAATCTTGGATTTGATTATGTTCAAAGTTCAAAGTTTTTTTATTAGTTATTAGATAATTTGCGGATACAATATTTCATACTAAGTAAAAATAAAATATGACCATGGTAATATTATCGTACTATCATATTAAAAATCAAGCAATAATCAACCAAAAATAAAATAAAATATTACCAAAAAGAATATCGAATACCAAAAAGAAAGTCAATTCCAAACTCAGCACTAATTGGTAATTTGTGCTAATAGCCGTCCCATTTATAAAAAAACCTAACCAGATTTTATAAGGGACGGGTTCCTATTATTTTTCTTGAAATTTTGACGAAAACTGACATTTAAGGAGACTGTTTGGGCGGCAACCCAACTTGAAGGAAGTAATGGAGCTTAGCATGAGGACAAGGAGGGTTAAGAAAAATAAGGCATTTTCGAGACGTATAATTGGTAATTTTTACATGACTGCCCCAAAAATAATTATGGTATCTGTTTAGGATTCATGTAAGTATGCTTTCCTTTTCTTTATTCCAGCATATTTTTTAAACGCTTGAACCGATTTAGAAGTGTGTGTTATTGTTAGGATCGTTACGTCATCCCAAGTGTCATGGGTTGCATATCGTGTTCAAATGTGAAATAAATAATTATCCTAATATCCAAATATCAATAAATTAGGATAAATATATATCACGTTTAGTATCAAATGAAAAGTTTGATGAATTACATTTCGAAACAAATATATGTATCTATATGGATAAATAGGTACACAAACTACAAATATTTCATAAAAAATATTTTTATTACCTGAACGCAACCGACTTAAGTGCGGCGGCGGTGGAGGGCAGGGATCGTTTCAAGATACCTGCCGCAGGGCGTGGGATGAACTTTATTATCTTACAAGACGTGCTTTTCACAGTTTTCTAATAATTTCAAATACTCCATTCACTTGTTATTATTGTTTTTGCAACATATATATTTTTAAGTCTTCTCTATTTACAATATTTATTATATTATATTCTATTTTATTTTTTATACGTTTATTTTATACAATCGAACATTCAAAATGATTTTACTATTTTTTTGAGTTATCTCAAACTGTTATGTCTTTACTGAAATGTTCAAACATTACGCCAAGCTATTACCCGACATATTGATGTCACTGACCTTTTCAAAAATATCATAAAACTACTGCGTATGCAATGCCACAACAAACTGTGCACTTTACTTCTTTGACAGCAGGCGTAAGGTGCAGCTTTGATATGGGTCCGGTTCGGAGTGCGCTTTTTGAATGCTGATTCTCGAATGCGCGCGGGTTTATTGGCATTGCGGCCGCGATCAGATGCAAAAGTCCCCCGCATTAAGCATTCGAGCGACGCGGTCGCTGTCAAGTGCGCGCGACATCAAATGCTGTGTTGAATAATCGACGCTGGCCGCTGCAATAGCTGCACAATCACTTATGGAACGTGACATATGTACCAACCTTTCCGGGAAAGGGCGCTTAAATATTAAATAAATTAAAATTTTAATTACTGCATTATATGAAATGGGAAATAGTAAAAGATAATTGAAACATTTTAAATGATAGAAGATGAATATGTATAAAAGGCGGTTCGATCGTCGACCTTCGTAGATGGATGCACACAGACGGTCCTTGCGTATACTTTGCTATCTCGCATTTAAGGTATTTTGAGTTTTTTCTACCAATCACCTAGATTATGGTATTTCTGTCCTTCATGGGTCAACACCCATCAGGCAGCCTCAACGCAGAAATTCGAGCCCGGGTAGGACCTTGGCCTGCGGGCCAGTTCCCCTAAGAATCGTTTTTCGAGCGCTTCTGGACGGTTTGCGTACCGTGCAGCATCAGCCAATCGACTGTGCGTTCCGACTGATAGCCGAATGAGTCTGGAAACGGCTTTGTTTCCTAAAAGCGGGGGTAGTTGTTAAACTTACGGCAACTGATTTTGAATCGACCAATCGGCTACCCAATACAGGGGGAAGAGCCGGACAAAGGGTGCCGTGGTCCGCAATAGATTTGGTAGACACCGAATCATCGCTACGTAAGGGAGAAGACCGCGCGAGCTACCTCGAACCCGTAACCAGTTTAGAGGCCGGAAAAATCCGGCCGAAACTGGTAGCCAGGGGCGAGGTGGCCCCACTGGGTTACCTTGCTAGTGCCTCGTCGTAAGGCGCTGGTCTCTGGCGGGTTCGTTATTTTTGCTGGACGGTAGATTTGTATCATCCTCAAAGTTTTTTACGCTCGCCTCACGGAAGATATAACGATCATTATCTTTAAACGAACGATCGTTCGCCCGATTTAGTCGACAACTACAAATGCATCAGTTGACAGCTCCAATGTACCACAAAAGTGATGGATCATTCCGTGTGCACTCGAGATCTAAACCCCATACTTCTACCGGAAAAAATCCGCTTCCCCTCTAAAATTATGTTAACCACTTTTTTTTCTAAAGATCTTTATTAGTTATCGAGATATAATTGACCTAATTAAAAATCCTCTAAAAATTTTGAAAATTACAGCTAAGTATCTGCGAATGTATTTTTATCGCTCCCGTTGAATCTTGACATACTGCATCAAAATCAAGTCAATTTACAATTTAAAGGAACGATAATCAGAAGTGTGGAATGATACTAATATATGAACTAATATATGAATAACATGTTTATGATATTTAATATAATTTAATTCTATAATAATTCGTTCACGAATAATGCCGAGCCTGTGACGGTGACATACAAAAGGAAGAAAAGCTAACATGCCTAATTTGTATAAAAACGACAACCACTTCTCATTTTTGTGCATCGGAATAAGCCTGGAAAATTTCAATACAATAAATGCCGATTACAGGCAAACATGGAAATACTGCAAAACTTAAAAGACCCTAAATGACCAAAGCACCACAGGTATGAACCCATCAAGAATGATTTCTATGCGAAAGTTTATTAATGTTCTAAAACAAAAGCTGTATGCTCTCGTAAGCACCGTAAGTAGGTCAAAGATGACAACGAGGAGATTATGAGAAACTTTAAATTCCTTAATGAGAACAACAATTAACTTGAATCCCAAATCAAGGATTTTGAAAGCTTAAAGCCAAGTATCCTCGAGAAGCAAAACATGAAGTTGCGTCATAAAATGGCATATTTTGAACATAAGATGGGTGATAAAGGCCAGAAGCTAATCGTAAAGCGATAATTGCAGCAAAATCGGAGTGGATTATAAAAGGGGACGATGTTATATGCACTTTGGAACATCAGCACCACTCAGAGCGCGACGACGCTTTGAGGGACTTAGGAACCAACTTTATTTTTTCACTTTTACTTTCACTTTGCACCGATAGATAGACCTCATTACCCTCAACAATAGTTGGTCTGTGTGTTTTGTTTATAAACTTTAAAGTTTGGGCAGAAGAAAGTATTTT
Source organism: Micropterix aruncella (assembly GCA_944548615.1). NCBI lineage: Eukaryota > Metazoa > Arthropoda > Insecta > Lepidoptera > Micropterigidae > Micropterix > Micropterix aruncella. Next base: position 20,990,949 of record OX155959.1, read on the forward strand.
CGGATTATTTTTATGGGACGGAAAAAAAGAACTGAATTTCTGATTTGTTCTTGTCAGTCCTGTTTCGAAACCTTTTTTGTCTTAATCCATCCGTACTCTACTATCTTTCTAAATATTAAACGCAAAAATAAAACAGAAAATATTTTTTTTGGCCCAAAGTAAAAAAAAACATAGGGCAATTATTGTTAAGGTTAATCAAATCTTTCCATCGGCATAAATAGTGAAAAAAGAAAGTTGGTTCCTAAGTCCATCAAATTACAGTTTCGACCCACTGTCCGGTGACCGCCTCTGTCATCATACGCTGGTCATTTCGTTTCAGTCCAGTCAAACTGACGATGATTACCTACAGGCTTCAATAAATACAACGAATCTACTGATATTGGTATACACAGTCAAACAACCGATCTATATTTAGGAATCCCACTACTGCGTAATCTACACCTACCAGTGAGGAAAGTATGCAAAAATAAGCATTACAAATAAATATATTTGTCTGAAAAATGGAGGCACCTCAGTTAACACACAATGACACTCTATTATATGTACGATCAAATACTTGATAACATTTTGTGATGGATCGATGCCCATACTAAAGGTAATTTGAATTCAAAAATCACGATTACTGCTACTCACTTATCTATTTTTCTAAATTTCATCCAAATTTATTTTATAATATATTTACTAAATTACAATATATTATAATTTATTATATTTCTATTGAAGCAATCTTATGATTTAATATATTTTGGTTATATTTGTTACATTTAACTAATGTATTTTTAACTTTTCTTTATTTACAATATTTGATACATCATATTCTTCTTTATTTTATTTAGCAAGCTTTACTTGCTCAAATACTATTGTATCACATACTTGTATTTCTTACACACATTCATTTCGTACGGAAAAATTGATCAAAGCGCATGACGAGGGATAGAAATGTTTTGCCGTGTTTCTAGATCTTGCGAAAGCAATTGACACCGTCGCATCGTTTTTATCTGCTAAACTCGAAAACGCTGTAATTCGCAATTTTTCAAATAAATTATTAAATAATTACCTTAATGGCAGGACTCAGAAGAATTTAAGTTCTCCAGCTACAATTAAATTTGGCATACTATATGTTAAGCGAAATCGGTCCGTTGCTGTTTATGCTATCAACGACTTAGCTAAAGACCGTTAACTTTAAAGGGGGCGAAGTTTTGATGACGTTTGATGAAGGTTTGTTTTTACGACCTGAAAATAAGACTAAAAAATATAAGGATAAGATATGTAGGTAACATATCTTTATTCAAATGTAAAATAATTTTGGGTCTCCTTAATTAATTGATATTAAAATTATAGTAAAGTCGATGTTTCTAATAAGTAGCTTCTGTCATTAAAAATATACTACTTTAAATTCAAAGGGAGCCTAAATTGGCCTTTGATGCAATGAGGAGAGCAATTTCTGGAACCCAGGTTGGTTTCTACCATCTTTACTAAGAACTCCGTTTACACAGAAAATATGCATTATAAAATTCTGTAAACAATTAAGCAAACTTATGAAGAGTGGTTTCATGATATGTAATACTTAGTTGTTATGCCGAAATAATTGTTATGTTCGCATTAAAAATAAACCAAGTTGTCAAACTTACAGAGTGCAAGAATTAAAATTTTTTGGCCAAAATATGTAATATTTATGAATCAAATAAAAATAAATTATTGAGAGGTGTATGTTTATGTTAATTGATTATTTTGTTTCTATGCGTTGTAAGAACATATAAAATATTTCAACATATTTCTCTCCATCGGTGAAAACTTCATACCATTGGTTGCACTAAGTTTTTTTTGGTTCGATTCTTACATTACAATTTTGTTATTACCGTTTTATACAGAATAACCATGTTTAAATCGTAATTTTGTTGAATTACATGGAGTTTTACTGAAATTCCATCACTCGATTATAATATGTATCAACATTTTCCTTACAGTTAAGACTGAAATATCAGTATACTGTACTTTCAACATGATTCATGTGTCCGACTAAAACAGTATTTATATTACTACATGCTGCATTGTTAAAAGGAAAATCACAAAATCTCGATATTATGGTTTAACATTAAGATATGGTAATTATCATCACGCCAACACCGCTAAGCGTCATGTTCATTCAACGTAAATACCATAGTTCGCGTTATATACGTCATTCTTGTTGAAACATGAGTATTGCCGTAAGATATTGCTTTTAGGCAATAAGCTCGCCCTTTTGTTGCAAATAGAGCGTTTAATTAATTATTGCCGTGTATTACATCGTTATACATTTCTCAGTATGGTAAACTGGAATTCTGCGGTTTTCGAAATTTCGAATTTTCGAACTCTAAACTTATGAAGGATCGCGTGAGTTTCATTCAGAAAGTGTAATTTTTCATGGTGAGCTTTTACATCAACGTCTCTTGGTCTATATTCTGTCTATAGACACGACGCGAATTTCCGCATATCGGTTTCAACGACTGCAACTTTTTCAGCGTCCGCAGCTGCAACGCCAATTGAACTTTTCGAAATCGTGTTGACTTGGTAATTAGGTACAGTCGTCGCGCGTATCGGCGCGGTTGTCTTGCTCCTTCGCGTCATCGATATAAATTACTGAAAAAAGTGATTACGACCGGCCGGACGTATCGGTAATGTGAGTTGATGCGCGGCGGCGTCTGCCGGGACAGCAGCACGCCGGATCCGGCGATAATTCACCGCGCGCTCTGCGCCGGATCCGGCAAAAAAACCGGTGCGGCGTTGTCTCTCCGCTCGAATTGAACGGGCGAGGTCGGCCAGATCGATTACCGCTTTTTTTTCGCATTTATTCCCTAGCTTTCATTCGTGCTTTTAAACTTCGCGTTAAACGCACCTTTAATGCACATGCACCTAAAAGTATCACTATGCGGTATAGGACCTTATATAAGCATACGATTTTTCTTTTAGTAAGGAGGTAGTTAGTACCTCAGTCAGTCATATCATATATACTTAAAAATCAGTAACCTTGTCGCGCAATTTTAGATTTTTTGGGAATAACGAGGGTGTGTCAATAAAACTTTACAACACCTCAAATTATTCATAACTGAAAAAAACCGTTTTTTAATTAAAGGAAGTAATCGACCTTTCGCTCTGATTCGTGAAGTCGGTACCCACTGAAGCCCTTATTTTTGATAATTACTCGTACATATTATTAAAGGATTTTTAAGAAATGTCTGCAATCTTTTTATATAAATGTGCTGTCTCCGTAGCTGCAAGAGTTTCTTTTTAGCTTCATTATCCACATGTACAAGTTTCAAAGACCGTGTTCATTTTTTGCCTGTCTTTCCTGGAGCTGCGGTGCTGCTTTTCTTGTATTTCGCGTCCTGGGCGGCGAAGTTATCAGGCGTCTAATTAGCGGGCCTTTTAAGGTTTTATAGATCTGACTTTCATGTCACGGCGGCGTTTGCTGCGACGCCGCTCAACGGCGACACGGTTTCCTAGTAAACCGATTGAAGAAAGCACGCTGCGTAATTGCCTCTTGGAGGTTTCTTTTTATGTGTAACCGAAAAAAACGTTTGCAATAAAGCCAAATTGGCGCGATTGCGACAAGAGGAGTGAGCGATATTTAGTGCAGCGAGAAAATATTTTTTTCTATATAACGTCTTTTAAGGCCTTCTCTGGCTAAGGCCTTTTTCTAATAAAAGGCGTTTAGGTTAGGTACCTAACGTTAAAGTGTAACTTCAAACTACTTTATTACATTTTAATTTTTAAATAGACTCCTAAATAAGAATAAGCAATTGTTTTGTTTTTTTTTTTCAAAATGTACACAAAATCGTTCTTGTTTTGCAGTTTCGTCTTTATTATAACCAGGCACGTACATAGACTTCAGTTTCGGGGTGGGGGGGGGGGCATTCATTGAAACAACGCGCGCGGCACCTATCAAACTTGAATGTGTACGTACAATGAAACTAAAATACGCCGGATTTCCGGGGGTTAAATCCCAAATCCTCCCCCCCCCCGGATACGTGCCTGACACTAGCTAGGTACATAAGTCGCGGATTCTCTCTGATTCTCATTTTTTTCTCGACTTAATTTTTACTGAAAAAATCGGGCCGGGGGGATGCGTCCCATGTGCGTCCCACGCGTCCCATGCGCCCCCTGGATACGGCGTTGACTATAACATTATAAACTCATTTTATATAGAAAATCGATTTCTATAATTCATATTAATTACGACAGTCACGTATTTTGCTCTCCTGTAAAATGTACATTTTGACACTTGGTTTGCAAAGTAAGCCATCCTAATGATCTTCGAAAAAAACTCACCAAATTCAACCGACTAAAAAATCATAGCATATTCCCTCCTTGTCTCCTTGTCCTTTAAGACAATAGGTCTTCCTGTCCGCCCTAGAACGGGCTAGTCCTAGTTGGGTGACAGAAACAAATAAGCAAAAGGTTAAGGTTTTGCCATTCGGTTCCTGTTATTTTTGTAAGCTAATCAATGTTTTATAGTAATTAATTCTTAAATAAATAAATAAATAAATAAAATAATGGCATTGCCTTTAATTTCTGAGGGAAGGTTAGCTTGCGATATAGGTAGGTACTAACCTCCCCGAAAGGCTTAACGATTCCAATATTATTGAACTGTAGAACATTTTGTCTTTAAAAACGGGTTATTGACCATCTTAAGGAATATAGACCATTACAGGGGTACCGGGTGGACCAAAATGGCTACTGCCACAAAGACTCTCAAATATCAGCATGGGATATACAAAATGAGTTTTTATTAACTGGCATCTTTCAAGTGGGTTAACGAGCTAGTCATATGATATATCGATGGAGCTAGTAAGCAACTTTTAAAAAAAAGTTTTTATTTTGTAAATTTTATCAATTCAACTTGTGGGTAAAAGTTTGGCAAGCTCCGAGCGCGCTGTAAATAAAATATCGAAATAAAAAATCTTTGCGATATTTTACCTGCCGCGCTAGAATGCGCAGCGCACTCAGCGCTTATTATACAAATTTTCAAATACATAACATTTTCGAATTTTCCAAAAAAAATGGTTTACTTCTTCTCATATTTTTTAATCAAAAGTTGCTTATTCGCTTGTAGGTACTGTTTCAGATATTCAAGGATGCCGGTTAATTAAAACTTAATCTGTGTATAGTCAAATTATTCATTCCAGAAAGTATAACACTGTAAAAAACGCGTTAGGTATGTACCTAACTATAAATAAATAAATCGATGTATTTTTAATAAAACGCTGACGTCACAGGATGTCGTGGAATGGGCGTTCGCATTCAGAAAAAGGACGAATATTTTGTCTGACTGTATTGGTGGCGTTTTAAGGCTCGATCTGCGATGAATGTCCCGATAGTGTATAAACAAGCCTTGTAGGTCATTTTGTCCCGCTTGTGTGACAGTTGTCTCAGGTCGTACCTCGTTTGACCGCTCGCTTATGCATCCCTTAAGCGGAACATACACTTCACTAAAATAAGTAAAATTTTGTATCCACTACAAAAAAAAATCTAATAGTCTCCACAAATATCGCAAAAAATCTTACATGATTAAATAATTTGACTCGACAAATTGATCACGCCAAAAAATCAGACTCGACCCGTTCATTAAACGCGTTCGTTTTAATCGTTTATGGAAGTATAGGTACTTACCAGCGAAAATACATTGTGGTTTCAGGATAACAAGGCTTTCACCAGGTTTCAAGTCTATTTCAGGTTTCAAGTGTACCAGGTTTCAAGTCTATAATTACAATATTTCTACATTCTATATGAAATAAGACTAGTACGCCCCCTGGTGGACATATTTTAACCAAATTTTCAACTCTTGCCATGACTAAATGATTTCTGCATGCCAAATTTCAGCTCAATCGCATTAATCGTTTTGGCGCCATCGCGGAGGAATACACACGCACAGGGACAGACAGACACACACACACACATACACACACACACAGTCTCACCGACAGACTCCAGTCTGGAAATGGTCTAAATCGAGTCAGTGGGGATCAAAATGGATATTTCCGTCTTCATCTCATAAATTTCTTTAGAGACACACACTGTAACGTGCCCCGAATCCTGTAGGAATTTGATTTCTATATAATGTATAAATATGACGTGAAAAAGACTCGAGGTCCCGGGAAAAAAATGATGATATGATTATTATAAGTTTCTCCTTATTAGAAGGCGGGCGCCATCCCGGGCCTGCTGGGAAGGATCCGGGGGTCAACAGTTGTGCAGTACCCGACCACCGCCTAGTCTAGGTACGCTGAAGGGGAATACGTCACGTCTCGAAGATGCTCCAGCTAGCTTCAGTTCCGGGCGTGGGTATAAATCCTCTTATGAGACGTGCGTAGAAGGATGAGCCTTCGTCGGAAGGGGCGGCCTTGGCGTTAGTGAATTAATTTAAATTAAACGAATTTATTAAAAAAGAAACAAGAAGAAGAAAAATAATATTCTGCTATTGGCAGCGCTGCTTTCTCGCTCACTGTTGGTAGCCTTGCGCGCGGCGACCGCTGGGGGCAGGCCGTGCCCGTCGGCCGAGCTCCTCCGCGCTCAAGCGGCCAAACGAGGAACTATCCCTACCGTGATAGTTCTCCGTCTCGCTACTGGGGGCGTTAGCGGCCTGTTTGACACTTTCAAAAATGGCGGCGCTGGCCGTCCTCGAACTACGATTTACATAGGATTCCAATCGCGCAGAAAGATGGCGAAATTAACTAATATTTAAATATGATATTTTTTTAAATTATTATAATTTAGTATTTTAAATTATGATATCTGAAACCGTGCGATTTTATGAGTAAATGCTATTAAAATGATTCTGCTAATATCTTTGATTTGATGAACGAGTTATGAACATGATATATTATTTTATGAAGAAAAACTAGAAGAATAAATATTCGTACGCAATTTAATGCACGATGAGCTGAGAAAAATTAACTTCACGGCTGCTGAAATACCGTATAGTTCGCTCCACTTTACCCAATAGGAACAAATGATAAGACATGAACAAATGTTTTATTTTCCGATTTCCTTTACAATTTATAAAGATTCAAAACACGATTTATACAATTTAATTTATTCGTACATGGAGAATTTTTGCGAGTGGTGAGCGCCGTTCTATCGGTGGATTTAGGTATGGATCTGCGGTTTTTCTTAGACGGGTATTTGGCGAAGGATGGACCGGGGATGTGGGTACTCAATTTTTTATAGGAATGGTTTTGGGAAACGCTAATCTCTATTTTCTTTCCTTTAATTTACTTAAGGATTCGTTTTTAGATAAACGAGTCTAACTCCTCGGCCTAGGGCCGTTCGTTGGAATTTTGCCAACGGAGCGTGGAATTTTAATGGGACTTATTCGATACTAGGGAGGAATCGCCAAACTCATGCTAATCTCCGCCGAATCCTCGGATTGTGTGCGGATTCTGCCCTAGGTACTACCTCATTCGCGAACTTTGGAAAACGCTAGAGCACTCGCGTCTTTCTCTGGTTAATGTACGCGGCAGGCCGAGGCCAAAAGATTATTATGAGAGGACGGTTGCAATTATAGTCAAATCACGGGTACTCGCCTGACACGGGTATTACTTTGGCGACTGGGTGTGGAAGGAGTGCTGCTAGTCCTCACTGAATTTAAAGGTGCGGATGTCGCACGAACGATTTTATGACTGATTACTTTTTGAAGTTATTATTGGAAAATGCTGGCTGGCTGGCGGTGCGTGTAAGCAGAAATGAAATGGCGGCGGGCAGCCTGAGCTGCCCGCGCCACGCTCGACCTCTCCGCTCCGCTCTCCGTCCGGAAGTAGTAGCCAAAAAAATTATATCGATGGTAACATTGTCTCTGCCATCGGCTAGGGGTGTCATTTTTACTATCGTGCCTTTGATATCGCACTCGCATGACAGGTTGAAGTTTTAATTTTAGTGATGAGTTTTGTTTTTAAGATATTATATTATTATTATTTTTAAGTAGTTATTTGGTGATGACTGGATCATCACAACACAAAAACACACTTAGAAAAATGTCCGTCTGGAATTAGTAGTAATAGTCTCGGGGGGCTCAATATGGATATTTCCGCATTTATCTCGAAAAAAAATCTCGTTCACAATACTTTCCTCCCTGTTGGTTTTTTTAATGTAAAATATTTTTTCTATCGCATATCATACGATATCATTTTAAAGGGCACGGAAGTCAACAACGAGGAAAACACATCCAATACGAGCAACCGCTATGCGTGGTGGTCGTAAAAGTGTTTCTAATACCCTTTGCACATTCGGTGCCGTATCGCTGTCTATACACTATCTGGTGCATCTCACATAGCGCCTTAGTAGGAACGTACAAAAAGGGTCATACTATTGAACTGCGTTAGTGCATATACAACTAGAGCTGTCAACTACAACGGGCGAACCCGTCACCTCAGGAAGTTTTAACGATTGGTTGATTTATCTCCCGTGAAGTGAACGCAGAAGACTTAGGACAAAACAGTCCACCGGCTTCGCCACATGCCCGTAAGAGGCCAACGCCTTATCCGCGAGATAACCAGGTATGTCACCCAGCGGGCTTACACTCCAGTCTTACACTTGCACTGAAAGAGTCGAATATATTTCATACAAAATGCCCATTCTCCTTCTGAAAAAATTTTCAGTCTTAAAAATAAAAATATCCGTACAACGCCTTTGACAAGGTGTTTTACTAAACTCGAGCCCACTATGTTTTGGATGAATCCACTATGTTGAGAAATAAACGCATTTTAAACTTCGCATCCTAAACAACGCATAGGTACTCTACAGAAACAAAGACACGTAGACTTATTACTCAGGTCGGTTTTGGTTAAGCGTTGACGGATATCGATTACACTCGATTTGACTTTGGTTCAATTCGACTAATTATACCATCATTTCATTATATAAATATTATACGTGATATTACATTGTTTTGTATGTTAAAATATATCGTAATGCTACGTCATATAAAATAATTATTTGATATAAAGGTTCATTTAATACATATAAATGCAAAAGTCACGGAGCAGCCTGCTCCGTTGCAAAGTCGAGATTTCCAGTCGACTCGAGAAACGAGAGTCGAGCTATTTCTTGATTTGCGCATCGTTACAAAAATGGAACTGTCATATCTGCAGGCTTTTTGGTCAGTTTAGTTCCTCGAATCTCGCTCTTCGTTTCGTTCATTTGTGAATTTCGGTTTAAAGTCGTTGAGAACAAATGGATTAAGTCGCGCTCGATAAATTTTCCGACTAACCTCACGCCTATTTGCCAAGGCCTCGATGGTAAACAGCCTTTCCATGACTTGCAAGTCCTATAGGTATGCAAGTAATTTCTTCAAGCGCATCGCAAAAAGCTTCGATATCATTTGGTTTTCACGAATTCATACGAAAATGTCTAAAAACGACAGACTACGATTACCTGACAAATTGACAGATGACAACTAAATGGCTCTTTCACTTTCAAACCCTAATGCATCCAAGCAAAAACGTTAAAATATCAGCTGAGCGTCGGTCATTTTACTAGCCTAAAATACCTTTAAACTTGGCCCATCTGGTGGCTAACGGCATTTTAAGAGCCATACATTGCCAAGCAGTTTTAAACGGGTGGTCAACGCTCGGTTAAGTTGAAACATCATTTATTTCCCACATTATTTTTTAACAGCCGTTATAACATCATCAAATACCCTTGGAGTAAATGGGTATTTTCATGGATCCATCTGTCTCTTTTGCAGGATTTTCGGCGACATCGACTTAAAGTACTATAACTACGAAACTACTACACCAATCATAAATAGAACAACTGCACAATAATTGCATTGAAATTTCGAATATAGAATATTAAAATATCATTTTGTAAAACAATTAGATAATTATGAATAAATATGAGAACGTCAAAGAAGTGAAAAAAAGCGCGACCAGATTTGGTCGACTCGTACTCAACGGATAATTGTTTCGCGACCAGATTTGGTTGACTCATACTCAACGGGTTAAATTTGAAATGCGTTTATTTTTGAGGCTGTTTATTATTATTATAAATCAAACAATGTATATATTTATGTTATTCCAGAAGTGGGTACCTATTGATATTTGAATTATAATGTTTCTATAGAAAATCTTCAATAGATATTGATGGTGATTAGGTACCCTACTGTAAAATAAAATGTATTGTTTTATTTTTGGGGCGTGGCGTAGTGTGTAGGCGGCACAAGACACGGCGCGGTGGAGTCCGCCGCGGCTCGCCGTTGCGCGCATATCTCACGGGCTCATGCGTTGGCATTGAAACATCTAAATAAAATCCCGGGACATAAATCACACCGTTACCCACATAAATAAAATATGGCAGCGCGCTTCAATATAGCTATAATTGCGTCTCTTTGTTGGAGGTGTGCGAGCGCTGTTCCGACTGGTTGCGCTTTGTATCGAAACACCGGCGCGAGAGCCGTCGCGCCACGATTTATACCTTTTGAATATCTACAGCGAGCTTAAGCTTTTCTTTCGGTTGTCATCATTATCCCTCGGCCCTACAGCCGGCCTGATGCTATAATACCTCCTTCACTAGAAGTTTTAGTGCAGCATTTACCTATAGATATAATACGTATAATGGTTGTATTAGTCTTGCATTACTCAAAACCAGCGCTTGTTTGATAAAAAGAGGCAAGGACGTATCCAGGAAGGGGGGACACAGCCCCCCCCCCCCCGCATTTTTTTGAGTAAAAATAAAATCGAGAAAAAATGAGTATCAGGGAGAATCCGCGACTTATGTACCTATGTCAGACACTTATCTGGGATGGGGGAGGGGGGAAGTATAGTTGAGATTTAACCCCCGGAAATCTGGCGTATTTTCGTTTTATTGTACAGGCAAATTCAAGTTTGATGGGTACCGCTTGCGTTGTTTCAATGAATGTCCCTCCCCGAAACTGAAGTCTGGATACATGCCTGAAAAGAGATACAAATCTAACTATACCAAGCACACCCTAATAAACAGAGCTATGTCAACGTACAATGATAGGTTCGGTTACGTAGATATTTTGGCATTCGTTAAAATTCGCTTCAGGAAACCATTAGAACACCATTTCAGTCCTTGGTCCTTCTCTCTCTCTCTCGTCTGATATAGTATGAGTGGCAGCGACAAAAAAGTGCAAGTGTTTTGTAAAAGCTGATACTTTCAGATCAGACAGTATTTTGACCATAGAATGCCGGGGTATAGTCAGCGGGTGGATTCCGGGACACCTGGCGCTGATGTACTAGGAAAGGTGTACTTTTAATTAGTACATATATATACCTAAAGTGTTTTGGAAAAGCTGATAATTCATCAGTAGACAGTGGATGCAATAAATAACTCGAAACAAATGGTCAGACTGCTTAACAATAGAATTCGTGGCGTCTACAGTATTACTCCATATGTCACAAAAATGAAGTCCCTGCATCCTAAAAGTTTTGTTATTTCTATAATTTACCTCTTTTACCTAAAATTAGTCATGTGCCATATAGCTCTTCGTTTTTTCTTTCATCGGGCCACACTCTCCACTCTCTAAACACTGCTAGCGTAAATCTCCCGGCAGTTTGATATAATATGACCGAATTCGTTCGGGACAAACACCGCCATTACAATATTCGGACACGAGCTTTGATTAATGGCGGAGGAGCGCGCGGCCGGTCGGACAGCGTCGACCGCCGGCCTCTCGCAGGGTCGGTCGCGCGCGCCCCACCTATGTTTGGTTAATGCGAGGGCCAGGTATTTTTAACGCGCGCAGGTAACCCCATGCTGCGGCCCCACGGCCATTTTGATAAAGGAATAATTCCCGGGAGTGATGCGGGGTGAAAGGTGGGGATGACCTTGTGAAAAAGTGGCCCTACAGCAGCTATATAGCCTGGATATGGCACATGGATGCGAATGATATTATATAGGAATATTCAACAGAAAATGTAGTAGGTAGACCGACAAAAAAAAATCGGTTGTGTTATCCTAAGACTTTCCAGCAAGTAGAAAAGCCCCCGCCAACCCCCTTCCCCCCTGCGCTAACCCAACCTCCCCCGAGCGCCGATTCGTGGTTTATTTGTATTTTTTCCGTGGTATTTAAACGGTAGGTACCTACCTTTCCAAAAATTATGTAGTATTTTCTTAAATATGGCGGACTTTAAATATTATTTTTGTCGCTTGTATACAAGATATTCCAACCAACGAGATATTCCACAACGTGATTTCGGTCCAACAAGGCATCTGTGTATAAAATTTCGAGTCTCTAACTGCAATATTTCGAGATTGAAGTATGACTAGCGCGCCCTCTGGTGGGCCGATTTCAACCTTAACTCTTGCCATGATCAAATGATGCCTGCATGCCAAATTTCACCTCAGTGGAATCACCTCATCACAGCGCGTTCACAATACTTCCCCTTTGCCGGAAAAGTAAGAAGGTTGAATTCTTCATTCAGTTTTTTTTTATTTTGAAATCACACAGTATTAGGATGAATAATCACATAAAAAATGTAGTTTAATAAAAAAACCGGTTAATGTTTTCAATAAAATTACAGATTACTAAAATGAAACTGAAATACCAAAAAAAACAAGTAGAATATACCAGAAATAGCATCATCAGGAAACGGATTGGGAATAAATGCGAAGTCAACCCAGCTACACTCAGAACCTTAACAGTGTGGAGTGTATCAACACACGTAAAAATGGTCGACAATGCTGTCACCGATACTGTGAGAATTGTCTCCGGCTGCCTCAAACCTACTTCCTACGAAAAGCTTTATCCCTCATCAGCATCACTGCCCCTGCAATAACGTTAGATCTCCTGGCTGATTCTGAACGACGTGACCCAAGACACCGAATGTACCGGCAAGAACTACACCACAATCGCCTCGAATCGCGAAAGTTACCCTTGAGCCGCACACAACCGTTCCAAGGCAGTCAATCTTCGAACCGCATCACTCAATTAAGGGGTTCGCTCACTTGGCGAGGACGAAAAACGACATAGCACCGGGGTTCCATCTCTCCTACACCACCTCGCAGTAGTCTCAAGAGAATGTGGGTGGGTGTTATAAAATGCCGAGATGACCTCATCCGCTGGGTCTACACAGATAATCCAATATGCGATTTTAGAACGCTGCAAGAACGACCACCTCTTATCCTGCCCGTAGTTGTCAACCCTATTACACACCAGGATCTACAAGGGGCGTTGGAGAAGGCATTCCAGGCCGCATACTTCTAAAGAGACGTGTCCTATCCTGGCCCGGAAATATTAGCAAACGAACGAACTCTTTTATATATATATTGTCAATAATTTTATACAAAAATAATGTTATTTATACCGCGTTGTGACAACTATTGTGGTGGAAAGTTATATGTTGTATTATTGGATGTTCATGACTTTCGACCACAAGATTAAAGGGTGATCTGACATTACCACTGGTGATTAATCTCCATCCATCTCCCTCCATCCCAAATAAGCTTTTACTTTCTGAATTACAAAAATCACTCGAATAGAGCTGTACTAAAGCAAAAAAAAAATAACAAGCATTTGACTGAAATTCGAAGGATGCTGTTTCTTAAAGGCTATATAGGAATTTTAATGAAAATCTCTAAATAAAATTATTTTCTCATTGTTTCAGGTTTGTAACTCATGCAGTAGAAACATTTCGGAATCTTCAAAACAGCAGCAGACAGCCACGGTATATAATAATAATAATAATAATAATAGTAAAACGCTGTATTTGTTGAAATAAATCGGCAAGCGTATTGCGTTCCAGCAATATCTTACAGCTAACCTCAACCTAATGGGAAACATGTGTTGCCTTAAAAATAAGATACGATTATAAAGACAGTGTGTATCAAAAATGTATCTAACATTTAAATACAGCAGAAAATTTAACACCATAAATTCAAATTTTACAAAACAGACCTAGAGTGACGCAACGAAGGGGAGGGAAGAGGATGGGAGAAATTTATGAGCATAGGTTAAAGTATTCTTCACCGCCACCTTTGGGTTATTATTCAAAAATTAGGAAAAAAATCATTGTTTTTTTTCATTAGATTTCCTAATAACAATAAGTACTTGGTTACAATATACCAGACATTTTTTTTATGCAAGAGACCCTTTTATTACCCTTTTTTGTATTTAGACTCGTAGGAACAATTTCTCGTATCACGTACGCTTTGTGGGTTTCGGGTTTTTTTTATCATTTTTTTTTGTTTTTGTACGCTAGCGTACTGGAACGTACGTGATACGGGTTGTTGCGTTCGGGCGATATTATAGCGGCCGTACCACATACGTTCGTATAGGTAGGGCGGTTAAGACTGTGTTTAAAGCAATACAAACTTGGTGATGTCCTTAAATGTATGGGTAAACATTCCAGAGACGGGCTCCATGTACGGAGAAGGAGTGCAAGTAGAAATCAGGTGACCAGAGATCGAGAGCAGTAGATTGTGTTCAGATCTCAGAGAGCGCCCGTGAGCTGATAGATCATAGAACCTTCTTATGAGATATGTAGCTCGCAGCGCCCCTTACCGTATAAATATTAGTTTCATCGTTGAACCAATTTAATTACGCACCGCTTTTCTTTTATTGAGCATCCCACATTACTAGAGTCAAACTTCGTAAATTTTCTACGTTTACAATCGCAGCAACAAACAATTAGGTAAATACAGGTGGGAAGAATGCGCTCATAAAACTCGCATAAACAAGTCGCTTCCATCAAATGGGGCTAATTATTTTAAACGGACGTGCGGGGCCGTCTCCCGCCCACCGTTTATGCAATGAATTCGCGTGCACGGGCTGCTAAGTCATAATCAGATGGTTTGGTCGGACCTATCAGGCGTGGCCATACGGGCCCATATACTGAAATCACGTACCATGCGATAACCACTGGTCCCGCCGACCCGCGCCGCCGACAAGCCAGTTGGGCCATGCTTGGGAATTTCATCTTACAAATCATACTCTCTAAAATCCAAAACCACTGTTGAGGACGTTACAATAAGTAACAAATTAAACCAAATGTAAAACTTTTAATGTAAATTAAAAAGCTTTTGACCAACATGGCTCATCCATGCCGAAGATCGTAATCAGTAAGGCATATTATAATTTTATTTATGTTGCAACTATTAGATAGGTACCTACTTGTAATAAAATAAGGCGTCTGTTTATATATTTTACACTTAAAATTTTTTTAATAGAAAAAACCTTGTATGATATAGAAAGTAAAGATATGTACCTACTCTGTATGAGTAACATAACAAGATTTATCGCATATGAAAATTATTTTAGTGAAATAAATCAAGCACTTAATACTTAAATTCAACAACATAATATTTTGAATCAAAAGCAAATATGTAAAATTATACTGCTTTTACCTTGAATTCAAGGTAAAAGCAGTAATCGCAAGGAAATTCAATCAAATCTAAACATTACTAGGTAGGTATAACCTGTATAATAGATAGGGAGTTGCTAACATTTTAATTAAGTAGAAGTAAATACTAATTAAAATTTGGAAACAATATCCAATTAGGTACCAAAAAATATTGTATACAATACTGGGTCTTTACCTTTGAAGTTGCTGTTTTAGAAAGGAAATTAAAATTTTATATTAATTGACATTATATTAAAAAATATATATATTTAATTGATAGAAATATTAACCCTTATTAGCTATCTATGCAGATTTATCATCTTGATGCGTTTGCTTCCTCTGCTATAAAACTCGTCGACAGAAACCAATGAAAGCTTTGAAGGCATTTTTTACCGACTTTTCAAAGTCGTTTTTTTCCCTTGTAAAAAGTTATCTAAATTTTGAAAAAAATTAAACTCTATCGAAGCAAGATCCGGGAAGTACGGTGGGTGACCAAGAGTCTCCAGCTGCAACTCCTGCAACTTGCAACTGTTTGCAGCAAAATCTGTGATTATGCATCGTCATGCAGAAGCAGTGGCTATGAGCGATTGACCAGGCTCGGTTATTTAATCACGAGCTTCTCCATTATTGTTTATTTAATTGTTTTATTTATTTAATATATTAGGTACGCAAATAATACTCTAATAAAACATTGGTTATCGCTAAGATTTTTACATTATTACTAATTAGAGTATAAAATCTTTTGCGTGCTCCGCATGCTTAATTATTAATTGCGTATGCGCCGTTTGCAACTCTTAACAGTACATATTTACGGAAACTGTATAGCCACACTGCAAGAAGCTGTAATCGAAAACACCGCCACAGGATCTCATATTTGAAAATAATATAAATTTTCAACATTACCATGGTTGCCCAAACGAAAATATTTGAGCAAAAACAAAAAGACGAAAATGCAAATACATGGCTGATTCTTAAAAAATAATAGCAAAGCCCTGAATTAAAATTTATTTGAATTTAAAATTTTAAGTCAAACCCAAGTTATTCAAGTTCGAAATGGGCAGTGTGACAAAACAGCAATTACCTAGTATTGGGTCCTTACATATTTTTTTAATATTGGGACCCAATATTAAAATAATAACAAAACTCAATCCAATTAAAACAAACGTATTATAGCAGTGGAAAAAATCAACGTTTATAATAAGCAAATGAAGTTAAACATTTGTCAAAATTAAAATAATTTATCATAATAAACACTTTATTCAAAAGAAAATACGTGCCTATTGCTTACAAGTAATCTTCTAGAGCTAACCTGTACCGATTCGTGAACATTGTTAGCGGACAATTACTAAGTTAACCTAGATGATAACTTATAAACTGAGTACAAAAAAAAAATATTTGGCTGTGGGCACAGAAAGTGCCTCATCATAATAAACTGAATCTTATAAGGACGCAAAAGTTTAAAAAGAAAGAGAATGGGAAGGGAAAGAGAGAGGGGTTTCTTTAAAAGATTTGCAATGCTCTCTAATTCTGGTTTTAAAACTTGTTATTCTCGGCGCGGATCTCACATTTCTTGACACAGCTCCATGCATGGTGAAAGTGAATAAGAAGTCACTGCTGTAACCAGGTATAAAGAGTAGCAGGTTATCTTCAGGCCTCAGAGGGCGATAGTACAGTAAAGCTAGTATTAAATAAAAAATCAATAAAACATTACAATTGAAATTAATGTAATAAATTCAAATTGAAACAGTATGTATTAATAATAAAAATAATAATAATAATAGATAGTCGCCTTAAATTTACCATAATATGAGTATCGGTAACAATATAAATATTATAATTTGGTACAAAAATAATAAAACGAATTAAGGTGATTTGAAAATAATAACATTTGAATATCTGTGGGTACCTAACTAATTGAAAGACATTCATGTTTACCAAAAAAGTTTGCTTCGCAGTTAAGTAGTCTCTGTAACACTGGCATCTCATCCGAAGGGCGAGAGACGCACGTCGATTGCATCTGCGAAATGTTCACTTAATATCTTCATCAATAATGTATAATTTACGATGCGAAATTGCAAGCTCGCCACAAGTCTACCCCCGCTACGAATACTGCACCACACACCAGACGCAGGACGAACTTGCAGAGGGCGGAGTGAGACAACTCGCCTGGTAATGATTTTTTAATGCAATCTCTGTATTATTTTTGATGTAAGATAGCCGCTTCGTAAGGTGAGTTATTATGCTCAGATTAAACGATGTTAATCATGGGGATTTCGGGAATGAAATTATGAAGAAATAATAATGGATAAAATTGAATTTTAGGGCGTCGCATCTCGCACGTGGTACCTTCTCTGGTAGTACCGGTAGGGACCAGTAATGAAACACCGAACTTTGTTTAAATTATACAGCAGCTCTTTTATTGCTTTAAAAAAATGGACTTCAATAAAATAACTTTATTCCTAAATTTATTTAAAATTACTTGAGATCTATATTACTTACATATGACAAAAAGGAGTTAGGCGCTAAGAATAAATGAAAATAAGAGCTAAGATACTAATAATATTGGGTATTTGTGTTGTGTTATGGAAGATTCGTGTATAGAAGGATGGGCCTAAATGCATGGGACGCGTCCCCACCACCAATAACAACCACTAAAGCTGTCAACTACAACAGGCGAACCCGTCACTTTAGGAAGTTTTGACGATATTGATCGTTTTGTCTCCCGTAAGATGAGCGCAGAAGACTTGGGACAAAAAACAATCCACAGTCTAGTTACTCCACCTGCCCGTCAGAGGCCAACGCCTTACGGCGAGGCACCGCGAAAGGAACCCAGCGGGCAGCCTCGCCCTCTGACTACGCAGCCTCGTCGTCTGAAATTAACCTTCAGGATACCTCCTACCTGACTGGTTACAGTCGAGGTCGCTTGCGCAGTCCTCTCCCTTATTAAGCGGTGATACGGTGTCTACCAAATCTTGTCTCTTTGCCCGGCTTATTTACCTAATTCGGGTGGCCGAATGGTGATTTCAAGAGCAGTTGCCATAAGGTTAACAACCACCCCCGCTCTATAGAAAATATTACTGTTCCCAGACTCCCCTAGCTGTCAGTCGGAGTGCACAATCGATTGACTGACGCCGCACGGTGCGCAAACCGTCTAGGAGCGCCCAAAGGTTGACTCCTGGGGGAGACTGGCCCACAGGCTAGCATCCTACCCTGGCTCTCCCTTCTGCGTAGAGGCCGCCGGATGCATGTTGACCCGTGAGTGTGACCGACCCTGAACGAATGGGTCTTTGTGGCCAACTCTAACAGGGCCCATTAGCTCCCACCAATAACGACCAGATATATACAGTTGGAAAGCTCTTTTCATTAATGTCAATAATTACTATGGCGGTCAGTCTCAATTATTTTGGGAAAAAGTTGTAGCTAAAAGAAAAACCTGTGTCACTATATAAAAATGCGTATGCGGAGGCACGCCAAGCCGCCATCTTTCGCGTCGTCATACCATAACAACTGTAATGCGTTATGCATTACAATTGTTATTGGTTGCATTATCGGTTTTAGCATATGACGATTAGTTTGTTATCTTACCAATAACAAGCAATGACGGTGTTTTACTGTAATAAACGACTTTTTAGACACAATGTCATAGGTTTGTCTTCTAGTTGTAACATGTTTCTTACAATGATTTGAGACTGACAGCCAGTAACCAATAGCAGTAATGAAAAGAGCTTTTAAAATATTTTTTCCGGTCTTTATTTGTGGCGGGTACGTTTAATTGCATCCTCTTATACAAGGAACTATGATTTAACGATTAAAATAGATTATCATTTAATCCTGGCAACATGATTTACTTAATTAAAAGGTTAAATTTTTGAAGAATATTTTGAAACTGAATTTGTCTTGAAAATAGAAAGGCAAAATAGTCTAGCCGAGAGTGTATTTCACCTAGATCGAGTAGAAACACTAAAATGTATTTATCCCGATATATCTTTCGTTTATATAGCGTTATATGGAAACTTGTGCAGGAAAGTCAGATTGATAGATATTCTGCGATCCTATAGTTTCAACAATACATGTGTAGTCGTAATTCTGTAGCCGGCTTCCTGTAGGAGAGGAAATTCAGGCTTATAACAATTCTTCTCTGGAATTCGGTCTAAGTATTTATGATAATGTGGAGAACAGATTACCGAATATATATGAGATAAATAGCTACTCGAATATCTCTGAAGATCCCCTCCAATGTGTAACTTCCCACTCGGGACCATCGCCTATCTACGGCAAAATGTCTAATGGGCAGTTAAAAAAAATCATATTCAATGCTATCATTTTACAGTTCTTCTTTTTATGATCCGTATAGTGGTTTATAACTTATGGACGTTTTTTTCAAGGCCGTCGATTCACGCCGATTTCACGCTCGACGGTTTCACGTTCGAAACGGTACGGGCGAGTTTTACTTCACAAATTAAAGGGCTAAAATTTGATGAAGCTCCGTATATAAAACCAAGAAGTTTAAACAACCTTATCGATATGCTCTGAAAATAGCATCCATAGAAATACACCCTGTCAAGCGTTACTCCGAGCTCCCGTACATTGGATCATTTGATTAGATTGACATCGTTTCATCTATAAGTTAATGGTCAGATTTGATGAAAAACATGGAAGTAAAAGTCAGCTAGTTGCGTTGTATCTGCATGGCAGTCATTTCATGTCAGTGTTCTTCTTCGTAGGTGATATCCGCGCTATATTACCTATTTATACTTAGGCACTTGCGTATTATAGGAACTAATATAATGAAGTCATCAGGGCGGCCTTCTGCGGCTAAAGCCAGGGTCGAAACAAAAGTAATTCACGGCGGCGCGGTAATTTATCGCAATCGCTTACATCGCTAAGTACCGGCCACAGATACAGAGATTCATCCGCGCCGCGGGGAGGGTGCAGTGCCAGGCCGTAGGTACCGTGCCACAGATTACCCCAGGAGAGTTGCTCCCTGCACAACAGACACGACCAAACTGGAATTCGCCTCAAGAAACCACGCTCTCAGATTTCTGCGTTCAGCATTCCAATTACCCAAACTTCTTTATTTGGGTTTTTCAGAGTCATCATGCGAATGGTATTTTAGTTATCTTTCTAACCGTTTTCAAGGGAGCATTATTAGGGTTCCATTCGCTACTCGCTACTCGTTTATTTTCATCGTTTATAAAATTGAAACTGGAGTTCCACAGGGATTAATACTACATCCTATTCTGTTTCCAGTTTCATCTCAGATATTATATCCAACGTTCTGCACTGTGAGCTCTCAACTCATTGTAATATATTTATAATTGTGATCCTGTTTCTGCATTCATCAAAATCATTTTAGATTTAGATAGGTTGTCTCCTTAATCAGTAAGGACTACAAATTGATCCCTTAATGTTATTGTTTAATATTTGATACCAAGCGGGAATCAAATTCGCCAGATCTAGATTTCCTGGCATTTAGTAAATTATTCGTCCATTCCTTTAGTTTCTTCAGCCCGAAACCTTGGTATTTATTTTGACTCAAATCTTCGATTTGAGGATCATATTAGAAAATTAGGACCTCTCTCCACCCAGGGTATTTCACAGAATTGGGGTTTCTCTCCGCGTCATGGTCCGAATCCTACCAGTTAATGCATTGATGATATCGTTTCACGACTATGGCGACTGAGCGGAGACTGCAAAGACTTAAAAACGCTTGTGCAAAATTTTGTTTTACTATACTTACCCGCCATCATGTTTCTTCATTTGTCAAGGGAATATCTGTACTAAATATGCGACAGCAGATGGAAATCCACCTAGACTCTTATATGTGAAGATGGTTAAATTTAAAGAAACTAGATATTTTAATTCAGGATATTCTGGTCTGATGATGCGTATTCATATCTTACAAGAGCCCGTTGTCATCTCGCTATCGTTCCCAAGCCCTCAAAGTCTAGCATGTAGGAAAGTTTTTGTTACTGTTAAGCGATTGTGTGGAATCAATTGGAAGCGACTATACGTAGACTATTTTTGTCTGTTTTTAAAAATTATTTAAGTTAGCTCTTTGAATTATGTTTAATTGATGTATTCCCCTATTTTTTCTTTAATGATGTATTTATTTGTGTATTTATTCTTATGTAACTATTTTGTTATTATTGTTATATTATTAATTGGTTACCTTTTTCCATATTATCGTAGAGGTGATTCCTTAATATCAGGCCTTGAAATATTCCTCTATTGGTACTCTGAATATACACTATACAGCTTTCAAACTCATTGCCCATTTTAATCAGTTCAGAAATGCTGCTTTATTTAAAATTATACCCTTTGTTTTTTTTTTTACTTTTGTGTTTTGTTTTAACATATTAGAGTTACGACAGTAACGTTACGATACCTACACTAAAAATATGTAAGCACGTTTGATCTCAAAATTTAAAAAGCTTGCAGTTGCAAGGATGCTAACAAATTTCAAACACGTTACGCATCTATTGTCAGTCAAACCTTTGCTAATTTGTGGCCGCCCCGCCGTGGACCTCTGTACGTACCACTGCTACGAAGGGGGAAGGTAGGCGACGTGGGAGGAGGCGGATGGATGGGGTACGCCTGATAAAAGAGTTGTCCGTGAGCATCGATCGGTGCGCCTGCGGTACCGTCGACCAAGATATAATACATATTCAATACAGCCTACATTCTTTTTGGTGTAGGAGCAGTGCCGAGACGCGGGGTGGCGCATCGCCATCGGCAACTAATGGTTACCCTACATAATAAAGAGAATGAGTTGTTTTTCGGCATCTAAAACATTGTTTTAAGTACATGGATTGAGACAAAGTTACATCAGAGTAACAATTTTTCACAATGATGCTTTAGTTACGTTCATTCATAATTACCTACCCAAAAGGGTAGGTTATAAAAATTAGCAAACTAATTTCATGTAGTTCTCTTTCTAATCTAATTATGCGTGTGGGTTGTTTAAAAGTCATACCTACATAAATTATTTTTATAAGCTTCGTCGTATTATTAACATTGTCAATTGACATTTTCCGCGTCTAAAACGAATGAAACCATTCACGTCCTTGATCCAAATAGTACATTTGACAACGTTATAAACATAGAAATAAACCCCACAGTTTCTTTCTAGCAACAAGATATCTCAGAAAGGTATGCAGAGAGAAACATATCTGTATCCGAGAACATGCCATCGCTTCGTTCCGCTGCAGGATTTGCTAACGTTACCGACTTATATGTGCATTAGGCAGCGAAGCATTTGACAGCATCAAATAAAAAATAGTGACTGGCAACGCTCGAGCACGCAATGGGCGATGCTACCTGTCACAGTATGCTCCGTGCCGCAGCGACAAGCACTCGGCAAATCCGGAAAAAGTCGACGTCGCTTATTACTAGCTGCGTCAGGGCAAATGTGTACCAAATATATAAACAGCTGGGTGAGGCTGCGACTATAGAACCAGACATTGGTAATTGTTTATACTGTCACCGGGGATTTGAAAACCGTGCGATAGATTTTACCCACTATTCGCTTCTTTATCCTGTTTTGTATATGCCAATGAACCTTTATCAAAATCCGTCCATTAACTGCAATCAGCCCGTTATGAACACATGTAAGTGGATATATCTTTTACGCATCAGCGGGCTACACTCGCACGTGAGGTGCAGGGGAGTTTCCTCTGCCCATTGGCAGAACCTGCACATTTTCATGTCTCGGAGCTTGAGATTGTACATGTGTTTGCTCAGGCCACAATACCCCGTTAGCACCCTCACCAGTATGGGTAGATTGTTCCTATTTCGCGATAATGCCTCACGGGCAGTCTTACGGTCGTAAGCCTTAATTAGCGCTTTGGAATGATTCAACCCTGGCGTGTTGTTCCAGTGGTTGACGGATTGCTCTAAGCATATATTTTTAAACATTTGGTTTGCAAGGCTTTTTGGTACTCCACAGCAAGGTTCAGGGCCGTATAACGTTCCCTTTGCTCCCGTCTTAGCAAGTTCGTCGGCTTTTTCATTTCCCTCGATTCATGCATGGCCGGGAACTCATCTTAGAATTCAGTAGTGATACGCAGTTTTGCACCAGTTTTAAATTAATGGTATTCAAGGCTAGTGCCATAAGAGCTGCGTTGCCATCCGAGTGGATATAGATACGGTGGTTGGCGTAGTTCTTATAAAGGTTGATATCCGCACATTCAATAATGGCGTAAACCTCCGCTTGGAATATGGAGGCGTATTTCCCCAAGTTTACACTTCTGACGAAGTTTGGTCGCTCTCCATATATACGGCAGCCTACGTCAAGTCCCGATTTGGACCCATCAGTATACCATTTAAGGCTACCGGCCTCCAGCCAGTCGTCTCTGGGCGGCAGATCCACTGTAAAGAATTTTCCAAAGTTTAGGAGTGGAAGCATGGTATTTGTGGCCATGTTGAGGGTTGGAGTTTCACTGACTGAGTCAAGAACTGATCTTAGTGCTTGTGAGATCCAGTTTGCCTTCTCCCGGGCAGACAGCCTGTACCGTAAGTAAATATGTGAATAGCCTTAGGTAAGTGAATATGTAGGGGCGGTAAGTTCAGTAGTGCATCTAGAGCTGCTCCTTGAGTGGAGGACATTGCGCCAGTTGTCATGAGGCACGCCGTCCTTGGCTGTCTTACCAGCCCTTTCTAAAAATAAAGTCCGCCGCCTGATGTTCAGGGTATCAACCAATCTCGATAAGATATTATTTATACGAAATTTGTAGATTGACAGATGACAGTAGATTTGTAGCAATATGATTGACAATATTTTATTCTGTTGTTGTTTCCACTCGTACGACAGACGGAGATAATAATACCTGAAACAAAGGTTGACAATCAATGTAGGCGTCAATTCGCTCTCCAGTCTTTCCGTTTGAGAGATAACTTTATTCGCGCGGTTCGATCGCCGACCGCGCTTGCACGATCGCAGGCTTAAACACTCCGCCGAGGTGATTTTATTGGACAATTTTCATAGATTGTTAACAGCCATACGTGACTTGCACGCTAAAACGAATGATTTCTTAATCAATTCATTAAACTCAACGATTATAAACTACGATTATAATAACTTAACGATTATAATATACAATCTGAATAGGAAAGCATGAAAACGCAAGATCAGGATCTGAGAATATTTGAAGGCCTGAGGGGAATAATCAAAATTAATTTGAGATTTTGTTAGTAATTCCATTTTTAAAATGACATACTTTAAAAATATATATTTTAGCAAAGGTTTGAGCGAGAAAAAATTATAATGTTTCTGTAAACCATATATATTTGATTAATAAATATAATAATAATATTAATAAAAATATTCCTATTTTCTTTTTTTTCTTAAATCGATTCCTGCTTCGCTTCGCATGGGAATAAACCACAAGGTGGCGTGTCGCATTTGTACAAAAAAAATACTTTTATCGTGTTTTTACGTAACCCTTCAATTTTGTTTTGTTTTGAAAAATGTTTCCAATAGGTATACCCTGAGAGAGGTAGGAAAGTTCACGACCTAACATAAATATGGCACTCAGATTAGACAGTGGATGTTTTTTTTTAATTTGTAATCATTTGATTGAAATGTCACTAATGCACCAAAAAATAATCTTGAAAGAAAAGAAGCATTTTTTTGGAAAATTATTTAATTTGAGCATCGTGCGGTGTTTAAATTCGGTGGATAAAAGTAAAACCCCCGCAACTTCTGTTTGATTATTTACTAACCGAATTGGGCCTTATGTAGAAAGGTGGTCGGATTTCGTACTTGTGTCCGATAAATGTATGTAGGTACCTACCTACCTACCTACCTACATATTTATACGGGGTGAGTTTTAACTAACCGGCATCCTTGAAGGAGGTGAATCAGTACGAGCATATAGGCAACTTTTGATAAAAATTTGGGAGAAAAACAGTTTTTTTAATATATTTTTTGTTTTGATAATTTAAAATTTTTCTTTTTCTGAAAAATTGTATAAAAAGCGCTGAGTACGACGCGCTATCTAGCGGTAGGTCAAATATCGGTAATATCGTTTCTTAGCGATATTTTACCAACCGTTAGATGGCGCAACGCGCTCAAACTCTTGTCAAACTTTTATTTTTAACAGTCAAGTTCATAAAATTTGCAAATTAAAAAAAACTCAAATATTTTTTTGTTTTTAATAGATATATATTTTGTTTTTTAGATTTTTTAAGATTTAAAGTTATTTAGTTGCTTGTAGGTACTGATTCACGTCCTTGAAGGATGCCGGTTAATAAAACTCACCCTGTATATATAATATATACCTACATGTGCTTAAAATATATGCATCATCCATTACTTTTCCCACCTTTCGCATATTTTATCTACACTTACTAATAATAATACTTAATATGTATTTGAGTAGGTACCTATATAATATGGGGATATATAAAACACTTGAAGCCGCCCCTAAATCATTTTGCGCCAAAGCGATATATAGAATTAAAGGGCTCTGATGTGGGGTCATAAACTTGGGGCTTGATAAATTTAAACGTGCGAAATTGATAATTTTTGTTGGCGTTCAGCGAATACCGCGATCGGCACCCCGTCATTTGCCCCGGCACCACATTATAAAGCAATTTTCCCACCACGGTCGTAACTATCGTGCACTCGAGGACCTGCCCAGATAATGTCTTATTCATACGATCTTGTGCAAAATTTCGCCGCCGATCCGAATAATGTGGGTACAGAGTAGTGATGGGTGTGATCACGAATAGCAATAACAATAACGTGTGATATTTGCAATCACGAAGAACGCGTTACGAGAATTCGAAAGAACATGCTATTTGAATCACGGCTACGAACAGCACCGCGTTGCCATCACTCGGCGCCGCTACGACGCGACCGATCACGCGTGATTATATGATCAGTGATTGGCCGTTCTCACTGAACGCCGTCGAACGACCGCGCGGCGCGCCACTGAACGATGATCGGTGAGCGCCTAATTGAACCGTTCATTTGGTTTCGTTCATTCTTGATGTGATCGGCGATCAGTGGATCAGTGATTTGCCGTTCGTTCTGGGCGAACGCCCGCGCCGGCTGGACGATGACTGATGAGTGGCGCGTTCATTTCGTACGTAACGTGAATTTGGACACTGTTGTCGCATGAATTTGGACACTGTTATCGCTCGTGTCGTAATCGTTCGTGTAAATGAGTTTGCTCATGATTTGTTAAAGCAATAAAATAACATTATTTCAGAAAGACGAACTCGGCTTAGCACCAAAAGAGCAAGAGAGATAATCTTTCTGAACGCTAATTCTTCTAATTACTAATAAATATTAAGCAAATATAATGCGCGTTTCTGTTATCAGTTATCACATTGACGAAACTTTGTTACTTAACGTTTCACAGTACATTTCAGTACAATCACGAAAATCACGAGTAGCAGTTATTATCACGCGTGAAAAAATACCAGTAACGTGATTGTTGCGTGATTTAAAATTGAGAATCACGCCCATCACTAGTACAGAGAGCGACCGCGTCCAATCGCGGTTCGAAATTACCGCGTGCGGTAATAACGAGGAGCGGCGCGGGGCCCCGCCGTGGTCCCCGCGGAGCACCCTGCCGGTGACTGACGGAACACGACTTTTCGAAATTAGTGGGTATTGTGCGCCGGCGAACCGGCAAACCCACGCCCGAGCTTAGTTAACAAAGACGTCAAGATTGCCAAGCGCTTTTCCGAACGAGTCAACTAGCAGATCATGGGGTTACGTCTATGGACTAACAGCCGTTTAACTCTCTTTGGATAATGAGCCATTATTGCATCATAGCGAAAACCTATATAGGAGATATTTTATTTTTTATTTATTTATTTTGTTTATTGCAATCTGTAATATTTAAAGCAGGGTGTGATATTTAATATACATTATTATAAAATCCTAATCGCATTCCTAACTGAGCAAAATCGCCGTATCTAGGGGATGCTGATATTTTTCTTTGGATATTGCTTTTTCGCGAGCTGACTACATAACGTAATATAACGTTACGTAAGTTTTCTTTTTTCAGTTTACTAGAGCATGGTGAAACATATAATCGAGTAATCGAGTTTCAACAAATTTCGTTGCAATTCAACAAACTTACGATTGAAACATCATTATTCTGTATAAAACCGTAATAGCAAAATGAAATTGTAGGACAAAATCCAATTATTTTCTCAGTGCAGTGTAAGAGCTTACCTTCTTATCGTATGTGCGAGGTGATCTTGTAAGCAGATTTCATTGCAGTGTTTTTACACGATTTGTAAGAAAATGATTACGCAGTAACTCTTCAACAATCTCCCGAACAATTTTGATGCAGACTCTGAAGAATGACTCGCTCTATTTGTCGATTAAACCCGATAAGCCCTTAACACGCAGTGCGATAATTTACAGTACGTACGTCAATATACGATAAAAGTCTTCCGCTCCCGCTTCGAGTGACGATAATCTTATACCGTGTTGTCGCTTCCGAATCCCAGCCCTGATTTTACGAGAAGTCTTCCTACCGTAAGGTGGCGGAGATGAGACGTAAAAATGAACTTGAATGACTCTGAATTACTCGAACGTTCAGCTTTGATTACAGTTAGTCAAGGACGAAAGGTGCATAAATCGCAGTGGTTGAGAACGTCGGACTGCGCTGGGTCGATGGGGGTATAGGCTGCTATCCCGATTGGGCAGTAAAGTGGCCCGAACACAACAAACGTGAGAAACAGCGTTTAATCAGTGTGCCCCGGTCAGCGGCGAGCGGGCGTGAGCAGTGCTGATGCCAGATACCGCGGCGCTGTCGTGATAAGCCTTCTCTGGCCTCCGCCTACCTAAGTCATGATCCATGTAAGTATCACACTTACTATAAACTCAAGCGGCGGACTAGCACACTATGACATACATAAGTAAGCGTTATCTATGTATATAAAATGGATGTTAGTATATCTGAGCATAATAGACTTTGACACCGGCTGATCGATCCCCATGCAAGTTCGTACATATAAGTATGTATTCATGAAGAAGGTTGTTGTCGTTATTGTCGCCGTTGGATCCGTTTTGTTGTAAGTTGCTGCTGTATGGTGCTGCAGCACATTCAAACCAAATGAAAACATCAACTATTCAAACAAACCCAAGAAATAAAGAGTTATCTAGCCAGGTATGCACCTATTACCCGCTGACCATCATTTTGAAAAGTAATAACCCAAATATCTTATTCCACCTTCAATCACAATTTAATGAATGACACTTGAAAGAAGCCGAATCTAGGTATGTAATAAGTATAAATAAATACGATACGATAAGAATATATATTCATGATTACCTGAACGCTGGCAATCGGTAGTTTATTATAAGCGCGGAGCGAAAAACACACAATCGTCTCTCGTGACTCAACGCAGGGCAGTAACGACTCGTGCGCATCAGGCGAACTTTCTCGATGGTTGACGGAAACAGCCGAGTGCTTAAGATCACCCGAATATGCATAGGTTCCGTCCAATCGCCATTGCTCCCATTACCCGCCCGCTCTCATTACCCCGTGCACCCCTACCCACCTTTCTCAGATAAACTGTTGGTACACATAAAAGAGCCAGAAAGATAGTTTTTCATTTATTTTCACATGAAGGCGTGGCTTCACGCGGCTTGGCGGTATGGTAGCGATGGTCAGTAATTAAAAATATAATAACCGGTTATTGATAACCGTTTATGGGAATGGATGAATTATACCATTTATATCTGTTTATTTTTATTGCCTTAAGCGATTCTATTGAATGGTCGCTTTTTCGCACTTTAAGAAACGTTCTTTTTGGAACCGAATAAACATCAATCAAAATCCATTGCAGAGCAAACAGCCCGTTATAAACAAACTGATATTCTAGTTAACGATAAATAACTTATAAAGAACTTAATATTCGTAAGTTTGTAATATTCAGGTAAGTACAAAATGATAGGGTAAAGGGAGGTAATTTGGTGATATAGGTAATTTGGTGATAAATCTTAAACTGCTTGCCATCAACAAACCGATAGCGGCAGATCAATGAGACGGCGCTACTTTCTAGCTGCAAGCCAGAGCGAGACGGAGAGCTAGCAACCAGGTCCGTGCGTGTCGCCGTCTCGACGCAGCGACAGTGCTCGCCAGTCGCGCCAGTGAATTGTATCTGCAGAGCGTCGCCCAAGAGAAGTTTTGGAAATATTACTGTAAAATCTACATCTTTCGAGGTAGGTGTTCAACGTTACTATAGTTTAATTGTTATAACATGACCATTATATTGACATAACCATTGCTTTCCGTATCTTATAAGAAAAAAAAATATTCCCTAAGTTTTGAGCCGTTTTGCTTAGCATTTTTAGACAACATTATTTCACGATTCGGACTGGTGGATTTCGGGATTTTTTTAATTTTTAACAGGCAGCTTTAATGTCCGATTTTGGTGACATATTACGGTCCATATCATAAATATTATTTTCCATGGGTACATTGTCTTGAATTGAGCAATTTTTTTTTATCACCAACTTACCGTATGTATCACCAACTTACCGTATCAAACTTTTAGTTCACATTTTTAGTTTTTTTTAATATATTGTTCCAGAAGCAATGGCTGATAAGGAGAAGAGATATAGAAAATATGACTCAAGCGAGCTCCAGCTAGCTTTAAAATTAATAAAAGAAGATGGGAAGAGCCTATATTTTGCCTCCAAAACTACAAAAATTCCCTGGAGCACCTTGAAACATTATGTTTCAAGAGAAGAGGAAACGGCCCGAAAATTAGGACGGCCTTTTGCCCTCTCCTCGGAATTGGAAGTAAGATTATTTAATTATATAATTGAAATGACGGAAATGGGCTTCGGCCTAACAGTATTTGCTATCAGAAAAGTTGCTTATGACTTAGCCGCCGCAAGTGGTCGCAAAAACTTCCTGAACTCGGGCAAAAACATAGCCAGCAAATGGTGGTGGGCTAGCTACAAAGAAAGGTATGGTTTAAAAGTCTGAGAGTTCCTGAAAATTTGTCTGCATACAGGGCCTCAATGGCTAACCCAACGATATTGGCAGATTACTACCTGAAGTTGGACCACTTGACAACTGAATTGGGCATCAAAGACATGCCAGATCGCATTTGGAATTGCGATGAGACTGGCATGTCTTATGTAGTAAAACCCGGCCGTGTAGTCACAGCGATAGGTAAGAAATACGTCTATAATAGAACGTATGCAGAAAGAGGAGAGACTCACACAGTTTTGGCATGTATCTGCGCAAACGGAACATGGATCCCGCCGATGATAATTTTTAAGGGCGTACGTTGGACTGACATACTGGCAAGAGACAGTCTTCCCAATTCGTTGGTGAAACTCTCCCCGAAAGGATGGATAAACACCGAACTGTTCGTGGAATGGTTTAAGTTTTTCATTTCCGCAATACCTCCACAGCGACCAATAATCCTTTTGATGGATTCGCACGCAGCCCACATCGGTCCTGAAGTCGTTGAACTGGCTAAGGAAAATCGAATTTACCTATTAACTTTTCCAGCGCACTGCACTCATATCTTGCAACCTTTGGACGTCGGTGTTTTCAAACCACTTAAGGATTACTGGCGGAAAGGCATAAATGAATACATGCGACAGTACCCAGGCGACAAACCCAACAGGACCAACTTCCACTCCATTCTGAATCCGGCCTATGTAGCTAGTTTCACATCCAAAAACATAATAAATTCGTTCAAAAAAACAGGCATATGTCCTCTGGACAACAACGCTGTCAATCAGTTGGCTCTAGCGCCTTCCATGTTAACTGAGAAAGCATTGACAGTCGATGGTAGTTGTGGAACTGAGCCAAACATTATTAGCGTTTGCACAACCCTTGAAAATGTTCCAGTTGATCCTGTCGCCTCCATTCTAACGAAACCTAAACGGCCAGAGAAGAAAGTTACAAAAAGGAGAGCCAAAGACTCGTCCGCTAAATGTTTGACACCTTTAAGAGATACAAACTTGAATGTACCGTCGGCTTCAACAGTTCCAGTTGCCAGCTGTTCAAACTGTCCGAGTGTCGCGAGCTCATCGAGGGGTTCCGATGATTCTGAAACCAAGACGACGGGACTGAAGAAAAAATTGGTTCAGAAAAAGGCCATCTTGAAAACTGTTCAGAACAAGGAAAACTCACGCCATCTTGACGACTGGGAATGTGGTCTGTGTAATGGTCTGTATTCTCAAGATGTAAGCGCTAAAAATGGAGCTCAATGGATCCAGTGCTCTTACTGCACTGTGCCTTACCACAACGACTGCCTTGGGTGTGATTTGGACACAGAAGAACAATTATATTTCAGGTGTGAATATTGTGAATAAACAAAAAAGTGCTAAAATTATACAAACTCTTATGTCTCCTGTTGTTGTTTGTATTCCTAAACTCGTTTGATATTGTTTTAGGAGTGGAATATGCTCCTTTCGATTTACCTCAAATAAAACAGAATTTAACCTCACAAATATTTGTTTATACTGATTGTCACCAATTTACCAACCCCTTATCACCAAATTTCCGACCTATATCACCAAATTACCTTTGTCGGCTGATACCACATACTAATTAATAAATAATTATGTAGACGCTTTACAACAACTACTGATTATTCATAACTAAGCTCAAACATAGAAGTATACAACATGAGGATAACGAGCTGGTATCATTTATTTTTATATGAACTATTTCATTATTTTGAAAATTATCACCAACATACCTTACCTTACCCTACAACGAGTTGTCAACTATAATGGACGACCCGTTCGTCTCAGAAAGTTTTAACGATATGTGATCATTCTGTCTTCCGTGAGATTAGCATAAGCCTTAGGTCCATTGCCTTACGGCGAGGCAGTAGGGAGGTAAACCAGTGGGGCCGCCTCGCCCCCTGGCTACCAGTTTTGGCAGGATATCTCCGTCTGGAAATTACCTTAAGGATACCCCCTTCCTCCCGACTGGTTACAGGACCGAATTTTAGTCGCTTACGCGGCCTCTACCTTCCGTAAATTCAGTTGTGAATCAGTTTGAATCTATCGCGGACCAATGGCATCTTTTGCTCGGCTCTGAATTCAGGATCAGGTAGCCAAATTGTCATTTCAAGAGTGGTTCGCGACAGGTGTATAGAAATAAACTGCCCCCTAAACCCCTGCTGTTTAGGGGGCAGTTTATTTCTATAGTCCCCGGACTCCTTCAGCAATTAGTCAAAGTGCACAACCGATTAGCGTCGCCCAAGTGCGCGTACCGTTCAGTGGCGCTGAGAGGTTAAAATCCCCCAGGAGAAACCGATCCACCAGCCGTGAGGCCTGAGACGCGAGAGTCTTACCTGGGGTAGCCTTCCACACGAGGAGGCTTCTGAATAGGAGTTGAATCGTTAGTTGGACGGATCCGAGTACACAATGGATCTTGTGGCTGAGCCAAATCAGCACGAAACCGTTCGCTAGCTACGAAATGAAACAATCATGCTGTCGCCCTTGTACCTAACTAAGTGTAAATCAGATCAAAAAACTTCAAAAAAAAAGAAGTCGTTAAAGTCCCGCTGTGCGAAATAACTGATAATAATGCATAATGCGTTTTTAAACTCCCTCCGGCGATCATTATTTCCCCCAAATCCAAAGGGCGATGCTTAGGCGGAAAAAACTGGGCCCGTAGATAATGGGCGTTGCTCGTAAATTGAATAAGATGATTTTTTTACCACCTCACCGCGCCGCGCAGATACCGGCACGGCGTTAAAAAATATTAATGACCGACTTTTGTATATGAGCGAACGTACATAATAGATTTAAATCATTATCTGCTTTGCTTTTCAGGATTGATTGCTGTGGAGATAGTAAGAAAATAACGCCGCGAATTTAATATACACTTTGTGGTCAGATCTTCGGATATGTCTATAAGTCAAGGGTTTCCAGTTAAGCCAATGTTTGCGGTATATTACTTCTTGCTATTGGTTGCACATTTGTTATCATAATCTTAAGCGGCTTTATTTACTACATTTCTATAAAAATCTAAATTTAGGAGTTAAAAACGATGCAATAATAGGGGCCAGGTTTCTTGACAGATTTTTCGGTCCCGTCCATAAAATCGTCGAATTATCATCCGAGGTAATATTATTCTTGAATTATGTTCAACCTTACCGATAGTGGTTGTGAGAATTTCCTCATTTGAATCAGGTATATCACGAATTTTAAGGTTCCGGTTCCTTAGTTAGTCAGTACCTACACTGAGACAAATATTGTTTTGATTCTTACATTACCATTTTGTTATTACGGTTTTATACAGAATAACGATATAATTAATTTAATCATAATGTGGCCTAATTTTATTGACGTGACTATATATGGCAGTTTCCTAAGTTTCAGAAATACTTTTACATAACATCTAATTAGAAGTAATATTTCTCCAGGTCTAAATATTTATTGGATGCGTATCAATCTTAGATTTTCTATTTTATGTCGCTCATCGAAATTAGTTCAATGATTTATAGATTTTCAAAATATAGATGGTCTTATAAAATCGAAGACTATCGCGGTTGTTTGACATTATAAATAGGATAGAAAACGAATTTACCGCGTGAAATTTGTAGCACCCCGAACGTCACCGAAACGTCGGGTGCTACAAATTTCACGCGGTAAATTCGTTTTCTATCCTATTTATAGATGGTCTTATTGTATCACTTTAACTGATGATGATGTAGCGTTTATATTTTTTCAGTTTCCTATTTTTTGAATGATATTTTTATCCTTCTACTTTTAACCCTTTGAGGACCATGCCATTTTTTGTGAAAATTTGATCAATAGATTTTGTATAAATTGTTAGGACATAAGAATCCCTGTGATCCACAAAGATGCAAAGTTTCACGTTTTTACAAAATTTAATTATTTTATTATTCAACTCAGAAACCACACGTAGGTACTTAAAGAAAGAAATCAAATTTAAAAAGTCGCCACAAATATATTATGTATTTATTTGAAATCAACAGAAGTCATTGGTCATTTGTGATATTTTAAAAACATATGGATTTTTTTTAACATTTTTTTTGATGATATTAAGATTTTGATGTCTCAATAATATGGACAAAATATAATTTATTAATTATTGTTATTCGATAATTTATCAAATGATTTTCGAAATTTTGGACTTATATATCCCAAGGCCCTTAAAGTGTTAAATTTTCAATTTAATTCTTAGGTTTTATTACGGAAATATTTTTATATAATATTTAATTGCCTTGCTTCTATTTTCGATAAAATGCTTGGATGAAGTCGAAAACTGTTACGGTTGTTTGACATTATAAATAAGATATAAACGAATTTCCAGTCCGAAGTTTGTAACACCCGACGTTTTGGCGAAGTTGCAATCGCCGTTGTCCAAGGTAGACGGTTTATCTTATGTATAAATGCTTAGATCAGGTTTTGACCAGACATTACATACCTGCCTATCTAATCATATTAGGTACATAACATGAGAAGAATAACACAAATAAAAATTGGGAAAAAAAACGATTTGCGGTCATATACCTAATAGAGAAATCATTAAAAGGTAAATCGTCAAAAAGTCGAAGACTCAGAGTGCTTCTTTACGAAATCAGAATATTTGTGTTTGTTACAACATCAATTGGCTAATATCTACTTGAGTCTATTATGCTCTGTCTACTCTCTATTTTCGCATAACGCATTTTACTCCGGTTTCGTTCTTCCCCGTCCCCCACCATATCTCCGGTAACTGCCAACGCGCAGACCGGGAAACCAGCTGTGAAATTAAAAGATAAAAAATCCCTCCGTCTCTCCTATCGAGACGCATTTTTTCTTCCACGGCTCCTTTGTTTTGGACAAGGCCGGATAATTTATAGAGTAATAACCAACTCGCCTAGAAAGATCCGAGGCGCGCTGCGAGCACAACTGCGGCAGTCCCTTATATTGCGTGTGTATTAAAACGCGCCTAATCGCCGCTGAGTTATTGGGCCGGCCCTAATCATTAACAATGGCGCTGCGATCGTTAATGACTTGTACTGCGGACGGGCATTCCTGCCCTTCCTCTCACTCTCCGCCACTCCATTTCTCTTTTCGTTATTCATTTTTCCATACAAAAACTTCTTGGGCGCACGACTTGGAATTTTCTGAGCGTTTGCCACGGTTAAAACCCAAGAGGGTAATTCAATATCGCTAATTGTAACGATGATATTTTACAAATGCCGAGGTTTTGCACCAGAGCATATGGGAGCTACCATATGGGAGTTCATTTTAACATATGGGAGTTCATTCAGACTGCGTGGGAGTTTATTTTAAGAAAAAGGTCCAGGACATTCTTATCAAGAACCTAATTTATTCTATTAGGGACTTTCACAATATTGAATTTCCTAATCTTTCATGATTACTATTATTATAATACCTACAATATACCTATGTAAAAAAAACTTGACTATATACCTATCCAATCATTTTGATAATCGGAGATGGATTATATTAATAAAATTTGTATTGACTATTTCTATAGAGACATTTCTATTTTAATCTTATAATTGTGGTATTTCTGATTTGACTATTTTATAACTGACTATTCGTTTTTATGTTTTGACTATTTGTATTTTTCATCTATACCTACTTAGGTATTTTAGTACCACAAATAGTTTTTTAAAGGACCATATATTTTTATTGAAAATTTATTTAATGATAGTTTTTTCCTTTAAAAAAAAAGTCAATCTGTATAAAAAATATTATACCACATAAGGTATAACATTGTATGAAGAATTTGACTATGCCAAGAGTAGGGATACCTACCAACTGGTTTACTTTATAAAATAAAATTTAAATAATACAAATGGTCTACTACACAATGGACCCGATTGCGTTACTTTGTGAACTTAACCTGAAATTAGTTCCAGCGAACGAGATAGAGCGAAATTGGACGAACGATCGTCAATAAAAACCACCTGTCGAACTTATACTCGACCGAATAGATTTGAACACATTTCGTGCGATGTTAGATTCATCTGATTTATCTTTCGTAAATTGAGGGTAAACTGCGTCGTGGAAGGAGGAAAAAGTCGTGGCTCTGCAATGTCAGAGAGTGGACCGGGATCACCAGTAGGTACGCAACAGCTCTTCCGGATGGCGCAAGACCAAAAATTTTCAGAACTAACGGCCAACCACCAGTAATGGAGAGGCACTTTAAGAAGAAGAAGAGGGTTGTTTTATTGCGAAAAAGTGACAACCGTTAATTTCTCATTCTGCTCTAACGTATTGCCCTGTTTCTTTCACACGAACTAATTTCCGATTTTATTTCACGAAGAAACGCAATTGAGCCCAATGTTTCGTATTTAGCGCAGAAACTATGAAAGTTATTATTATTATTATTATTATTATGAGATATGTGCGTTATATATAGAATACCTTAAAATATATCATAGCGTTTAATTTGGTACAAAATTGTGTAACATTTTTAGAGGTTTTATTTTGTAAACGATACGATTTTCGGATTTTCTTTCGTAGAAGATACTTTTTTCTGAATTTTCTTTCTGGGGTGTTATTGTTGTTATTCTAAGTTATTAGATAACAAAAAATAAGTCAAATTATAATTTTATTGTCTAAAAGTTGCTGTGATAAATGTCATCTAATTTTTTACACTACCTACTTAAAATTAAAAGCCACTATTTTTCTACTCCCTTTTTTATTTATGGTGCCAACTGATAATAATATCTCCTATTCTAGGTGCCAACCAGACACACAGCTATTTTCTTTAAATTTATACTGAAGACTTATCTAATATTACGTAGTTGGCACCCAAACCCCCTGTCAACTACGCAATATTACGTAGTTGCAATTCAATATGTTAAGGTGAAGGAATCCCATGAATACCTACTCTTTAAATCGTTTTTTTGCGCTACAGTAGGTACAGCATTGATATAAAGAAACTCAATATACCTAACGAATTCCTCGAAGTATACCTTCACAGTATACCTACGTGCGGCGGTTTTTATATAGCGGTTTTATATGTATTTATCAATAACATGCATAATTAATAATTAATTAGGTAGGTACTAACTATTTACTATAACTAATAGTGTAATAGGAAATTAATAGAGTGCTTAACTAACCAGTAATATTAAGGTACAGGCCTGTGTGGATTTTACGACCTCACTAGGCCTAGGCCTGTGTCGAGGTCTAGTAATGTTTTTAATGGTCCAAGAGCAGCCGTGTCTTTAAAAATATATAATATAGATAACAGTAATATAAGAGTAATATAATTATTAGGTAATAGACATTTATAACGTACCTAATGTTAATAATATTAAAATAAAATAATAAAATTTATCTAAACCATCATATACCTACTTATCTAACTGAAGTATCACTTGGTATTGCATAAGTACTGATTAACGATTGTTTTGATTAATAAATACTATTTCAGGAATAAAACCAATTTAGGTAGATTGAATTTCGAAATTGAAGTCTAGGTAGGTACATGATATTTTTTGGGAGAAGTTTTTGGGAGATATTTTTTGGGATGAAGGAGAATTTTATACATAGGTACTCATTTTAATTGTATAATCATTCACCGAAAGACCTATAAATTTTGTATAGTTATAAGTAGATGTAGATACATTCGTTAGAGAGCCCAGCAAATGATATTCCGAGGGGCAATCCATCATGCCGTCGGCTGCATCGGTCCCCGTCCCCTCCCCCCGCGCTCACGAACTAATCCGGAACGAGAGTCGCGCGTCGTCCCGGTCGCTCTTTAGCGTCTCCTCATAAGCGCGAGTGCAAGAGAGCTATGCGCTCCCAAAAAAACAGGAATAGAAAAAAGCGGTTCGGCGATGGCCGAACCTGAAGATGGCTGCCCCCTCCGCTTGTCTACTCGGTTATCTGTGGCGGCCGCAATGGCGGAATGAAATAAATCTCTATGGGGGACTGTGTCCCCGGATACCTATACCGGTACCGGGTCATTGCCACTACAAACGTTTAAAAATATACCAATATTTAGTTATTATGTTTATGAACATAAGTCTGTAATGACGGAAATGTTTTGTCAGTAAGCATGAATTTATATTCTATAACATATAGGTACTTACAAAATATCTGGTGACACTTTAAAAGCGCCAAAAAGCACTACTGATATAAAAAATCAGTAGTTGTAGTTATCAATAAAAAAACTCAAAACATATTCTTCTGATATCCTATTCCGGGAGTATATGGTGTTGTGTGAGAAAAATGCTTGTGCTGGTTACTCTTATGTACTAAATTCCAGACCGAGTTAGACCACCAAAAATTACAGAGGAGACTAATTATTCAATAGGTAGGTACCTCTCAGGAGATCCGCTTTTGGCCAATCTAGCTACTTTGATTCTGTCTCCAAATTTTACAACAGTGAATAATACTACTAAACGTTAAATATCATATAGATTTAAAAATAGGTCGAGTGAATTCCTTCTCATTTGTACGAGCAGATCTTGAACATCGTATTGGATAATTTAAAGTTTAAAATGAAAATATAGGTAAAAGTAGTAATATAAAGAAATAATTGTTTTAAATAGGTACAATTTTAAAAAAACTGAAATAATGTAGTGACTGTGTAATTATCTTATTTTCCGTATTATCATATCATATTTACCATGTGCACTTTTTTTAATTGTTTTTTTATTGTTATTATTTTATTATAATTCATCATTTTGATTATATTCCGGATTATTGATTTTTCAAACAATAAATATATTTTTATTCTACTCTACTTTGACTATCATTAATGATTTTTAATATATTTTAAATTACTTGCCATAGTTTATAGATATTTTAGATATCCTTTTCTTTGGAATTTTATGTAGTTAATTAAGGCGATTTTGTTATATTAACCGCCCTACTTTGGATTATTATTCAAAAAAATACTTTTGGAAACTTTACAAGACAAAATATATAGCGGTGTAGGTATATAAGCTTTTATTATACAGTGGTTTTATATCAATTTGTATGTAAGTATATATTTTATATATTTTTTTCTGTATGATAATATAGCGGATGTATCACGTAAGTTCGTATAACTAAGTACGACAATGTTTAATACATACCTCATGTTGATAAAAATTAAATTAAATTAGGTATCTACATTACAACAGGCGGCAGTATTATTTCTCCACTTGATCTAGGAAAGCGCAGCACGTAATAATATAAATCCGCACCTCCTGGCGTGTTTTCGGACAGTGAATAATATTGGTTGGATTTTCACTATTGCGTGCCGCGTAACTCGCATGTGGAGAAAAAAGTGTCACACTAATGGTTATTATTTTGCCCGACTATTTCGGCCTGCCCACGAATTTAGGCACAATAAATAATGGCACACGTCATACGTGGCATCATGGCGAGCAGTAGTGATGTAATTAATCGCAAGTGGGAGGTTTTTTGTTAGTAAGTAGGTAGTTAAATTTGGCACTATCTTGAAGAGTTCTATATGAGGAAAAGTGTTATATATGAGGAAAATTTCCAGACCTTAAACATTTCGATATTCTCGATTTGATTTTTTACGACTCTATTATTACTCTTTGATTAAATCACTTTATTATTATGTATACCTATGTACTTATAGGTAGGTATTTCTCTAAACTATAAAACGTAATAGAATGAGCCCACTTCGACTCTGCTATCCTATGTTTTTTAATACGGCAATTCATGCGTTCCTGCCGTCCTGATTCCATTGATCGCATCACTATTTTTTACGGCGCGGATCACACGCGAACTTTCGTTCTAATTCGGCTTCGGCAGCGCCATCTAGTGGCGACTGCCGCCGACCACGGCGGCCATGCCCCTCTGAATTGATATGGCGGCCAGTCGGTAGTTTGGCGGCCGCGAAGTGCAAACGCGCGAGTAGCTGCTCCGCCGCTCGCACTATCGCAGACCGTGATAACAGCGCCGTAATACCTACACGAGCTACACTGACGCGAGTTCTACTTGTATATGGATAGAATCTGTGAAATACCCGTGAGAATAGTGATGTCAATTGATATTGATAGTGATACTGTTGTGTTGTTAACGAGAAAATTATTTGAAAACTTCTAACTGAAATATATCGTAAGTTTTGTTTATTTTTACTTTTATATCCCTTTAAATTGAACAAAATATATCCTCTTCATTAACAAAACATACCTACATGAAGTGACTCTGGCATGATTTCTTGATATTATATTTTTAAATAACAGACTAATTTTCAATTTCTTAAACCAATCCCAATTTTGGATATAGATAATCAAAGCACTTTTTGAGACTTTTGAATCTTATTTAATAGATAACCAAAATGGTTTATTTAAAAGTTTTGCTGTTATTAAAAACAATAATTCATTTTGATTTATTTTTAGTGAATATAAGTTTAGGCAAGAATGAAAGATTTAAAGATTTTACAGAAAACTTCAAATTTCTTGAATAATTGTAATATTTTATAGATTATTTTATGGACCTTTTATTCATATAATTTTCACTGTTTTTTTGTTTTTGGATTATTTTAATATTATTTTCATTACTCTTGAATTACTTTTAAATGTTATATTCATTATTTCTCAGACACTTAAAATGCTATAATGATTAATTTTGATTGGTTATTATTAACTGGTTGTTTTAAATAAAAATATAATAAGTTATAAGCAAAAGAGAGTGATCTGTGGTTATAAACATGTAATTGAAATTGCAGGTACGGCCTGTGGGTAAACTATATAGAACCATTTTGCCTCCAAATATCTGTACCTCTAACATACAGTTATACCTACTATAAAGATCTATGTATCTATAAATACCTACCTAGTCACAAAATATATAGTTATTAAAAATATGCGTTATTTAACTTTGTCTGAATAAGTTAAACTTTCAAAAAATATTATAATACCTCATTGAAATAAATTCGGGTTGCATTTTTTTCCCAAATTTTCGCGATACATTCAACGCGTGATGAGAGATTGGAAGTTTTTTTGGTTGGCAATTTTTTCGCCTTAGCAGAGATTGAGTTAAGGACTGGCGGCGAGTGGCCTGCCCCTACATAAAGTGCGATAAGGGTGGGGGGTTAGGTTTCTCCCCGTCCTCAGCCATTGCCTGCCGAAAGGAAGCCTGGAGATAAGCGATTGCCTCTTTCATCCCGCCCAGCAGCCTCGAGTGGCGCGCCGTGAGGCGATCCGATATACTCGCCGATAGGGAACACGCCGTGTGGCTTCCCTCGCATAGTTTTGATCATTGCTTTATTCATTTTTATTTCTGGGTACCTGCAAAAATCACATATATTTAAACAAACAAATATTCCCTATGAACCTTGCAAATTTGTGTAATAATAGATAGATGATAGGTAGGTACCGGAAAAGGGTGTACCTAGGTACTCCCTTTTTTAATCATCTTTTTATTATAGGCCTCTGTTATTAAGGAAAAGCATTATTACGTTCAACTTAAGATAGTCAGTAATTTTTTTTGCAATATAGACCATAATCAAATAATTTTGTACATGATTTTTTTATTTTATTATCACGTAGAATGTCTTCTGTAATTAAAAATGTCGTAATATTCTAAAATATAATACTATACTCTTATAGCTCTTAATACTATACTATATTCTTATAGCTTTCCTAAATTTTGCATTGAAGAAGCGACATTCAGAGCGTCGCTGTTCTAGTTGTTGTTTATATAGGAAATAGGTACGTGCGATTATTTTTTGCATTAAATTTTCAAACACTTTTGTTTTCTTCTCTTTGATTTAACAAATTTGTTATCACGTATAATATTTCCGATTTTTAGGTTCTATTATCAATTTCTCCATTTTCTACGCATCATTTCAAGATTCAATTATTAGAATAGTAAACCATTTAAGACATTACGAAATGACTTACAACACAGCTAAATGTAGTATCCTCTAGCAGAGGCAGGATTTTAATAGACTATGAGTTATGATTTAACAGATAAGATAACAGATTAACGATTTTTTTCAAATTTAAAAGGCCGCCATTTTGAAACAAAATGGCAGATATCGCTCACCGGCTCTTAAAATCTCGGCTTTTAATCTCGGGAGGAACTATTTTTGCAATGGTAACAAGGTCCTAATTGTTAGTGAAGCTTTTGAGATACAGGGGTACTTTTAAAATTTGCTTTATAACAAGACTTACCCTATTTACATATTACTTGTAACACATTTTTTAGGAAAGTAAAAATCAAATGCCTATAGATGAGCTTGAAAATCTTATAAGATGAAAACGATTTTACCCCGTGAAGTTTGTAGCATTCAACGTTTCGGCGATGTTGCAACCACCGTTTTCCAAGATAGTCTCCAGTGTTGACTTCAGAGTAGACTCAGGACACTTCAGTCTATCTTGGACATAGGCGGTTGCAACATCGCCGGAACGTCGGGTGCTATAAATTTCACGCTGCAAATTCGTTTTTATATTGTTTATAATGTCAAAAAACCGCGATAGTCTACGATTTCGTACTAGAATTTCTCTTAGAAAAACAGAGAAATCCTAATATTTGACTATGTATTAGGTCGCAAATATCTTCATTTGGTACCTACTCTAAAAATATACATAGATCTGCGTAGAAACTGGACGTCTCCTTATCGTCTTTCGAAACATTAGGTATATACATGTCTACTTTATTTAACCTAAACAGTGTCCCGACAAAGAGGTGGTTTAAAAAAAAATGCCATATGTCCGGTGTCATGGTGCACTAAGTCACAATGTAGGTACAGATTAAGTAGTTATTTGAGACTCCGATCTACAAAAAGAATAAATAATAATAATACAGTGTGTGATCATCACATTAGAACTTATTTCAGTACCTACTATTCCAATTAATATTCCATTCCAGTAATATTCAATTCCAGTACTAATAAGCAATTTTCTAAATTTTCTAAACTGGAAAACCTGAGGTTAGAACGATATTTATCCTCTAATTTAACCCTCAATGTGATGCTCTATAACTAGTGCGGGCCGCGTAATTTTTCCATTAATTATTTACTACAAAATATTATATTTTGTTATTTTTACTATATTTGATAATGTAGAAACAACTAATAATCAAAGAATTCTATGCACTTATTGATACAAGTAGGTATTTATTTTGATATAAAAACATATATAAAATTGATTAAATTAACCAATATTCACATGAATAATAATA
This sequence comes from Micropterix aruncella, assembly GCA_944548615.1. Classification (NCBI taxonomy): domain Eukaryota; kingdom Metazoa; phylum Arthropoda; class Insecta; order Lepidoptera; family Micropterigidae; genus Micropterix; species Micropterix aruncella. The sequence continues at coordinate 21,034,392 of OX155959.1, forward strand.
AAGTCACACAAGCTATTAATCGGAAATTGTATTGAATGTAAAATTATATATTTATATATTATTATAAATAATATCGATACCAGAAAATATTGCAGCTTAAAAGTCTATGAATATTGAAAAAGCCAATTATATTAAAACTACTCGAGTCCACCTTCGGTTGATCCGCCTCTCCGATTGACTCGACCGTGATCGAACCAGATTATTGCTGCTGTTTTGGAACATGATGGTGAAGAAACATGTGAACGACGACTCAGACGGTGAGGATGACCAACCAACCTGTATTTCACAGGGATTTTTTTTTGCAGTTTATTGCAATGTTTTACTGTAGAGAGCATAGTCATTTTGGATTTCAGAGATTGTTTATTTTAATGCAAATCCACATTCTTCTGTATTTCCTGATATTTCGTAATTTTTTTGCGTTTCGATCACACCCCCATTCAAAAAGGCGACGGATTAGAGGGGTTCTACTATAGTACTGAAATTGCATGATGGTCCTGATATGATGGCGACCCACTGTAGCGACAGTGGCGTAACTAAGCCGGTGCAGCCGGTGAGGCACAGCGGATCCCCACGGTAGTTCGGTGGCCCACAATGGAACCGTCTATGATCGATGCTCCATCCAACTCTGCTAGGAAGCTAAGGAAGCCGAAAAAAATATATTGTCTCAAAAATGATCGATGATTTTGTAGAGTGCAAAAAAAACCCAAAAGTGTTCTAAAAATGTATTTGTTCTTAATTTTGATAATACATTAAGTAATGTAAACAAAGTAGGTATAATACATTAAGTAATGCATTAAGTAATCTATGTTTCAAATCTTACCAGTTTTGCACTTGGTACCTACTCAAAATAAGTATTAGGTAATATAAACTGATAATTTTGGTTTATATCTCACCAACTTTCAAAGGTGGAGAAATATAAATCAGTAATTAAATTAACAGTTAAGCGTCTTCTATACGTTATATAAACAAATGTTTCGAACATTCTCTTGCAAACAATGTTTCTATGTAATCCTGCGTGTCCCGCTCAAGTTCTTGGGAACTTGTTCCGCAGCATGTTCGAGGCAATGCCGCTAAATGAATAAGCCGATTTATAATGTAGCTTCAATATAAATATGCAATAAAGCTAGGTATACAGTAATTACATCCTATATGCCATAATGAATGTAAGTAATTAGAGGGAGAGGCCTTTTGTTCAATTTTGCACTTGTTACCCCACTGTGTAGATGCCTATGAACCACGGGCCAGATACGTCATCAGAGTTCATACTAAATAATAAATTATGAATTCTACCACACGATTATTATCGGTGCATTTTATGTATAACTTCAAAATATCATGGAGCAGTCTTCCAACCTTGTCTGGAAGGCTGTCAGCGGTCGCCGCTTACACGCGGATCACGAGGGTGGAAAGCAAAAGAGCCGACAGCAAAAGTTGCGAGCGGCTCGACGCTAAACTCGGGCTCACACGATAAACGGTCATCCCTGGATGAGGGCGAGGAAAAACGGCGGAGGAGGGAACACGCTTTTGGAAATGAAATTCTTATCGTGTAAATGAATACACGCGACTGGCGACGGGACAGTCGCGAACGGCAACAAATATATGGCTTAGAAGAAATAATAAAATTCGTGAATCAGACTAGATAACGTCAGCCCCGAATCTAGAGGAAGGGAGGGGGGAGGAAAACCGGGGTACCTGCACCGGGCGTACATTGAAGGGGGCGCCAAATTCATGTGTTTGAAAAAAAAATGTATCACTAAAGCGCCTAGCATCCAAGATGCGTAGTACTATCGATTGTTCATGTAATTTTGGAATGCATCCTATGTTAATTTTTGAATGCGCGTGCAATGGGTGTGATGTCTTTGCCAGCGGAATTACTGCCGCGTCTAGAAAAAGGGAACGAAGATACACGAGCGGAGCCGAATAAACCCGAACTGCCGAACATCAAGCGGCTGTCGTTAATTATGTGGCTGATTAGGTGTACGAGTAATTAGCGTTGGTTTCCTTTGTTATCAGCTACTTTTTCAAACTTGTCAATATAATTATTAGTTGGTGTAGAAATGATTATTTTGCGGAAATAAAGCTCGACGTGTAAAGCTGTAGCAAGATTAGATAGGAAAATTTGCTAGGATTGAAGGTGATTGTACTGTCTGGCCTACGCGTTGTCTACATTGGTTGTACCTATGTATTCTACATCGATATATAAGGACCTAGATGGGCCTATCGCTCGCGAAAATATCCACTTCAATATAAATACGGATCGCCGCCAGAAGTAGTTCCGCCAGTACTGTCCGATGTGAGCGATCCCGCGACGAATATTGCTGTGCTATTCTCTCGCATGCTGTTCAATGTATTGCTCTCTTTTTCTGTCACATGTTTTTACGCACGACAGATATGACCCAAATCATTTGTATCTGAGGGCATATCTATGCCTTATATATCGCAGACTATATAAGGCATAGATATGCCTGCAAATTCATTTAAGGTTTCTTATTCCCCGGTCACAAAAAAACCCACCCAGTATATTTGTTTTGTATTTTTTTTTAAATCATTAATCACAAATGCTGGAGGGGGGGGGGGGGGGCTATATTAAGTTTTTGTCCCGGCTCGAAAAAAACGTAGATCCGGAGCTGGATAACGTATTTCATAAGATTTTCACATTCTGATATTCATTTATCCACTTCTGCTAATTATATTTAATTTTATGCTTTCTCGACGATAAACGATACCACTTTTTGAAAGAGTAATTTATTATTATCGAGGACCGATAAACTGTCATAGGTTCCTTAGATAAAACTCGACGTTTGTAACAGATGGGTGTAGCGGAGATTTATCGATGAATATGTCTATAAATTTAACTAGTTAACAATAATTTCAAAAGTGTCAATTAGATTTTGTAAGGAAATTTCGGAATCTTGACTTTTCAATTCTGTCTCTCTCTATATTTTAAAGCGTCTGTCTTTTTTTGACGATTAGGTATATTACAATATGATATATTAGATCAGAATGTTGGGTGACTAACAAACACCATCCTAATAAACTACATACTATAGAAATGCGCATGCTACGCTGGTCACCGGGTGTCACACTATTATACACAATCCGAAATGAGTACTTAAGGAGATGTTTAAAGTCGCTCCGATAATTGATAAAGTCAAAGAAGGACGCTTACGGTGGTACGGTCACGTCCAGCGACGACCAGATGATCACATGGTGAAGCTTGCCCTAGACCTGTCAACAACGAAACGTGCTCGTGGAAGACCATCTGCTACCTGGTTGACGATGGTAGAAAAAGACCTGAGAGAACAAGATCGTGCTCAGTGGAGGAGAAGGACAAGGAAGGCCGACCCCAAATAAATGAGACAGGGTCGAGGAAGAAGAAGAAGAAGGTTTACTTATTTCAATATCCATATATTTAGTGTAAATTGGCGTATATACCTATAACGCCCTCACAAGGCAAATCACAGTATCTACCAAAAAACAACTTTCCTGTTTTTTGTCCTATAGGTACCTACCTATTAGTCGGTACCCTATATTTTGTTTTACATAGGTATTATATATAATGCAAACACGCAGTATTTGTTTTACTTTAAGGCTACCTTCCGAGTTGACGCGACTAAAAATTTTGGTATTTTTGCAATGCCACGCACCCGCGCGCTTTCGATATATAAAGATGTATAGGTATACCGTGGCGACAAGGAAATACGTCCCACCGTTGGCAGTGGCCAATTACGAATGACGATTTCGGCTTCGCGCGTCATCTAATATAGTGGATTTGGCTTTTCAATTGTAATATAATAAATTATAAAATGAATAGTTTTTTTATAAAGTGAAAATTAGATTACAATAATAAAATAACGATCACTGTGTTATTTTTTATATCACTAAAAAGTATCTTTAATAAATAGAAAAAAAATAATTTATGGAAATAATTTACCAACTTCGTTTTGGCGAAGGGTTTTTAAAATACGGCATAATTGCATTAAAATTCTTTTTCGTGTTCTCACAACCAGGCCACAAAAATACGCTTCATATAACTTTTGGCCGCCACGGCCTCTTAAGAATTTAAAAATAAATTTATTTACAGTATCAAGAAAGTGCAAGCACTTACTAGTTGAATATACTATATACTTGTATACCTATACATACTCGTATATTCGAATAAAACTATTGATTTTAAAAATATAAAATTGTATTTTAGCTTCATTGATTTCAATGAGTAAATCTCTCGCATTATTTGGCTCAAAACTCTTTTACGTTTTATTTGGTTGTCGCATTGTCTGTTATTTCCTCGTCCAGCAGTTTTTGGCTCCAGGTCGACCTTCGACATTGTTTCGCCGTTTGCAAAAAAGTCCCAGCCCGTCCTTTATTCGAATGATCACGTCGCCCGCAAGAAATGCCATCCATGTTAGGCGAGTTTCTATAGACGGCTTACGATGCCGATTGCTGTAACCCGATATTGATGAAATTTAAGTTTTCAAACGATCTTGTCGAAATCCGTGGGCCGGTCAGATTTGATCTTTTGAGGTAAACAGTCGGATTAACTTAACCAAATACGGGGATCATCTTTTAGCAATTTAATTACATGTAAATGTTTGCGTTAGCATCCGTCGTAGGTATATCGTAAATAAATATTCTGAAGGGAAATTTTCAAACGTTTCTTTAAATTTAGGTAGGAACCTCTCACAAATATCACAAATACATACATATACGCAGCTGCCTGTCGCATTTTGACAAGGGTTATGTTCGCGAATGTTCGAGGGAGTGGCTAAGTCGAACGCACAATAGAAAAGGACTGGGGAGCAATAGATATTATGGCAGCGAATCAGTGGACAGGAACCTCTGTTAAATATCTATATACTAATATTATAAAGAGGTAAAGTTTGTGAGGTTGTAGGAAGTAATCTCTGGATCTACTTAACCGATTTGGAAAATTATTTTACCAATAGAAAGCCACGTTATTTGTGAGTGTCATAGGCTATATATTAATCCGAAAAATAAAAAGACTTTTTCGTGGTAGTCGGATTTGCAAAGTAAGTCGGAGGAAAAACGGTCGAAAGAAAACGTTTCTAACTAACGCTGCCTTAACGATGAGAGATATAAGATTAAGTTCTAGAGAATAGTTGTAGAGCTTGATAATGCCTACAAAAACATCAGCGACAGCATATGTCTAACTTTTATATTTAAGTCACAAAAAGCAGTTTTTCATAATAAAAAAATAATTTAAATCGTTAGGTCATGTTTATTTGTCATATTATCAACAATTATGGATTCTTATCAAAATAAGTAAATTTATCGTCTCAAGTGTACCTAACAAAAGACTTTTCAGTTTTACTGCATATAATTTTCCTTTTACTGCATAAATGGTTAAAGAGATAGTACGACATAGGTATGGAACCGCGACCGTATCTCGGGTTGGAACTCCTGAAAGAATGGTACCAAATAATAACATTACATCTAATAATAGCATACAGAGAAGTTTCGAACAATTAAAATGAACAAAATTTATTCAATCATAATCATTTCATTCACTCATTAGAAACCCGGTAATATAACCAAATCGGCATTCAAATACATACATACATATGCAGAAATAATATAACCCTCCTTTAGGCAGTCAGGAAATAAATCATAGCACACAGTACTAACCGAACCACACTCATAATTTCATCACAAGTAAAAATGTTTACCGCCCAACGAAGTGGGCACGGGTCAGCTAGTGTAAAATAAAAGAATGAAATTACGTTGAAGCATATTTTTTACAAAAAATAACAATATAAGAAATTTAATGTCACGGCTCCAATGCGGTATGTGAAATTAAAAAAAAAACTTATGTGTGTTATACTATACCTAACAATTGTATATATTCCAACTCTATTTCACCAGCCGAAGTCATGAATCTTCTCTTTGTAGTTTTTTTTTAATTTGTTGTGCGGGGCTTTTCTAATGTCTTTATGAGCCTTGTAACACTGAGACCATTACTGATCTATTGTTTTCGCCACCTACTATAGTTCTGCGCTAAGCCTCGTGACATTTAGGAACCGCAACAGGCTTTTGGCGCCAGTTTGTTTTGTTTTACCTCCGCAGGTTGGAGGTAATGACCACCCAAGTGGATGTATATCTTCTAGCCGTGTTCGGCCATAGCGACTGCATTGTAGATTCTTTTGACTTCTTTAGTCTTCTCAGAGTCCATTGTTCGGAAGCAGTCAAGTGCGCAGGTTATATTATAGTGCACAGGTGGGCGCGCGACCACGGGTGCACTCTCTCTTCCTCCCTCTTCTGAACCCGATGGAACGGAGACCGTTACGACCAGAGAAAAGTTTGGATGCAGATAAAATAAAATTAATTAATTAATCGCCAACACAGCAATGGCTGTCATTGTTAAATTTGTACTCAATATTGCAGCTATTTTTTTCGGATTCAGTTCGTTTTTCCACACTGTCATTTATGAATTTGGTAATAAGGTTTGTGGCGATGTTTAAGGTTTTTCTGGAGCTATTGTAGAGATGACCGGTGACTTATTGGTAGTTGTTGTAGTAGGCGGTGATGTAGAACATGCATTATTGGATTTATCCTGGTTTTTTGATGATATCGTGTTGTTGCTCATGGGGCTGTGTTGAATACAGCATACAGCCTCTTGTTCCGACATTATACAAAATTGTGATAGTTTCCCTTTTGGCAAATCTCCGTCAGTTTTTGGACAATTTTCCGGCGGTAGACATACTCCTAAAACGCCATTTATTTCACATGACTCTTCACGGCAGTGTATATGCCAGGTCCCTTGGCACTTCCGCAAGGGCTCTTTCCAATACTGGTAACGGCGATTATGTTGAAGAGGCATTGGTTGTCAGCTATCGTCACTTGCAGAGGTCCACCACTATCGCCTCCACAAGAGTCTCGTCCTCCTTCTAAGCTTCCAGCGCACAATTGATCGTCCGTTATACCTTGTGGTAACCTCTTTCTGAGAGTCTTTGCATATAGTCTTCGACAGGTCGGCTGGTCAATCAAATCCACCACCACCTTCAGTAAGTCGTCCGATGTATCTTCAGCAAAGTCGATCTGCCCCCAGCCAGTAACGACAGCTCGCTTGTTTTCGATGGTCGACTTTGTCCATAGACACGCTGGTTGAATATTTAATGTAAACTCAGACGGATAAGATCCTTCGGGACGCGTCCCGTGTTAACCGCGAGTGAATCCAGACTGTGGAATTGCACTGTATTCTTATAAATTTATTATTTAATTATTAATTAGAAATGAGAAAATTTTAAAATATGTTGACACCTAGAATTTAAATTTCGAATTTTTTTATTTATTTAAATTTAAAGTGGATGAATCTTTTACGCATCAGCGGGCCACACTCGCACATGAGGTGCAGGGGCGTTTCCTCTGCCTCTTGGCAGAACCTGCACATTTTTGTGTCTTGGAGCTTGAGGTTGTAGATGTGTTTGTTAAGGCCACAATGCCCCGTGAGCGCCCTCACCAGTATGCGTAGATTGTTCCTATATAGCGATCAGGCCTCACGGTCCGTCTTAGGGTCGTAATCCTTAATTAGCGTTTTAGATTATTAGCGCTCTTACTAGTTACCAACACATAAAAAATAGTATTGTGTCCTAAACAATTAATTTTGATTAACTATAGGTCATCGACTCGTTTGATGACCACTTTTTGACCTAAATGATAAATGAACATCTATTTCGTTCCTTGTGTATTTCCACTGATGACTTTGTATTTCGTTCCTTGTGTATTCCCTTGTGTATTTCCACTGATGATTCCACTGATCACGAAGCTATGCTTGACAGTAGGTGCCTGGAGCCTTTTGCTCCTGTGGCAGGGATTCACATATAGGTCGATAATCAAATCAAATCATATTTATTTTCAAAAAACCCGTTTAGGGTGTAGAAAATACAGGCATAAAATAAACAATTAAAATGTAACAATTAAATAAAATAACATAAATCCTTTCAAATTAAAACTCTCTTAAATTGTACAATCCTTTATATAACAAATAAACATTTAGATAATATTAGAGGTTCTGTCGTCTAGTCAATCTTTCTTGTGCCACGACAGAGAGGGATAACTTGTCAAAATTGTGTATACTGATGCAGATACCAGATAGTCACTAGGCGGTAATATAATTTTAACAGCAGTACTTTACAAATGTGTGAAATAATGCTGATTTTGTTCCTTTTTGCATTATACAATAGAATACAATACAATCAACTACTCCAGTAGATAGGCATTCCTACACTATATTCTCTAAGTTATGACTTTGCAAACGCACACCCTATTCCACCTCAGTGGAGACAGAACGATCTATTATCGTTAAAACTACCTGAGGTGACGAGTTCGCCCGTTGTAGTTAACAACTCTATTAGTTTGCAAACGCAAAATCCCCCGCCCCCCCCCCCACCCCCCCCTCTCCTTGAAAAATTGTATTTTTTTACAATATTGTCTATTATTATTCTAAGATTTAAGGCCCGTCATGTTATCTGGAGCGGCTGAGCAGTCGTCCAGGTCGTAAGGTGCGCGCCCACACGGTTGTCCGCTACCCGAAATTCCGCAGCAGATTTTTGCCTCTCCGTCGCGCGGGGATTCCGATAGATTTTCAGCTGTGATATTTTTAAACTGCACAACTCGTCTTTTTCTCGCTCGACTCGGTGAAAATAATACGGCCACTTTTTCGAGCCGCTCTCGGCGGCCCGCGCCGGCCAGGTAGAGCGGACGTCGCGCACAAAAGAGGACGTTTCGCGGCCGAACGCGATGCGACGTCTATTCTTTAGTTTGTGGCTACATGCTGTAAATCATCTTTTTGGGGCTTGCTTTCTGCTCGTTGCACAAAGTGCATCGCTTCGCGTGACGACCCAAACGTCGCCCCTATTGTTTCTTCGTCCGGCTGGTAAAAAGCCGTCACCGACTTTACGACGTGACCGGTTGACGTTAATTGTCGGGTGTACGATGTTTCAAATGCTACACAATAATATTAGTATTTGATATCAGAAATTTAAACCAGATATTTGGAACGAAGACCACCCTTATTGTTGCCATTTTAATGCCTCTATTGTAAAACTTACAATATAAGACAGGATACAACGAATACTTTTAGATCATGTTTCACTGCTGTTGAAATATTTTTTTCATTAAAAAGCTATTACATATTCGAGAACAATATAGAAAACTGTTTGAGCAAGGTCTGACGAGTATCTAATGTGGCTGGCGAAGAGTCATCAGTCGCAAATCCTTCAACTCCGCGACTATTTGTTGTAATGTTTGTCATTTGCTCTGAAGTTTATTCATCACGAGATTCTTCATCGTTATTTGCAGTTATTGACAGTATACAATTACGCTAACTGTCGTGCCAGACCGCAATATTCGAAAATAACTCGATTGGATGAAACTGTCTGGCCTGTTTTAAAATTATTAATACTTTTAGCACAGAATACTTCTTGGGAATTTGTACCAATCATCACTAATTGAAAATCTCAAAACGTTTGTTACGCGTTTTTACTAGCAGAAATAACCCCTATTAGGGATGTGCTTTTCCCATTTCAGATCAGATTACAAAACAATTCTTCGAGTTTAGCTTTACTGTATGGCATTGAAACTCGGATTACTCGTTCCTATGTGAAGCAATCTACTCATAATTATAATATAATATTAATGATAGATCTTATATGTATTGAGCCAATTCTTTGTCGCAGACGATTCGATGATGATAGATAATATCGCAAAAATTGTAGGTATGTATCCTATATAATATAGAGAAACAGGTGTGTCTATCGACACGCAAAACTCGATTATACTTCGGTATATGAATTGAGACAAAAAATGTAAGTACCACAAAATTGGTGATTGAAATGAAGCTATATGTATAATTCATCACCTTGCTCTTTCAAAATCAATTATTTTATGGTAGGTACTTATTTTTTTAAATTTTGATATTACCCTGTCTTTTTATTCTCAAATATTAATAATATGCGAGACAGGAGAAAACTATTACTTCGTCATTGCTTTGCGAAGTTAATATGCGTCTTTTTCTCACCTGTTGAAATAAGTAATGTCAAGCAAAGTTAGCACACTATAATCGCTTTGCAAACTTTTCAAACTTGTCTAAAATTTGTATGCAAAGAATTGCAAATATATAAGAATTAGCAACATTTCAAAAACAATGGCGGGAACGTATCATGTCATTTCTATCACGTATCATGTCATTTATTCGTTTGTAAGACGTCAATACGTGGCTCCTTGCCGCCTATTTAAATGAGCCGCTTTAGATTAGTCACCTTTTAAAATAAGGTTAAAATGTATATGGAAGGAGCTGCTAAAATAAAACGACTGTCTCTATTTAAACAAAAGTGCGTTTACAACTTGTTTTAAGAAATCATATATTGAATGTGAAACTTTTGCACAATTAATAAAACTAGTATATTTTGCTCATTATAACGGTCATTAAGCTTACTTGTGTAGGTAGATAGATTAGACAATACAACTAAAAATTGATGTGGGGTTTGTAAGTTGCCTCTCCGGCTATCGTTTGCTCCTTTATTAAGCACGCGAGAGAAAGACCGAAAAAGGCCGAGTAGTAAAATACGAAGCTGACGATTTCTGAAATGCGACACAAACGTCTCTTCATCGGATAGGAAAAAATAGGGTTTTTGGGTCAAACGATGCATATTAACATAAATTTCGTGTGCATGCAGCGTCGAGTGAAATGTTATTTTTTCCGAGTGTCCCCAGCTGTCCACTAAAATTTCTATTTAACTGGAGTCGAGCGGGACCGTAAAGCCGTTGTTTCTATTGCTTTTGGGGACGGAGCGGACGCATACCGCCGCGAATGTCTTCTTTTAGAAGTATGTCCCGGATGGGTGTAAATTAGAGAGGGAAGAAATTTTGTTTTTCTAGCGATATTTACGAGCGACCGGGTCCAGTGTAAAATCACTTGAAAACGGTAGTCTATCAAGTGGTGATTTGTGAACGTAGAAAAAGGGTTTTGTAGATATCGACGAGGGAACACATTTTTTCAATAATTTATTTAATGAAAATGCAACTTATAAACTAATTTACAAAATGTAATTTGATAGATAATACCTTATTTGTAAACCGTGCCGTAAATCTAACTAAGGTGATATTTGTGTTTAGTATAACTATACAAATATAAAAAAAACTTACTATTCGTATATTCTCAGCTGTTTAGTGTATACTAAAAACAACATGTATACTCCTAATATGCCCGTATAGTACATGATCACGCCACTAAGCAAAGCCAGCATAGCCCTCCCCAAAAACAGTTTGACTAATCCAAAAGGTATTTGTGTATTTGGCTTTTAAATTCTTTATTAACCTTCCAAATTCGACTAGATATTTAGAACCAAACATGTTTGAATATAGAGTAAACACATGCTATTATGATATTATTAAGTTTAAACATGCTTTTTTAAGGTAGGTACATGTTCTCGAAATTTATTACTTTACCTTTAATATAGGTACATACTTATTATGAAAAATGATATCATTTCTCTAAGATACCTCTATTACTGTGCAAACTAATAATTTGATATCGTTTGATTGTTCATCATTACCTACTCGTATTATACTCGTTTAGCGTATGTGATTATTGAACATATTTTATTTTGTCTGACTTTGTTTATTATTAGTATTATTTGTATTGATTATTTGTTGCATTAAATTTAGGTTATCGACTTGTGTTTTTTTTTTGTCTCATTACCATTTTGATTATTTGTGTTTTAAACATGCATTATTTATTTTGACATAAACAACCGTATTCGCAATTTTCGATGAATAAAAGACTCAAGACTAGACTATTCACTATTGATTAAAAATATTACCCTTTGTAGTTTTATTTATTATTCTTTCATTATTGAACCATTTTATTTTGTTTTATTTAATGCTGTTTTCTGGCAATAGTTTGAAATTATCAGAAACATAATTGTAGGTTTTAAAAGACATTCGCTGTGTATCAGTGAAAGAAATAGAAATCGTCATACAAACATTGGAAAACCAAAAAAAGGGGCTTATTCGTACCACAAACTTGAAAACAAGATAATTCGTTCAAATAAAAAATGAATAAAACAGCTTTGCGATTTACGACGATAGCATTACGCTATCGTGTTTACGCTTCGTTGAAGAGAAGAAGGAAAAGAGGGAAAGAGGTTTCGGTGCTGCCATATTGGCGGTTATTCCGTTTCTCGCATACGTAATTTTAGTCGTTTAACACTATGTATGTCTATCTTTAGGTAGTTAAAATACACATTTTTTTAAATAACATCTTTCACGAAAATAGGAAAAATGTTTTCAAAATTGATTAAATTGATTTGAATTTTGATTTTTTCCGTAGGACTGATTTTCCCAGTCACCAAAAGTCGATAGGATTATTCAGGAACTTTTTTTATGTAGTTGACATGTATTTTGTATGGGTGTTTTTCGGTGGGTTGAGATGGAAAATACTTTTAAAAATACAATCGTTACTCCACTTTTTATAGCACTTTTGAAAATGGTTTCATTGTCGAGTCGCGTGCAACATTGATATTAAAAAAAATTGGCTGATTTATAATAATGGCAAAGGTGCAGGCTAATGCAATGAAAAAACGAACAAAATGATAGCCCTTTTTTGCAGGCCTGAAAATTGGTCAGATGATACTTATAACTATAGCTTAGGATAAACTCTGGTTGTGATGTGCAATCCACAAAGCCTTGTCAGACTCGTTTAATGCACGTATTGAACGCGCAATGCCACCTACTTCAGGAGAGCCTGACGAGGCTTTAGTTATAAAATCGAAGACTATCGCGGTGGTTTGACATTATAAATAGGATAAAAAACGAATTTACCTCGTGAAATTTGTAGCACCCGACGTTTCTGCATACCGCCAGACGTTTTCCGTGATTTCTTATATCAGCCAGACTTACATAATTATGATAATCTGTGATAATTTGTTTATGTTTTTTAAACGTGTAAAAGTAAGGGCGACTACATATCCGCAAAATACATCGATTTTTTCAGTTTTTGTAATTGTTGCAATATTCCTGCCAGACTAGTTTTTTTATCTGTAAATAAGCCATTTCGCATTTTTGTGCATTTCATGATCAAATCTATCGTATCGAAAAGATTTATAACTGGTGAAAACTACAATTCGATTGCACCTCCCACCAACCAACCCTCATTGGATAATCATTATCAGACTCGGAATATTTTGATTAGCATTAATAATAGACCATATTTAATTACTTTCAGAAACATCTAAAAATATTCACTACCACCCCGACTATGAGTGAGTAATAATTAGGTAGCTGTTATGAGGACAGAGTATATTCTTTTTTATTTATTTGTTTCACAATATTAGTAGAAGTTATCGATTGGCAATATTCTTTACTATGATAAAGCGTTTTTTTTTGTAGCTGCCCAGTTACAAGAGCGACTCGCGCATTCGGATCACGCGCCTCTATGGGAATTGTGATTCGAATGACGCTTTCCGCTGCATAATTCAATGATATTCTCCGTTGGAGAACGGCTCGCTCGCGGCCACGTAAGATTGACTCACAGATTCGGCCGCTGCGCTGTCGTCCCGTCTAAACCGGGCCCCGCCTAACAGTACAATTGGCGGCTTTTTATACCGGCCACGGCCAATTTGTATGGGATTTTCGCGTGCCCGTTGTTTACAATGCGTCCTTTCCGAATTTCGGAAATGCTGCACTCCAAATTTTTAGTGAAGGTACTCAGCGAGCAGCAGTGAGTGCGAATCAAAAATACATTTATTAATTTATTTTATTTTTATTGGAATTATCAAATTAACCATTTACAATAAGTATAATATTAAAACAAATGGCAAAAACATTCCTCTTTCATTCACTGTCTAGTGCTGCCCAACTGGGATATACCCGTTCCAGGGCAAGCAATTTACATTTTTACATTTAAAACGAGGGTCGATGAACCAAGCAAACACAATAATAATAATAATAAAAAAATATATAATATTAATAAATATATATAATAATAAAAATTGAATAAGAATTACAATATTATATGGGAAATCGAAATACTAAATACATTAGAATACACATATACCCACATACATACATATAAACACAATACCTATATGTTAAGTCAACTTCAACTTATTCTACTACATCGATCATGGCATGGATAGATAAACGCTCTTCTTGCAACAGCCATTTATTTATTTTGCTTTTAAACAAATGACAATTGGGGCTGGTTTTTATGTCACTGCTTAATTTATAATAAAGTCTTGTAGCTATGAAAGAGTAGTGTCGCTGTCCGAAAGTCGTCTTCATCCTAGGTACATTCAAATTATCACTCAGGAGGTGTCTAGTGGGTTTCGTGTGCGTAATAATAAAATATTTATTTTGTTTGGCCACGAAAACCCAACGTAGTGCAGTTTTAATAAATAATAACCTAGCATCCAAAACTTGAGCCTCTTTAAAGAGTTCATTAGAAGAATATTGATATGGTTTGCGATGCATGATTTTTTAAATACATTTTTGCGCTGTTAGAAGTGGCGTCAGGAGGGTCAGGAGGGTTGGCGTATATATCATTAGTCGTATATATCGATTTTCTACCTATGTGAAATGAGGATCCTTCAGAGGTTGATGAACGAACGTCTAGACGATTTTAACTGATTAATAAATAGGCAATCAACGTTTTCTCTTAGCTAATAAATTAGGCAGCCAATTCGATAAATTACTAATCATTTATTGTCACGGAAAATGGTCTCAGCTAATTAGCGAAGTCTGTCACGTGTGCCAAATGCAATCTTTTGATAGTTAAAATACGAATAAATTTCTGTATATATAACAGAAACTTTTTAAATGTATCTCTAATAATACAGAGAGGTGTGAGAGTTCACTGTGAATAAAATGGGGTTACAGAAAAAAACGTTTTTTATTACAATAATCAAATGATTTTGACGTGCTTTTATTTATGCAATGTCATGTACCTACTATGTGATGCTTCATGGAAAATTATTATTAGGTAGGGAGTAAGGTGTATTTTTTTTTGTTTCTAATGTTTTCAAATAAAGTTTTAAATGGTAGTATTTTGTTCAGATTCTTTAAAAAATACCTTCTAATTCTTTATTTAATGATAATTATGAACTTTGTTAGTTTTACGATAATCAGTAGACTCTGCTTACTTATATATTTTTTTTTCAAATAAAATTAGGTGGGTATACCAAACGTTGGTAACGAACATGACATGTGCAAGTTTTATCTAATTCCATATTTAAAACAAAGTTAAAAGAATGAACGGAATAGGTAAATTATTATTTTTTAAATAAGCGCGTCAATTTAATAAACTTGCAAATCAATATGTCAATATAAAATATATACGTAACGTCACGGGGGAGGGGGGGGGGGGGCAGAAGTAGGTAATACCTCAGATATTTATAGAAAAATAAGTTAAAAATACTAAAGTAATTATGTTTTCCGCTATCGATTCATAAAGTCCCTATACTTATACAACCGATCCCTATACAACTTATCAATATTGTGTGAGATAATGAAGACTGAAAAATTAACTAAATACTTTCTAAGAACATGTACAATCAAATATCCCAAACATAATAATATTATATGCAGTTTTTCGTCGATTCAATGTCTGCAGTCGATTTCTTTTGAGATCAGCACGTAGAGGAGATGTTTACTGTCTAAATATATAATTGTATATTCAAGATAGCAAGCATTCAAACAAAAAAAAGTAATCTCTATTCATAGCCTTGCCTATATAAGTAAAGCTTCATTTGAATGAAAACATAATATTATCCTGTTTATATCTTTTGGTACAATTTTTTTTTTTTGGGTAGGTACTTCACCTACGACGTCTTTAATATGTAGGGTAGTACATAGGCACCTTATATTTAAAACAAATAATACGAATAACTCTTGTCGCGAGACGACGAGCAAAGGATATCTGCGATAGCCGAATCAATCACTGCGTGAATGTGATCGATCAGTGGCGATCTGCGCCTGCGCGTGGACGCAAAAACTTGTTAACAACTGCGCGGGCGTAAACGACAATAAATAACCCCACTTGCTTCAATGATTGATGACAACGGTATGTCAATTTCATTTCGTGTCCGACATGCTTTCCACCGTTTCGTTGTTTTTTTGGTTTTAACTCCGCATATGAGAATTACACGCAGAAAATAAGAGCAAAAGTTTAAAAATGCTTTTATTGGGATAATATTCTTTCCCATTTACAACAAGCGTAACCTATTTAGGTAATCTCAAAAACAAAAAAGTCGAAGATAACTTTAAATTCAATCAATTGAAAACTTGCATAGTGTAATTTAGAAAAATTTCATTATTTTTAAATTATTCAATTTTATTTAAATATTTTTTTGCGGATTTTTTTCTGCAAATCTAATGCGGTCTGACTCTTTAAAAGAGATTATAAACTTATTAACTGACCTAAAAATTTACATAGGGATATGACGTCATAAAATTGTAATATTAAAATCATTTTATTAATTTAATTTCAATCAATCTGAAGACTTTTTTCGTCGATTTTTTTCCTCGAAGATTTTCAAATAAAACTTTAATCACATGAAACTTTAAATCTGTATCTATATAATATATAAGTAAGTACCTAAGTATTATAGCTGAAATGATTGAAGGGTTGCTTGCGGTGAAAAAAAATCAAATTCTTTTTTTTTTGTAATTACGTTTAAAAATTTGCTAACTTGAAATAAGACATTTTAGCCAGGGTTAGTTTGTGTAAGGTATAAAAATCTATTTGGTCTTTAAGTAAAATATATTTGATTTTCTGAAAAAAAACTATTTTACTTTAATTTATACATCAGAAAAAAATATTATATTTTCACAAAAAAATACATTGATCGTTTTTTCTCTTAACCCTTTATAAAATCCTTATTTAGATCTTCAATTAAGATCTTTAATTTAGGTTACACATATACAAATGTTCTGATGGCGTTTCTGCGTGTATCCTCTTCTTAATTATAATATATCCTCTTCTTAATAATAATAACATATATACCTATTAAAATAGAACACGATTTGTGAAATATATTATGTATATATATTATATAGAGTAATATTTTATATTTATCTATAAAGTATATATTTATTTATGTATGTAAGTATATATTTATATGTATGTACCTAAATTTAATATTATTACGTTTTCTTATTTTGGAGACATATCTAACTTATCAAATGTAACATAATAATACAAAGATAATACAGCAAGTTACGAAAACCACTATACCTTCTTTTATATTAAGCCTACCTTAGTACAGGCGAGGCCTAGTTAGGATGGCTTTGAATTTTAAAAATACATGTAATATTATAGATAAATAAAGAATTTTGAATTTGAATTAGAAACCCGAATACTGTTATAATACTTATGTAATTTTTCAATTGCTGAATGATTGCAAAAATAATACCACCCATGATTTAATACGGAAATTATGTAGATAGGTTTAGGTATGTTACGAAAAAGGAGCCATTAAAATTAGGGATGGCACAAAACCCGATTTGGGCCGGATCAACTTAGAACTGGCCTACTATTTTCGACGCCAACCAAACGAGGGGAACAAAAAATGACTCAAAAGCAGGCGGCATTCAGCGGCGGCACGTCGTTTAATAATGAACGTTAAATTGAGAGGAATCCTTTGTCCGGGACGTAAAATGTGTGTTTTAAAAACATAAATTTTTAAACCAAATAGTTCATGACAATAGACTATTTGTTTATTTAATTAGATTGTATAGGCTTAGAATATCTGAAAATAGAAAGGTGATATTTATAATCAATCCTTTTATTTACGGACTTGTCATGTTATTATTGTTTTTATTTGGTTTACAGTTTTCCATAAAGCGAAAAAGTCCATACTCTTTAACGGTCGCTGGTGGTTAAACATAAAACAATTAATAAAAAAACAGCCTTGGAAAAAGTATGACTACCTACTTGTCAATAGGTAATAAACAGCCAATATGAAATATAAATTTTATGTGTATATATAATCGCGCCAGATAATATTCTAAACTCAAAATCATAGAAATGCATATGTCGGCAAAAAAGTATTAAGTATATCAAAGTAGATATATTAGTATGTAAGCAATATAGATACATTAGTAAGAGTCCAGTCTATTTATATGAATTACTTGTTTTAAATAGATACATACCTACACGTAATAATTATGCCTACAGCATATTTATAAAATGATGGGCCAATTTCTAGGGCCCGATAAAATATCTACCATTTTTACTAAAAAATCGATTTTACAAAACTATCAACGCTTACCAAATTTAACAAAAAATAGTAAGCTAATTAACAGCCTATATGTATGTATGATGAATTTAATAAATTAGACATTTTCAATGCGATCATAATAGATTTATCGACAGAAGACTTTTTCTCATAGGTACATCAAAAATCTGTTTTTTTTTCGAACCGTATTTTCGATGTCAACCAATTTTATATTAAAAATGACATAAATAAGCCCCAGAAATTACGCTTTTAATTGGGCTAATAATATGGCTATTTATAGTAATTCATTTTTATACTCAATTCTGTTATGATAAATAATACCTATCTATGTTATTAAAACTACAGGTATAAGTAAAATGTGACTATGTATCTGAATATTTCAGTTGTGCTTTTTTTAAATCCCATTAATTACCTGCGTTAATTACATTTTTTAAAATCTACATTTCATGATAAATACATAGTCTGACGTGGTAGAATAATTTACAAATTTTAATGACTCAATTAGTCTTTAAATAATAAATAATTTTAAATGATAATATTAGACCACGCATATAAAACTAAACAGGTCTAGCTACGTGCCTTTATATGTATATTGTAATCTAGTAAAAATATAGAGTTCTTTTAATTTCTGACAGATAATAATAATATTATGATCATAATCGCCGCCACTGGTTTCATTTTATTTGGGGCCCCTCCCTACACGGCACTGGATTTGCCGGGGCGAACCGGGGCGTGGGGCGCAGGGGGTAGCCCTAATCTACAAGCTGTCAGTTGACGGCCAGGAGGCCGGCGACGCGGCGGCGCGGCCCTGGCAGCTGTGAGACCAGTCGGCCGCCATGCGCCACTCCGCCACACGCACTCAACTATGGCATCTTTCATTTCTTAATACTAGACTTCAATCCCGTTTATAAAAAATGCTAATAAAGCGGTGAATGCAGACAAAATATATGCATGCGGGTTCGGTCATTACAATGAGAGAATGTTGGAATTGTATATCCCTTTCCACCCTAGAACGAGCTAGTCTCAGTTAGGTAACAGAATCAAAAAAGCATAAGGTTAAGGTGTTGGCATTCGTTTCCTGTTATTTCTGTATGCAAAATCAATGTTTTATGGTAATTAGTTATTATTAGAATAAAAGTGAGATAGTTGCCCCAGGAACCGTCGTCGAACTATATTTTTACATTATTTTTATTTGTGACAATTGCAATCTTCGCGGTTGCTGCTCAAACACTAGAGGGGCTGTACTTTGCTTATAAGTTATCTGCGACCGTATCATGTTTGCAAGTCTTAATTTTGAAGTATGGGAGCGTCTATCCTCCTGGGGCAACTATCCCACTTTTACCCTGTGTATATACGAATAAGGTATTATACAATGTTCTAATACCTATGTCCATATCCTGCTCATATACATAATGACGTTAGTTAAGTTGGTACTATGAAAGAGAGACTTGTCATATAAGTCTAACCAAATTAGGGATAAATATAAAACTAAAATAGGGTAACGTAGCAATAATGTTAAAGTCTCATCGTAACAGAGTTCCTTAATGTATGTGGTAAATAGGAAATATATGGACCATTTTTCTGTTTTTGACTTCTAATGTATTTTTTCTGTCTTTAATATAGTGTATTTTGACCACATATAGGTACCTACATTTGCAATGTTTGAAAAATTAATAATTTAACTGTCAAACAGCACAAACATTTGAAAAGAATATAGTTAAATCGTTAATTTGTCATTCTCAGTCAATTTCATACTAAATTAAATTAAAGACAAACCAAATTACGATAATTAAGCTCTTGAAAACACGTGTCTCTTTCAAGAAATAAGAGGGAACTTATTATGTACAAATAAATAAACTAATATCCCTCATTCATAAAGATACGCATGAATTTAATACAATATTTTTATATCCTTACAAATACGTAAATATAGTTAATATATCTAACTGGTTATATTGTTAAGGTTTAACTTATTTAGAGTTATATTTTGTCGTAAATGCCATCCGGTTTCAGAATCAATTAAGTAAGGCTAAGTATATATTATACGGTATCTAAGTAATACATTATTTTAACTAGAAATCACATTATTATACCTAGGTAGGTACGTATGACACCGAGTAATATTTAAGAGGTCGCTATCATGCGAGCAAGTAGCCTCATGGACTTATCTGCGCTGGACATGACGCAGCTCTTTAGGGTTTAAGCCCCGAACCCTGACCCCTTTTTCCCCTCAACCCCCCTCCCCCCTCGAACCCTCAACCCCTTCCCATGCCACCGCGGTCACCCTTGCGACGGACCGGCCGGTCAGATTAATCCCTTTCTAATTACATTATAAATTACTTTCTCCGCCAGCTATAGGTACCTACAGGCATTTAATTTTTAAGCGCAAGCAGAAACCATTATATAATTATATTGTTAGATTCAATATTTAGAAGTAAATATATTTAAAAGAATAAAAAACACGACTGCCGTTACATAAAGTAAACCATTGATTTTATTACGGTTTTTTTGTTTATTTACTTTTCCATATAGATAGATGTACCTATAATTTCAGAATGTATTCAATCCGACCTTTTATTTGACACTAAATAAGATATATTTATGTTAACTTATTGACATTTGGACATTTAGACAAGATTATATTTTCATTTGGACAGTTTAGGTGCCCTAGGACACTCGGGATGACATAATGATTCTAAAAATATCACACTTTTCGAAATCGGTTCAAGCGTTTAGAAGTTAAGGCGAAATAAAAATGAGGGTTTCATCAATAATAGATAGGTACCTACATAGACCCCGGATTTTTTCCTAGTACAATTGCGTAGTTTTATTATTTTCAAAAATGTTGGATTAGAATAAATTCGTAAGAAGTAAAACCGGTTAATTAAAATTAATTAATATTTTGCGGAGTGTAATAATTAAACACTTTTTTTCTAAATTAATTATTATTCTAAATATTTTTCTTCGTACCTAATAGGCCTACCGAATTTATTCCTGACGGCCGCGAAGAGGAAGAAAGAAAAAACTCAACTGTCAAATAACGAATGTCAACACGAACTGCGTAACATGGACGCTGATTTCCCCTTATATGAGAGCAAGGGGTCGCCGCACGTATCTATAACACTCGGGAGGACAAACAGATTCTAATAATGCGACACACTTCTAAATTTGTTCAAGCGTTTAGAAGTTATGGTGAAATAAAGAAACGGAAAACATACAGAGATGAATCCTAAATACATAGCACTCCTTTTGGGCAGTCGTATAAAAGTACTAGCTGACCCGTGCCCACTTCGTTAGGCGGTAAAACTTTTTACTTGTGATGAAATTATGAGTGTGGTTCGGTTAGTACTGAGTGCTATGATTTATTTCCTGACTGTCAAAAGAAGGGTTATATTTTTACTGAATATGTATGTACATATGTACCTATTTGCATGCTAATTTGACTATATTACCGTTATTTGTGAGTGTCTTCTTGTGAGTGTCTTATTTGTGAGTGTCTTATCTCTATAACCATTTATGCAGTAAAAGGGAAATTATATGCAGTAAAAGGAAAAAGTCTTTTGTTTTAAACACTTGAGACGATAAATTTACTTATTTTGATAAAAATTCATAATTGTTTATTATATGACCAATAAACATGTCTTAACGATTTAAATTATTTTTTAAAATATAAAATACTACTTTTTGTGACTTAAGTATAAAAGTTAGACATATGCTGTCGCTGACTTTTTTGTAGGTATTATCAAGTTCTACAACTTTTCTCTAGAACTTAATCATATATCTCTCATCGTTAAGGCAGCGTTAGTTAGAAACGTTTTCGTTCGACCGCTTATTCTCCGACTTACTTTGCAAATCCGACTACTAAGAAAAAGTCTTTTCATTTTTCGGATGAATATACAGCCTATGACACTCACAAATAACGCGGCTTTCTAATGGTAAAAGAATCAAAATCGGGTCAGTAGATCCAGAGATTACTTCCTACAACGTCACAAACTTTACCTCTTTATAATATTAGTATAGATAGGTCCGATGAGTGTTGGTTTAGCTAAGCTTTCAAGGTACATTTACCCTGAAATATTTACATAAATAATTGCGCAACCATAGCTTATTATTACTTTTAGACACGTTCATTTCCTGTAGAGGATATGTAGTTATTTACGGCTCTCATTATGAAGTCTCAGGTTGTATCGCTGCACCGCAATTTGGCTAGAAAACAAGACGCTATAAATTAATTAATCTTGGCATCTGATTTTTTGTTTTTCTTCGTTTACGCGTTTGTGCGCCCATTTCTCGGTCGCAGTAGGCTGCCAAATAAATTTGGTCTTCTCCAAACACTGAAATCTAATTATGTATGCTAATGAGCTGCGCGCTAGCCGCTAAATATGTTAAAATATCTCCGTGGATTGTGTATTTCTGTCCGGTATAGGATAAGTTTTTAATGGCGGCGAGTTGTATATTTATGCAGCGGTCGTTCTAAAATATCGCCTTGTCGTTTTCTTTCCGTGTTTGGCGTTTCGGACGCAGCGAATGGGCAATTGTGAAACGGAGAGATCATCCCAAGATAGGCGACACGGCCCACGTCACCCAGTGGGAGGGAGTCGACCGACCGACAACTTTCCTATGACCACGTAACAGCATTATACATATTTACAGACAGCCGCGGCCCGCGATGCGATTCGATGAAAGAACTGCCCGAATTGTGATAGTAAATATGTATAATACATAACGCGCTGTTTGCCATGCTTGGCATATAACGGTTCTCGTGCAGTTGGGCAATACCTGCTCGTTATTCCTGGTCGGCTCAACTAACGGTTCAGCTCATATTCAGTAGCCTCCTCTGAGAGAGTCTTCTTGGTATGGACTCTGTTTGCCATGTGACGGCAGGTGGATCGGTTCCCCCGGGGAATGGCCATCGTGTGCTGCTGGGCGGTTTGCGAACTGTGCGGTGCAGACAATCGACTGTGTACACCAGCGAAAACGGAGGAGTCTGGAAATAATGGTGAACGG
Source organism: Micropterix aruncella (assembly GCA_944548615.1). Taxonomy (NCBI): domain Eukaryota; kingdom Metazoa; phylum Arthropoda; class Insecta; order Lepidoptera; family Micropterigidae; genus Micropterix; species Micropterix aruncella. The sequence goes on from OX155959.1 coordinate 21,057,653, forward strand.
TTTGGTGATAAACGGTTTCTTGCAGCTTGGGCCACAAAATCCATTTTGTTCTCGGATCGGCTCAATTCACGATTCAGCTCCTATACAGCTCCTATACTCCTATACACGTCTCAGGCCTCAGAGCTGGTGGACCGGTTTCTCCCGGCGGGAATGCATCCCGGCGCCACTGGACGGTTTGCACCCCGGTCGGCGATGTCAATCGGTTGTGCATTCTGACTAATTGCTGAAGTGTTCTGGATACTATGGAAATACACTGTTTCCTAAGCAGCGGGGGTGGATGTTCACCTGTTGTTATGCCACTCTTGAAATGACCTTGGGCCACTCGATCCCGTGTGGCACTACTGGCAAAGAACGCCCAGGTACGCCATAAATTCGAACTGAATTATCGCTGTAATACAACAGGTAGAGGTCGCGTAAGCGACTTTGGACTCGTAACCAGTCGGGAGGACGGAGGTATCCTAAAGGTTAATTCCAGACGGAGATATCCTGACAAAACTGGTAGTCAGGGGGCGAGGCTGGCTGCTGGTTACGTTTCCCGGTGCCTCGCCGTAAGGCGTTGGCCTCTGACGGGCAGGTGGCGGAGCTTGAGGGTGGATTGTTTTGTCCTAAGTCTTCTGCGCTCACCTCACGGGAAACAGAACAATATATTTCGTTAAAACTTTCTGAGGTGACGGGTTCGGCCGTTGTAGTTGACAGCTCTAGTTGTGACGTTGTCACAATAAATTTTAATTATTATCCCTCATTTTATTAGACTTTGAGCAGTGTCTCTTTCATTTTATTAGACTTCTCCGTACCTAATATTGTATATACACACATGAATAAAAATGTTGCGAATATATCTATTTGCATGTAATCTGCTGTCTTTTATGTAGACAGCAAAAATAAAAATGTGACACAGAAAAAAATATTACAGCAATAAAAAGGACAAGAACATTGACAGCACACGAAATCCCCACCAAATAATATAGTATGAAACCAAAATCCTTTGCAGTGATTTACAGCGGCGATTAGTCAAGAAGGAGCAGCAATAAAAACCCAATAATTTAAAATCATAAGCTGGCTTCCGTGTGAGTGTGCGGGGGGTTATTTATGTACGTAGAGGCACATGTGTACGGGCGCGCGGGTGACCCGCGGAGGATTTATGTATTGGCAATCCCGGCTAATACGTAATCTGGTGGATCCTGAACGAGGGGTTGGTCGGGCCGGCGTCGGGGGCGAGGGGGTTGGGGCGGGGGCCGGACACCGCCTTCGCCGATCGCCCCACACTCACCCCTTTGGATGGACCACACCCATAATTAACAACATGGCTTCCTGCAGTTGGAGGCGATACGTCTTTTTCACTAGGAGCAAATTAAACCGCATCCGTTATTATATACACTAGAATATAACCCCATTTATAACGGGCTGTTGGCAAAGCAAAAGCGATGGATTTTTGGTATTGTAGGTTTATTGGCCGATCCCAAAAAAACTGCGAAAGTGAGAAATATTGGCTCGATTTTGAAATCGACACTTTCTATCAAAAGCGGATGATGGTTAGAAAATATGGACTAGTAAGTTTTTCATCAATACCGGATAAACCCCTTTAAATTGTGGAAATACTAGCATATTATCAATAAAACGAAGATAAAATATATTTAAATATAACAATAAATTTCACGCTGCAACCCGCGTAGCGGGTTGTTGAATCTTGACAGTTCACTGATACATTGCGAAGTTTGTCCCATGGAATCACATTATTATATTTCCGTTATACTATTACATAATCATACTATTAAAAAATAGTATGATTTTTTATTTTAACCCTTGGAGTAAATGGGTATTTTCATGGATGCATCTGTCTCTTTTGCAGGATTTTCGGCGACATCGACGGCGCTCGACTTAAAGTACTATAACTACGAAACTACTACACCAATCATAAAAAGAACAACTGCACAATGATTGCATTGAAATTTCGAATATAAAATATTGAAATATCATTTTGTAAAACAATTAGATAATTATGAATAAATATGAGAACGTCAAAGAAGTGAAAAAAAACGCGCGACCAGATTTGGTCGACTCGTACTCAACGGATAATTGTTTCGCGACCAGATTTGGTTGACTCATACTCAACGGGTTAAGACATGATAGAACCTTACTAATTTCATTAAAAAAATCAAAGTTTTTGATAAAAATGACCAGCGCATACCTACTGAAAAAGATACTAATTAAATGTTGTGCTTTTTTTTGTGATAACTAATTAGTTTTTTTTTTAATGTAATGCACAAAATCAACTCCAAGCGTATTCAAGAAAAAAGACCTAAGTTTGAGGCTCATTTACTTATTCAAACATTATAAACTAAAAAGTTAATAAAAAAACGTAAATATTGCTCGTATTGCCAATCATTGTTTATAATGTATTTTTTTCCTGTTGTACCTATGTTTATTTAAAATAATAAAATATGTTTACATTTCGTAAATAAACCTTTTAGCCTAATTTTTTGACGACTGTCGTGACACCTTAAAAAGTCATGACAATTCTATTAGGTACTTCACAAGTTTAAATGTCTCATCGTTGGTTTTGTATGTTTTTTTTTCCTTTAAAAAATGTCCAAGTGGTTACATACATAATAAAAGCAGATAATTTCGAATGGTTTTGTATCATGAAAGATTAAAGTATAAGTACGTTTTGGATGAAAACTTGTTAAGTATTTTTTTAGTCATTGCTTTATTTTTTTATATTCTTTTTGTAATTGCTGCCATTGTCCTAAGCCCTTAAAATTTAAGGATTTGCAGATTTAAAACCCTTGAAGTCAAATTACAATAATTTTCCAGTGTTTTACTTCTCATGTAAAATTTACTTCGTGGAAATTACCCGGTTTTGTTCCTTAGCTACTAAAATAACTTTTAAAAAATGCTGAATTATAATAAATTGAGATAGAATAGAATAGTATAAATTTATTGTGTTATAAAACATTAATTTATGAATATTACTCTGGTTCTATAAAAAAAAGACAATTTATGCACAAATATCGGACTTATCACTATAGCAATATCTTACAGTCATAGACTACTGCCATTGACATCTACCCGCAACCACGCTGTAAATTCGTTGATATTTATTACCTAACTAATATCTGCAATTTCAAGAATACATGATGATTTCAAATTAACCATAAATCATATATTTAGTATATCTGTAGGTATAAATGGATATTTAAATAGTGGCACAGGGTATCGTGAATACTACTAAAGACATAATTTCCTATATGCGTACTGATAAAGTGATAACCTTAGGTACCCTACACATGCCGAATATCGAGAAAAACACTTCATTCTTCTACGAAAAAAATAAATGTAATAAATACAAACGGAGCTGCCATGGAATTCACCGACCGGAGTCGGGCCCATCATAATACTATTTTTTTTACACTTCTGGGGTGTGAGCAGTGGATTCCGGACTTACGAACCGGCTGTGGTAGGTTTAGGACAGCTGTCTTGCCACATGTGAGCGTTCACCTTGCCACCCATTCACTCCCCCTTCGAAGCCATAGAATTTGAGATGCGCAAATCGCAGTTTTAGATAATTTAATTATGCTTTTATTTATGCTAATAAATAAAAGTTGTATAATTTATCTTTATTTTAAAATTTATCATCATTAACGACTACTCACTCGCGAGAAGCAATAGATTTACCCGCATTGCAAAAGGGCGCTCGAAATGACCTCATTCCGGTCCTTGGACAAAGCGAAGAATCCGCGAGGCTTCCTCACGTGCGGAGGTAAACCCCTCGCGGTCGCTGCCATAGGTTTACTTTTGGTAAAGCGGTCAAATATTTATGTTGGCTTTAGTCGCCCCGTTTGTTTGGTCGGGGAGGTAAAAGCTCTTACATGCACGAAAATCGTTTTATTTTATTAACTATTATGTGCCACCCTCGCCGGCTTTAATAAATATTTGATTTCGCGAGACCTTCCTTTAATTAAATTTACATTGAAATTCGACTGCTTTTAACTTATAATTTAGGAGTTAATTAACTGACTGTGGCTTAGGTATTTAATGCACGCTTAGGTAGAACATTATATAATATAGGCTTAGGTAAAACATTTCTTAATTCTAGCTACGACGATAATAACTATTTACTTTCGTAAGCTACTATCTAAAGATATCAAAAACTTTATATAGAAACAAGTAAACAGGTATATAAAAATGAATAAAAAACACGACTGCAGTTACAGAAAGTGAACTATTTTATTTATAATTAAATTTATTACGGTTTTTTAATGAAATATTTGTGGATTATGTATATATCCATATATAGATACATTAATATAACCGACTCGTACACAATCATACCATTCAATTGATATTAAACACGAAATATTTATTTGAACATTTGGATATTTAGATAGTTGGAGAGTTAAGGTACGCTATGACACTCTGAATGATATAACGATTCTAATAATATCACAAACTTCTAAATCGCTATAAGCGTTTATAAGTTATGGTACAATAAAATTACGTAAAACATACATAGATGAACCCTGAACATATTAGATTTCTTTTTTGTTGAGCAGTCGTGTAATAAGTAACGAGGATTTTATGTTTCCATCCGAATAAATCGTTGTCAAGACAAGACAACTAAAATTAAACTAAGATTAATAGTTTTTGCTTTATTAAAAAATCCATTAGGGCGACGATAAAATAAATGCTTAGTCAAATTTCGTATTTTAACTTAAGTTTTATTTAAGAGTGTTAAATACACAATAGGGTAATTCTCGCATAATTTAAGAAAATAAAAATGCATTTACTTATTGTTATAATATATATATATATATATATATATATATATCTATATATATATATATATATATATATATATATATATATATATATATATATATATATATATATATATATATATATATATATATATATATATATATATATATATATATATATATATATATATATATATATATATATATATATATATATATATATATATATATATATATATATATATATATATATATATATATATATATATATATATATATATATATATATATATATATATATATATATATATATATATATATATATATGTAACTACTTCTTTAAATTGTTTTAACAGACAAATATTAATTAAACATTCAAAATAGGGATAATCTTAAATCTAATATGCAAAGAGAAAAAATAATATGCCTTCGATTGCACGAAAAAATATTCATGTCAATACTTATCGATCAGTTACTAGATTAATAGTTTCTGATATGTCCACTGCATGCATTTGGAAATATTGACATGATTTTTAAGTGCTGATACGAAAGTACCTAGTTGCTGACTTGAAAAGTAACCAAGTGCAGTTATTTGATCGACTAAAAAGTACTTAAAGCAGGTATTCGTTAAGTATTCGTTCTTAAGTAGTAGTTAATTATTTTGCCATCTTCATTATCTATTAACATGTTATCCATTTAAAGATCATATCTATTTATACGTACTTTCGGTATATAACTCATTTCTGATTTTTGAAAAACATTTAGATAGCTACTTATTCATCCACGACAACGATATGCAAGTCAACTTATTTTTCAAAATATTTGATAGTAGATAATACGATACGATGGCTAATTTACAAAATCGGTTCTGCAGTAGACCATACGATGACTAATTTAAAAATCGCTCCTCTATACCTACCTATCTAAGCATGCATATTATTATTAGAGTAACCCTTCAGCGGTCGATATACGAAGGGGCGACAAAAGTACGAGGTGGGTCGTGGAGGAGATGGGGTGGGTTGGAGGGGGGCAGGTGGTAAGGGATTGGGGTTGTAATAAAGTGGAAACGGACCGCCTAGGTGACTAATGGTCATATAATTGCACCACGTATATCAGCTGAGAGAATGTCCGAGTGTGCGAGAGGGAGAGGGAGAGAGAGCTTTTAAAAACTGCTTACATTTTTCAGCGTACAGTAGGTGTTGTTATTACGCTTTCGAGACACGTGGTATTCATGAGCGCATGCGTTTTATATAGGTACAAACAGCGGGCTGAATCATGACTTTAACTTACTTAAATGTTTTTTTCTGTTGTTACAGGTGAGAAATTGGAATCATGATAATCTATGACGTATCTCTATACTCTGTAATGTATTGAGACGACTGCAAAAAAAGGCAAAAACGATATATCTAAGGTAGGTAAGTACATGCTTTAGATATCAAAATTTTTTCGTTTTTTAATAGCTTTAACAATTTTGATTCAAAGTCGTTTTAGTGGCTAAAGTGGAAAATCCTTTTTTAAATGGTTTAATATTTCATTCATTTATTTTTTGTACATTTAACCCTATTGTTATCAATGTTATAAGTAACTCGGAAAAATTGAACACCGAAATGCAGCTAATGCTCAGTGCCCACCTAACTAGGACTAAACTGTCCCGTATTTAGGCGGGTCAGAGTAAATAATTAAAATAAGTAATACAGCTTATGTAACAATTAGCTTAATTTAGGTAAAAAACTTTTTATTTTTATATTCAATGAATGTACTTAATTAAGATTGAATAATATATAATAATAAATAAATAACACTCTAATACAAATCAAAATACTAAATTTGTAAGAATGTAAAGTTATAAATACTTAGTATTAAATATTATTATTATATTAGTATTATATATATTATCTGTATTATTATATTACTAGTATTATATATATTATTATAGTAGGTATATATTATCTGAAAGTTTCACCGCTATATTGGCGAACAGCCGTCCAACCTGATCAGAGGGCAATAACCTGTTATCCATCCCTGGTCACAGCAGCGATTTTTTCCCGTACTCCTCCGTGGTAGGTACACAACTCTGGAATTGCTTTACCGAATGATTTCAGAACGGCTCCTAGCATCGCCACATTCACTGAAAAAAATATAACGATATAATATACACGGAAATACACAATTTTCAACAAGGATTACGCATAAAACTCGGATTGTGTTCCATACCTATGAAATAACACGATACGAAGATCTCGCTTCATACGCGATAGCAAGTAATAATATACGTACGGCTATAGTCGGACACATGAATCATGTTAAAAATACAGTATACTGTTATTTCAGTATTAACCGTAAGAAAAATGTTGATACATATAATCGATTAATGGAGTATTAATCAATCCAATATTTCTCTCAGTGTTCAAAGCCAGGCTCCAGGAGCACATAAACCTAAACCTATAACATAACCAACCCTTCTTCTTCCCTTCCTTCTTGCTTCCCTTTACTTCATTCGTCTCCTTCCTTTCCTTTACGTCTTTATTTAATTTTATTAATTTGTTTTTCTTTCCGTATTATTTATAGTTTATGTTTATTTTATTGTTTTAATTTTAATTTTTTGTGGCCAACTTGTAATATAAACTTTAGTTATTTTTTAGCTAATAGACATTGCCATAAGGCAATAATCTCACCTTTTTATTTAAAAAAAGCGTATGGTTAATAACGCTTTTGTTTGTTTGTAGATACCTACCTACCTACCTACCTACCTATAATAATTTTGAATGCAGATTCTAATGCACTAATGCACTAGTGCTATCTATTAGGCGGTAGCGTCCGCAAGTGAAAGTCCAATAAAGCAGAATGGTTTATGAAGTGTTGTAAGCGAGGCAGAGTCACAAGGGTTCGTGTAGCGGCGGCACCGCGCCACGCGACAAACTAAATAATGGCGTCGTTGTGCAATTAGCAAACGGGGCCGCTCGCGCCAACCAACGACAAAAAGTTCCCCGTTTGCGGGTAGCACTCAATTGATTCTAACGAGACTAACTCTAAAGTCTAAACGCTAACCTGCGGGAATTGAGGTCCACGGAAGCTAGATTTTAGATGAGTTTACCTGACGAGAGAAATGTTTTAGTAGGTACCTAATTAATTTCCAATTTAAAGAGAACTACTGCAACTCTGGCAATATCGCAAGAACCAGGAGTTAGCAATGGCAGTTATTTTTTTATGAATCGGTTATATCACCTCAAGACTGATTTCATCTGAATATTAATTTCATAAATTAAATTGGCCGGCGGACGAACCGGTTTGGGTTCCGTTACACAACCTCCTTAGACGGCGTGGTTTGTTTCTCGGCTCGGGCGGCTCGTCGTTAATATTTTAATAAAATGTATGGCGGAATTTAAATGCTATTAGTGCAGTCTGTATGCGAGATATTCGAACAAAAAATCACAATGCGGTTTGGGTCCAACAAGGCATCTGTGTACCAAATTTCAAGTCTCTAAGTCCGATATTTCGAGTATGGTATACGAATAGTGCCCCTCCCCACTCCCCCTGATGGATCACTTTCAACCACAATCTCTTCAACTGCCATGACCAAATGATGACTGCACACCGAATTTCTGCTCAATCGGATTAAGCGTTTGGGCGCTATCGTGGAGGTATGCACACATACAAACAAATACACACACAAACACACAGACAGATTTCAACCTTGAAATGGTCTTCTTTTCCCCAAGGCATATGCTTTTTCGTGGAACCCACCTTGTTGCCTACTGGCACCATCTTCTAGGTGGGCATTTGTAGCATCACGCAGTCAAACACTCAGGCGGTCACCCATCTCAGTATTGACCGCGCTCGGAAAACCGGTGTCAACGGGGCTACGGACGCTAATCATCTCCAAAAAAAAATTTCGCATTCACTTTACTTTCCCCCTCCAGTTGATTGATTGGTGGGTTTAGAAAGTAAAATCCTATTTTTGTGTAGGTATAGGGCATATGGGCCATAAATATTAAATTGTGAAAAATTTCAAGAGGTAAGTGGATCTGAGACAAGGGGTAAATGTTTTTTTTTAATAGATTTGGTAAACAAGGAAAAGTTTACTTTAATCTGTTCAAACACAAGTTGACTTAAAAAATCTGTTCTAACCCAAGACGAAATAATCACAACCAGTACGAAAATCCACCCTTTGACGGGGAATGGTACATCTAATAATTAAGTTTAGCAAAGTATGTATTATTTTTTCTTAATCATAATATTTGGGTTCTCCGGGGAGTTCTCTATATTTTATTGAATTTTCAAACTTTATATTTAGAATTTGTCGGTGTCAATGCATTCAAGTCTCATTTGGAAATATGTTATTATGTAAAAATGGCATATACTAAATATACTAAATATTTTTTATACCTTTATTTAATAAAAATAGGTGCCTTTTTTAGGATAAAAAAATCTTTATAAGTTAAGAAAATGATATCTAGGAGTTTGATTCATTAGATTGTATCGCCAAATTGTCCCGAATTTCCAAAATGTTTTGTGATAAATATCTGCGAGACACGTTTTCGTGACTTATCCCCCTTTATCTATTTACTACAGAATTGCAACTCTGGCAATAGCGCAAAAACTAGTAGTTAGCAGGGGCAGTTTTAAATTTAAATTTAATAATAATTTAATAAAAAAATTATTAATAATACCTACGCAACGTTTTTTTTATATAGGTAGGTTTTGTTGACATATCCTCGATCCGGCAACAGCGCGGGCAATTCGCATTAAAATTTGAATTTAGAACACGAAATTCGAACGCCACGCGGCAACAGCGCACCGCATCCGTTCGAAATTCAAATCGAAAAATACGCCAGTCGCGCCGCGCCCCTGCGGATATTTCGGCAACAACCAAACCCGCCCGCTCTCAGCGGAGCAGCTTCCGCAACTGCCTAACAGATGGCAACGCGCGCGCCGCTCACCCGAGATCCGAACCAGCCGGGCGCTTTTTAAGATCCCGCCTTTATAGCCTTTTTATTACCCACTAAATATTGCTTTTATCAATCAGCTGGTATAATTTTATTGACGGGCGCTAATTTAAATTGGTACCATTACACGCTCGTTAATCTCGACCCAAAATAATACTACGAATCGCGACCTACGGCAAGTTGTAAAATTTAAACAATACGAGACCGATTTGTCAGTGCAATTTACATAGGAATAACGGTCTAAATGATTGTTTTTTGGAGCAATAAACATTTGGTTAATGCTAATAACAATGTGCCTTAATTGCATTTTCATTCAGCTCAGGTTAATTTATTAACGCCTCTAATCAGCATAATAGTATTTCACTATTAGAAACTCGTTAATCATTCATTTTGATACGTCACCATCAATCGCTTTATAATTGAACGACTTCCGACAATATGTGGCCCAGCTTTGTCGTGGGATGATAATCGTATAAACAAGTCATAACATAAGCCATTTACATTGGAATAGCCCGCAGAAAATACTTTATTTATTGCAGTTTAGGATCTGTTGTTATTTTTTAAATTTTACGACTTAATTATTAAATGATTAAAACCAGATTACGTTTAAATGATTGCTATCGGATGCTAATATAAGAAAAATCGAGTAAAGGAGGAGATTTACTAATTAAGAGTTTATGACTTTATAATGCTGATAGATATAGAAGTACAAATTTATAGAGAGTGTTGCACAGAAAATATATTTTCATTATATTTTTTCAATGCCTTAGTTTATGTAGGTATAGGCTTTGATCATAGTATTAGATTGCTCAACTCCATAGTAGGTACGATTTGGCACCACTTCTCAAAAGTACCAAATGCAGGTGCTGCTGATAGCATGACGGCCAAACTAATAGCAATTTATTTGTGGTATTTATTAATGTTTTTTTTATAATGGACTGATTGCTTATAAAAACCCAATAACTTAAAGAATGATAACAATATGAAATCGAAGACTATCGCGGTTGATTGACTTTATAAATAGGATAATACGAATTTACCGCGTATTTTTTTGTAGCTGTGCTACAAAACTTGAACCCTTTTAGGAGTAACTACAAACCCTTGTAGGCCATATTTGACATATATGTTACTTGATACTTGACAATAAATACATCTAGTTGATTAATTTTAAAATAAATTAATAATAATATAATAAATAATTAGGCACAATTTTATATATGCATACAGCAACCTTTTTAATCTACCTAATTTATTGATAAATTTATTTGATTATTTATTAATAGATTTATTTATTTATATAATACAATATTGTCTTACGTTTGTATTTATTATTTGTTATTTATTTATATATTTATGTATTTAACTTTAACTTTTTAAGAATGAATGAAAGAAAAAAAAGAGAAGTCGCTATGTCTTATAGGTATACTATCACCCCAGATCAGATACACAATCTAGTAGGGTGATAAAATCCACACAAATTTCATCTTATCTGCTTCGCGAAAAAAAAGTTATAAAAAATATTTTTATTTATACTTTTGTTGTTTGTTAAAATATATGGTGATTTTATTAAATAATTTTATTTAAAACACATCTTTATGTAAATAATATTAAAATAAAAAGACCTATGATTTCAGAATTAGTTTATTATGTAGGCGTGTTTAGAGCGCCACCTACAGTGCGCCGCCATATTATTATACCACGAAGGTTGCCATATTTAGCATATAGAGAAGATTAATCAATTTTTGGAACTATGAGTGCCATCGACACGTTACGCTCCGTAGTAAAATCCTGGTTGCCAAATTGTAGTACGGAGTTAAACAATTTAATAGGCGATATAATCTAGTCTATAGTGGAATAATAATAATATAGTGAAATAACAATAATAGTAGAATAATAATAGGCTATAGTAGAATAATAGGTATAGTTTAGAATAAAAGCCTAGAATGTTAAATAACGATTTGCAATTATCTGTAAGGTTAATGATGTTTTGGGAAATAAATAAATAAATAATCAATTGTAGGCAACCTACCTTTAGGCAAGCAGAAAACGTCTTCATGGTTATATCTCGACTCCTATAGTTTACTAGTGAACATTTCTGCAATGCACCAATGGCAAACCGTGGGATGTGTCGATATGTATGAATAAACATGACGGGGTTTCCGCTAAGTGATATTCTTATACTCGCAATTGGAACAATAATGTTGGTGGCTTGTAAGAATTGTAAGCAGCGGCCTGCCGATTGTATTGCGTGCGTATCGAACTGTATAAACGTAGCTATAATTGCTGCCTGTCACGCCACTGCAGCGGAGACCTGTCGTATTTGAGAAAAACCTACATTGATACCGAACTGCGCCGCAGCGTAGTGGTCGGATCGACCGTTTCATAGAGTTTAATAGGCTTTTATAATATGTCTATTATATATTTTCATTATAGTAAGTAATAAATAAAACTTAAAACGTAAAAGCTTTATAACTTTATATATCTATAATAACAAGGGAGGTAGTTGGGATGTATCCCCCCCCCCCCCTCCGAAATCCGGCGTATTTTCATTTCATTTATGGGCAAATTCAAGTTCAGTGCGTGCCGCGCGCGTTGTTTTAATGAATGCCCCCCCCCCCCCCCTGAACATAAAGTCTGGATACGTGCTTGGTGACTGTATTGTCTTGTCAAATCTAATAATATATACATATAAAATAATACATATTTAATGATAAAACAGTTTACAAATCACAATAAATATACCTACATATATTTCCAGTAGATATAATTTAATGAAACACTCACAAATAACATTAATATAGTCAAATTGGCATTCAAATACATATATACATATGCAGTAAAAATATAACCCTTCTTTTGGCAGTCCGAAAATAAATCATTGCACTCAGTACTAACAGAACCACACTCATAATTTCATCACAAGTAAAAAGTTTTACCTCGCAACGAAGTGGGCACGGGTCAGCTAGTTATTTTATAAAGTGCGCCTGTCCTCGAGAAAGTGAAGATCTCATAAGACTGAAGTCCTTAAATTAGATATTGCCGAAAGTTAATATGCCTCATGAAACTCTTTTGGACTCCATCTTCTTGTACATGCGTTATTATTTTCGGTGCGGGTTTGTTTCAAATGATGCCAATCTTCTTTTATCGTATTTACCGATGAATTACGATGAAACGCCACATTTTGTAGGACTTCGACGTTTCAAGAAGCCCAGGTTGCGCCACAGCGCAGTTCGGTATGCGCGCAATAGATTTAATTGCATTCTGCGTGTATTTATTTATTCATTTGTTTGATAAAGTAAGTTGGGGCTACGAGAGCCGCATTGCTTACTGCCCGCGGGCGACGCGTTTATCGCACTGCCATCAATGCCACCGAACTACTTTGGATCCGTTGCCTAGATGGCTATCGAAGATTAGAAAATGCCTTTTAGAAAATTGAATATAAGTAGTAGAGCGGTTTATAGAGAATCTGATAGTGGTAATTAAATTTAAAGCAATGATATCAAACATGTAAAAATTTTGTGTAACTGTACAGGTTAAGGGTGGCCTAAATCTTGTACAATAATCAAGCAACTTATAAATATGTATAACGGCAACAATAACTACTTCAATATGACAGTACCTATATCCTTTAAATAATGTTTATCAAAATTCATTAAAAAAAAACAGAAATAATGTGGGATTGTAGGTAGGTGCCCAATGAATACGTAATTTGAATACGTTAGCTCATCGCTCGGATATTTTAAAAAGTACATTGTAGTATGGAAAAGTTACTTTAATTTATTCGCCTTGACTTATGATTTTTTAAGATAAATCGCCCAGCGTCCTGCCAGCAGGACTTTAAGTACTGCCGGTAGGACGTAACTTTGTTTGCCTATGACGAATTCACTTGGCCTGCTAGCAGGACGCAATTTACACTATGAGAAAGTATATTTCTCTCTCTTTCTGGGAGCGCTTCAATCATTTCGGTACGATCAGTCTGAGCAGGATGGCTGCGGCCTTAAGACGTCGGGATCGTGTGCGCTCGCGCGCTACTAATTTCGACGCGCCGGGATCCAATAATTCGTGGAGTCGTCAACAGTATAGTGACGCGTTTGCTACGTCATATTGTTACGGCAGTATTCAAAGTGTGGGCAAGAATAATACCGTGAAAGTAGTATGGGACATGGACCAAACCATAACTTCCGTTTCTCTCAATCTCGTGGAGCGCATCGAAAACAAACAAAATATGGTCGATTCTGATTCGTCTGATTCGTCTTCAGGTTCCTCATCGTCGTCATCTTCAAGTTCATCGCAGGAGCAGGTTGAGCTCGTGCGTCAGACCCCTCCACCCCTACCCTTCACTGCTCCCGCTGATCGTGTTATTGCCCATAATATTGAATGGAGTTTCGGAACACTGTTTTGTATTGATAAATATAAAGATGGAACATACAAAGCAAGATTGTTGAACATGAATAGAATGAATGAATTAGATGCTTTTTTGCTATTTTTTCCCACTGAAAAAATCTCTCATATTTTGTCGTGCACAAACGCTCGTCTTGGTCGGAAACCACTCGATGAAAGAGAGTTCCTAAAGTTTTTGGGACTTGTCTATGCTATGACTACAAATCTACTTCCAGAAAGAAGGCACTATTGGAACACGGTGGCGGATGGTCTCTTTCCACCTCCGGCCTTCGGACAAAGATTTGGAATGAGCAGAAATCGCTATGAAGAAATATTAATGGCTTTGTCCTTTACAGAGGAAAGAAATAACGACGAAGACAGATGGTTTGAAGTAAGACCGTTTGTTGAAATGGTGAACGAAAAATGGCAAAACTCTATTATACCAGGGTATAAAATAACGGTTGATGAATCAATGTTTGCGTGGTACGGCCGCGGATCATATTTCGCAACTGGCATGCCGGCGGTCATGAAAATCAAAAGAAAGCCGAAAGGTGTAGGTTGTGAGGCAAAAACCGTAGCCGACGCCTCGACCAATATAATGATCGGTCTTGAAATTAATGAAGGAAGAGAATCCATGGCTACCAAAAAATGGCAACGTGAGTATGGTGCCGGAACTGCCACTACTCTCAGATTAACTAAACCTTGGCATGGTACAGGTCGTGTGGTTATAGGCGATTCCTGGTTTGGTTCGATAAAGACTGCTTTGGAATTATCTAAGCGTGGTTTATATTTCACGGGCATGGTAAAAACGGCTCATAAGAATTTCCCTCTGAAAGAAATCCAAAATCGATGTCCAGCTCAAAAAGGTAGCTCAGTATTTGCAACAGCCGAATATGAAAATATTAATGTGTATGCCATTGGATGGAGGGACAGAAAAGTTCATTGTGTCGTTTCGACGTGCGGTACGTCGTTGCCTGGAACTGCATCAAGGAAGCGTCGCTACCGAGAAGATGGAACCGTATACTTCAAAGAGATACCAAGACCGCAAGTAATGCAACAATATTTTGAGGGTGCCTCTTCGGTAGATATTCACAATCACGTAAGGCAGAGTGGTCTTGCACTAGAACAAGTATGGAAAACTCATAAATGGGTTCATCGCATATACGCGTCAATTTTCGGTTTGATCGAAGCAAATGCTTTCTTGGCCTACAATAATTTTTCAAGAGGAGAAAATGATCAAGTTTCTCACGATACATTTACTACAAATCTCAGTTTACAATTAATTAATAATCAATATGGCCTAACAGAAAATATCGAGAATCAAGTGGTCAACCAAGCAGCTCTCGGAGGCCACCATTCACTACAAGCACTATCTAAAAATGACCCTAGACGAAGAAGGGTGCAACGAAAAGGCATATTTTTTTCCCGTATTCACAAGAAGCAACAGAAGGCTAGTTACTTCTGTGTCGCCTGTGGTGATAGATGTGTTCTTTGCTCGCCGCAGACAGGAAGAAATTGTTTCGCGTACCACATCCAACATGGAATACCCGCTTAGTGTTAGCTACATATATGTACAAGTATTTTTTGCAACGAAATCATTAAAATAAGTCTATATTATGTTACCGATACTTACCTATTATCATTAAAATAAGTCTATATTATATTACCGATACTTACCTAAGAACATCTAACTAAGAATCCTATCTTATGCATATTTAGTCAATAAACAATGTTTTCATTTATTTCAATGTTTCAATTGATTACTTAATCAAATTCAAATTAACGTGCCAACTGCTTGGTACGCCTGCCTTTGATTGTGTCCTGCCAGTATCCGGAGACCTGCCGGAAGGACTCCCGTAGATCTTCATAGTAAGCCACGTCTTGCTGGCAGTACAATCACACGTCCTTCCGGAAGCTCCTTCCAGCAGGACCCGAAGCTGGGCGATTTATCCTTAATATCTATAGCCATTGAACAGGAGGATAATATGTATTACATCATCAGCTATAAAAGTTGATGATGCTTATCAAATAAACAATTTGGAGTAAATATTCGATTGGCCTTGTAATTGATTATGTACTTGTAAAATTATGACGTTAATTTAGGCAAAAATAAGGGAAAGATGCTTATAGGATCATATTATGATATATTATTGTTTGATTTATATATGTATCTGTATATCTATAATCTTAAATATATTTCAATAGGACGATGAGTAATGTGGAAGAAATTAAGACAAAAAGCAAAAAAAAAATGCTTTTAACCGAGTAGATACCTTTAATACCTTATACTGCCCTTCCATGCAAAAATGCCACCACACCTTGGCAAGAAACTCTAACCAAGATAAGGTACCAAGATGAATGGACTCATCCCAGCATTTGCAGCACAATAATTTAGTCCCCCGATCCAACCTGGCAGTAAAATACGAGTATGTCGTATGTCGAATGTCGAAAAATCTCGTATGTCGAAAAAATCTCCAATAGATAGCGGATTTTCGCACCAGACTTACTTAACTGCCGCAGGACGTGTTGGAGGACGTCTTCTACGTAATCCCAACTTACCTTTGTATGGTCAATTCACAGATTTCATTTGAAATTTAATAGCATCATAGGAAACTTAGCCAAAAAAAGAATATGTTAAATATAAAAAAAGAATTTATGACACGTCTACAACAGTACTTTTAAATAACAAACGCTTCTAGAATAAATGTCAATGGATTTTTTTTATCTCATAAAGCAATAATATATTACACAGAGAGGGAATATATATATAGGTAGGTATATACATTATATACACTTGTCCTTCGACATCCACGAAAAAAAAATTGAATAATATTACGAAATTCCTTGCATATTTTACAAAACCTATACGTTAATATAGGTGCTATCGAGAAAAATATTGATACTACCAAACATTATTGGTTAAATTGTTTACTAACACTTCTTGTATAACTTACCAACACTTAAGTTAATGTCACCAGATATGTTTGTGTTAATTTTACGAGTTCTTCCAGTTTATCTAATTAAATATGCAAATAAAGTTTAGTAACAAGTAGGTACCTACAACTCTTTTGATAGATTTGACAAAATAATTTAGTAGTTTAATTGTTTGGACTGATTATAGTTGATTTTTCTATTAATGTACGTAGAATATATTGAAATTTTAAATATTTTTTCGAAATTAGTCCCTGTTAAATTTACTTCAGTAAATATGTAAATTTAACTAATAACGACAGTAAGCCTTACCAGTATTGTCAATAGTTGTTGCTAAATTAAAATATATTTTATTAAATAACACACGTTGTTTAACTTTACTATACTTTACGATTCATTGTAGGTACTTCAATCAAATATCAGTCGACGAGCCCTGATAAGGGCCCGTAACGTCTTCCACTATTCATTCTGTTTGGTGGAGCTTCTCGTGAGCCGGGCCCATCGACCCGGCTTTCATTTAGGTCTTCACAGCCCTGTGACAGGTATCATAATGGGACGCCTGACGGATCAGTGGTCTTATGGTGATAGGATGAGACGGGAGTGTATACATGGCATCTTCTGAGGCGATGACTGCTGTGCTGCAGCACCCGCGCTGGTGGTCCGCTAATCTAGCTAACTGCGCGGGTACGTAAATTACTTGTTGGAATAAGTAATAATATAAATAATAAAAAAATATGAAATTTTTATACTTGTAGGTAATTTTAAAACCATTACTTCTACTATTACTTATAAGTAATTTTAACACTTGCTTGTTTGTAATTAAGATAACAATATCTTTTTGGTAATTTTAACATTCTTGTTTCTTAGCGACTTTTGTACTTTTTACAAGAACATACGTTAACATTACAAAACTTATATTAACAACGGCCGTTTCGTAAAATTAACCGCATATTTTTTTCCTTGTAGTGTCAATTTCAGTTTGTAACTTACTCTTTTTAATTCTTGAGTCATCATTCCAATTCTCAGGAATTCTGCGCAACTGGCTTAGCTTATTTTCACTATCCTCAGCGAAGCTGCAGTTGTATTTAAATCCGCTGAGTGTTCCAGCCATAAATTCCGCGGTGCATCCCTGATTTTGGTGGCGCGCACGGCAGTAGGTAACTACTATTACATCTAGATGCTTATATATATACTCCCGGACTCTCTTCGTATACGTATACTTATTTGCCAGTATCCAGCCAGTGCTCCCGGTGCGAAATACCTAATGCCAAGGAAACATTTCAAGGATTATAAAGTCGCGGGGGATTATTTATGTTGCAGTACGGTGCCACGCTGCCTTTGTTCTTGGGAGCAATCGAAATGCCGGATTCCTGTATATACTTACTTCGTCACTCGTAGAATGATTCAAATTCAAATTCAAAAATTAATTTATTCATTTTCAAATTTACAAAAATATATATACCTACAATAGTCGTACCCGAACTGGGCTGCCTAAGGTAGACAATTTATTTTAATCGTTATCATTTTGATTAAAATATGTTTTTTTCTAATTTACTGCGAATTCATTTAATTGTCAGTTATGAAGGGAGCTAATGGGCTTTGTTGCAGTTAGACCACTAAGACTCATGCTTTTAGGGTCGGTCAAATTCACGGGTCAACTTTCATCCGCAGCCTCCACGCAGCAGTGCGAGCTCGGGTAGGACTTGGTAGGCTCGGGTAGGACACTAGAACAGTACGTACTCCTATAGAGCGGGGGTAGTTGTTAACCTTACGACAACTGCTCTTGAAATGACCAATCGGCCACCCGAATAGCCGGACAAAGGATGCCGTGGTCCGCGATAGATTCCGTAGACACTTTATCACCGCTACGTCAGGAAAAGGAACCGCGCAAGCGACCTCGATACTGTAACCAGTCGGGAGGTGGGACGTGTCCTAATGGTTAATTCCAGGCGGAAATATTCTTCCAAACTGGTAGTCAGGGGGTAAGAATGCCCGCTGTTTATCTTTTCCGGTGCCTCCCCGTAAGGCGTTGTTCTCTGACGGGCGAGTGGCGTAAGCAGACAGTGGACTGTCTTCGTCCCGAATCTTCTACGCTCACCTCATGGGAGACAGAACGATATAATATCGTTAAAACTTCCTGGGATAACGGGTTCACCCGTTTTAGTTGACAGCTGTAGTTATCAGTTTTAGTATAACAAAAACTATCCCTTAGGTCTGGTGGTTTTGCTCTCATAAATCACGAATCTTAATTGAAACTCAGCAGTTTATTATTGGAACGATGGTAAAAGGTGCCAATGGAAAACGAATGGCCGATTATACATTTATCTAATACATAAGTCGAACATCACACGAAACGAAATCATCGATCAATCATAAGCCGTTATCGTAAAAGCCACGCACTCGAACGGCCAGGCTAATTAGCCTCTAATTGATTTTCTTCGTGCTATTGCCGCTCCACGCAGAAATTTATTGCATTATAATGCGCCTGCCTGATAACCCCACGGATCTTAGAGAGCGCCCGAAATATCTCACATATATGTTCTACTTAATAGGTCGTTTTTGTGTTTTTTTTAAACTTAAAATATTTATCCCATTTACTAGGATTTATATTTACAGATATAAATTTAAATAAAGGGTATAAATCCCATTTACTAGGATTTATACCATTTATTTATCCCATTTATAAAACTGCCCAATATTGCAGCAACCTTTTTTACAAGGTGGCGCAAAACAAACGTTATGGTTTGAATGTTCTAGTAGTTTTTTAGACCAGGATTTTTTAAGCTACTGTATATAAATGGGGAATATTTTTGGCTTAGGTAAATATAAAAAAATATATCTTGCAATTATTTAGTGGTTATTTCTAATTAGCATTTTCGTACTCTTTCCATAACTTTTCTCAAAATTTCAAGTGTTATAGCTCGAATTTTATTGCGAATGTTGGTTTTTGATGGGGTATTGTTTATGGCTTATTAATGTACACTCTTTCTATCAAATAGCCCCAAAGAAGACAGTCAGGAGCGGTTAAATCCTGTGAACACGGAGGCCAATTAGTCGGTTCTGCGCGAAATTATGCGTTCGCCAAAGATGACCCGTAACAGAGCCATTGTGACAGTTGCAGTATGGAATGTGGCTCCATCATGTTGGAACCACAGTTGTGGATAGTTTTGAACAGCTGGCCTCAAGAAACTTCCTCCATCGCCAGATATTCAGCAGAATTGTTGGCAAATGCGGCGCCGGCTCTATTTAAAAAAAAAAAATATGGGTCAATGATCCGTTTGGACGATAGGTACATCGCACCAGACAGTATACTTAAGTACGTATACTTATCATTGATGAACTGTTATTGGATTATCTGTTGCCCATATCCTGCAACCAGACGGTCTGTTGTCGGTATTGAGGGTTCAGTCAGCACATTAAAATATTGACGATATGCACTCTGCGTCAAAACCATTGACCGTTGGTATTTAAAATAAAATTCAATATTTTTTGTGTTAGTTGTTCTATTTTTGTATCATTTCATTTTAAGCTCCCCAATATTCTGACACAAAAAAAATGTTAATAAGTATTCAAACCATAACGTTAATTTTGCGTCACCTGTATATGGACCCAACAAATTAACACCGCACAAAATATCACTTCAATACAGGCTCTGCCTAGTAAAGTGATAAAATCCCGTCGAAGCCGCATTTTTTTGTATATTTCCAGAGCACAAAAATATGTATCATCATATACGAGTAACTAAATAAAGTTAAATTAAATATATCAATTAAGGGGTGAATAAATAAATAAAAATAAATAAATAAAACAAATTCAAAAATTAAAGTGATAAAATATCAATATAACTTAATTAAGTTCAGTTGATTTCATTTATTTCAGTATTTATTGTGTTACACGATTTCTTGTATAGATAGTAGATATCAATTCAACACATGCATTAAATCAATTCAATAATATAACATTCATTGTTGCAATTAACTTTCAATCGTAACTTTCCCTGAGGAATTCATCAATGAAGCAGCAGTACCTACCTAGTTACCAAATATTTTGTTATTTAGGTACTATGGAAGATATTAAAGGATTTAGCGTCTTTTAACCGCTTTCAGTCTGTTGTAAATGGATGACCCAATGATTTATACTGACTGTTCTGATTTCGCCAATGCATGACTCACTTCACGAAGGGTTGATCTTATTGAGTACCCATGCACCCCGTTTTTCTTTGGTAATTCTTTTGGGTTCTTAATTACGGATAAACCCTACCACGTCCGTTATAAATATGCAACGAAGTGGTAGAATTTCCAATGCGCGAACAGGACTCTCGGGGACATATACCTAAGAAAAAACACGGGCGACACAGCGGCCAATCCGTTTCTGAAGAAAGATTCTCATAGCCCACTACTCTATGGTGTACATTAAGAGGGAGTGGTCGTTTTTATAATCACATTGCAAAAAAACATTCAGGAGTAAGCGTTGAGGCAAGCTTGTCATACAGCTTGTCAGCTTTATTATATTTTTTGTTAAACTTTTGGTTATTTGACTAAATAAATTAAATAATAATTGTTATAATTATGCTTAGACATAAGGTAACTACTATTTTTTCCTTTCGTTTGAACTACATTGTATAAAATCTGATACCGAGCTCGGAGTCTGTACTCAACATAACATTAAGTGTTGGTACCTACACACGAACGCATTGACAGACCTGATGAAAAACAGAAGACGTCTTACACAATGTATACATTCGCTACGGACAAACAAGCATTGCTTTATACACCGATTACAATGTTTTGAATTAAAAGCAGGGATTTCACGTGTAATTCGGATTCGTACAGTTTTAATAAGACTGTCTGACGTATAACATTATTTTTGTTACAAGGCCTGTCGCTTGTTCAATTTGCATTTAATTTTCTAAATTTCTTCAAGCGAAATCGATAGAAATCATCTTACTTTCTATTTGGACGTTAAAACATTAAAGATAATAAATATTTACGTACTGAAATTCTACTAAACTCACTATAGAGTGTAGCTAGCTAAGTTAAGCAAGTGCATTATTTAAGCATGCAGTAGGTACAACAACATCAGACCGTCCTACAAAGTAATGAATCAGTGATCAGGTCATGTTCGTACTTATTATTCGGCTAGTGTTGACTGGTAAAAACAATTGGCTATAAAGCCAATTATTACCGACGTACCTTGGCTACCGGCAGCCTAGGAAATCGACAGGCTTCAATAACGTTTGGCATCCGTTCTGAGAACATTCAAAACATTCTTGAATAAAATAGAAGGGCTTCGCTACGAATTTAAATTATCATCATTAATTAATATATCCTGGTTATCTTATCGGAACATTAATCATAATTATATATATATATATATATATATATATATATATATATATATATATATATATATATATATATATATATATATATATATATATATATATATATATATATATATATATATATACATACATATATATATATATATATATATATATATATATATATATATATATATATATATATATATATATATATATATATATATATATATATATATATATATATATATATATATATATTTATATATTGATATTTTAAGGGTGTAATTTTTTTTTTTAAATTATAAAGTCAATGTCATAGAGATGAATATGACTAGTGTCGAAATATTCTCAGTCATATAATTTCTTCTAAAATAAGTTACTAACATCCATTTCTGTTACAGAAACCATCCTCCTATACTTATTACATCCAAGGGCATACAATAATTCGGCTGCAATAACTAAGAACATCATAAGTTATCAATTGCGGAACCAGGTGCTGCTGCCCTAAGTATTTAAAGAGGACATTAACTATCGGTAAAATGTTTCTGGTCCACCAGGACCCCAGATAAGTAACTTTTCATGAATCTAATTTTATATATTATTGAAAATAATTTAAAAAAAATATATATATATATATATATATATATATATATATATATATATATATATATATATATATATATGTATATATATATATATATATATATATATATATATATATATATATATATATATATATATATATATATATATATATATATATATATATATATATATATATATATATATATATATATATATATATATATATATATATATATATATATATATATATATATATATATATATATATATATATATATATATATATATATATATAAAGAATTCGTTTAAAGGATGACACTTTGATGAAAAAATAAAAATAATAAAAGCCACTTACATAGCTGGAAGGTTTTCCCGGACTGGACTGGGAAATGCTTATTGTTTAAACGAGATGTATTCTTGGATGAGTACCACTTTCGACGGTACACTGTAGGTTTAATGGGATCCCTTTATCGCTAGCGAACGATCACCCTTCATCCACATCTCAAAAACAAAGCGTATCCTTTTGCAAACCAAAATAAAATGTCTTTATTAAAGACAAATTTAAGCAAAAAACAATGAAAAAAATCACAATCAATCGTCTCTTAAATGCGGAATGACATTTCGAAAATTCGATTTGAAATTCGTATATATCCACTCTTTAAAAGGACGATATACGATTGCTGGGCTCATATACATATATATATATATAAATATATATATATATATATATATATACCTATATATATATATATATATATATATATATATATATATATATATATATATATATATATATATATATATATATATATATATATATATATATATATATATATATATATATATATATATATATATATATATATATATATATATATATATCCACTCTCATGGCAATAAAGGAGCCCAAGGATCCAAGATTCTTTTATTACTTTTTAAAAATTATTGCTTACCCCTGATGGCCCACCCGTAGTAGGTATAGATAAAAATTCTGCCATGCAACTTAACTCATCATGCTGTATGGACTTTCATATGGAGGCGCCAGTGAAATTTCGTTCGGAAGATGATGTCCTAGAATGCAAATAAGATTCGGCTGGGTCGGAATTCTAATGATCGAAGCGCCCGCGCCGTGAAAACAATGCCAATTAGCTGAAACTAGCCGGCCAGGCAACTGCAAAAATATTAAACGAAGAGCGATAGCGGTGGTCACTTTTTTGGTCAAAGAATTTTAATTGGACGTTCCAGCATGATTTCAATTTAGATTCAGAATGGATAAGCAAGAGGTGGATCGGTGATTATGACTGCTCTACGGTTGGCTAACTTCGTAGTAAATTAAAGGTTAGGGGACCAGCTATTATGAATATTCTCGCGATTGGGTGGTTTTAAGCGATTGAGTAGCGATAATCGTTTTAAACGGCATTACGCACACTCTCACCATCGCTATCGCAATGTAACGGCCATTTCTCGCTTTAGTATTAAATCATATATTGATCGCTTCAGTATTAAATCTTTACTCGCGTCAGTATTAAGTCAGTAGTAAATATTTAGTATTAAATCATATATTGATATATTATCGCTTTGCTACTTAAATCATATATTGATCGCGTTAAACGGACTTCGGTTCTTCATTCCGTCAAAAAATAACTAACTATTAGTCGCTGAATTACAAAGCAATGATGTTGAAAATCTTTTGAAAATTACGTTTTTTTAATATTTCGATATTTTATATTGAATAATTAATTATGCATGAATACTGATTTGGAAAAAGATTATAATCAAAAAGATTTGATGTTTCGCTACGTGCGCCCGATTTAAGCGAACCACATTAGTAACAACGTCATCGTCATCAACGGGTATCAATTATAGTAGCAGTGATTACAAAAAAAAAATGATCGTGATTAATAAACAGTAGACTTTAATAGTGTAATAGACAATTTCTATCAAAAAACTAATATAAATTTTCATATTTTATGGTTACAAAACCAACACATATTTCCAAACTTTGTCTTTTGCGACACAAAAGGGGTACAAATTAATCAGAAGGTATTACTAGACATTACTATGGAAAAAAATGTTTCGCTTAACGAGTGACTTAAAAAATGACTTAAAAAAGTATAGCCTTATTTTCTGGTTATTTTATTTGGTCTTATATTTGTACTTTTAGTTTTTAAATACATGGCGTAGCTTTAATTTGGTTATTTAATATTTTACTGGCAATTTGAATACTAGGATAAAAAAAATACTAGGTACATATATTTTCGAATTATTGACTATTTCAAATATTAGGCTTCTATTTTGATTATTTATATTTATAGTTTGACAATCTAGTAGTTAAATTCTTGACTACCCATGTATTTTCAGTAAACAGTAATAATGAGGCTTACTACCTAACACAATTATTTTGACAAGTCCAAGAGCAGTTATTAGCCGTTAATTGGACATGACGAAAATAAAATGTACTTAATGTACTATATCGGTTTTTTTTTTCAGTCTTTCTCCTTTAGGAACGTTGGACGTTTTAAAGGAAACTATCATAAAACACGAATATGCTGTCGCTGCCGAATGTTTCGTTAGCGATCGAATCGCGATACAAATTGACTTTCATAAGCGATTCTCGCCCACGGAGGAACGATTTGACAATAGGTTCGGCAGGGAGTTCGATTTCGTTTCTCGATGTTCTCGCCGCGAAATAAGACCGCCGCGATAGTCAGAAGTTCGCCTATTCTCCGATAGTGAGCAACAGTAGCGTGAGATTCATAATTTTTTAAAATGCGATTGTGATATCGATTGCTTCGCGAGGAAAGAAGCAATCGCTATTGCAAAGTCTAGGGAGGTCTAGGGATATACGGAAAGTCAGCTAAATTTAACAAAAATTTACACATGAGTGTTTACACTCGCGTTATAAATTCTGTGTGGCGCAAAATCCTGATTTATCCAAAGCCCGTAGCTTGTCTCAAACTGATTCCATTTATCGGCTTAAGTAAGACATGTTGTATTGGCCGATTGATTAAATCGCCGGGTGCACCGAATTATATGAGACCGAATGCGAGCGAGCAGGAAAGTCGACCAACTGCAACCACCTACTATCGTATATACAAAAACTAGTGAGTGATTTTCTTAATATTTAATGCATTATCGTATGATTCAAATAATAGACCATGTATACTTAGTTTACACAAATTCACATTAATATTATATAATTAGTAAATATGTCATAAAATTCATATATCACAGTATAAACAGAACTTCTAATGTGGGTACCTAGCAACAACCGTCCCTGCTTGGTAAGGCACTTAGAGGTGTCGACTACAACGAGCGAACCCGTTACCGCAAGAAGTTTTAAAGATATTGATCGTACTTCCAGTTACGTCCAGATTTCTCCGGCGTCCCAACTGATTACGGGTTTGAGGTCGCTTGCGCGGTCATCTCCCTTGTGAGCGGTGATTCGGTGTCTACAGAGTTTATCGCGGACCACGGCGTCATTTACCCGGCTGTTCACCCGGTATCGGGTAGCCGATTGGTCGTTTCAAGAGCGGTTGCCATAAGGTTAACAACCACCCCCTCTATAGGAAACAAAACCGTTTTCAGACTCCACGGGTTATCCGTCGGAATGCACAGTACATTGACTGACACCGTACGGCATGCAAACCGTGCAGGAGCGCCCGAAGAACAATTCCCAGGGGAACTGGCCCGCAAGCACAGAGTCCTACCCGGGCTCGCACTTCTGCGTGGAGGCTACCGGATGTGTGCTGACCTGTGAGTTCGGCCGACCCTAACACATGGGTCATAATGGCTTAACTGAACTGGGACAATTAGCTACCTGCTTAGGACAATCGTAAGGGAATAGGGGGCGAACGGGTAGGCGGTGTGTTTTGTAGATGGAAGCTATTTTTACAATTAATAATAATACGATGGTTAGGGTAGGAGAGGGCATAGTAAGGTACTTAAAACTCAAACAATCATAGGTATACGATAAAATACTATGATTAATCTACACATTTTAACTCAATATCATGGTGTAACGCATTGCAAATTACTATGGATATATTTTTCCCGTTTACGATAAGAAATCTACGAGATATGAATACATAAATGGAAAATAGCATTTCGCCTGCTTTGCCCCATATTTGGGGGTTAAATGGGGTGCCCCAGCGGTACTTTCAAAACCAAACACAAACTGTAGCCATCTTACCTTTTTCACAAACAATCTTGTATTTTTAATTAAGAAGTCCAGAAGACATTATTATTGCTAAAAAGCGATTTTTTTTCATTCTTTTTTATTTTTTTTACAAATAATTATTATAAAACACTAATTTTGCCTACAAAAATAACAGGAACCGAATGGCAAAACCTTAATTTATTGCTTATTTGATTCTGTCACCCAACTGGGACTAGCCCGTTTAGCCAGGGGCTTCAAATGTTTCAGCCAGGGGCTTTCTCCAGACTTTAGATGCACTCCAACAAATACAAGGTATAACTGTATTGCTCACCTAGTTGTTTCGCCTTATTTCTGGAATATTCCTTGGTCTGGACTGCTCTATGACGTCAATTAGGTCGTAGGTACCTTTGCTTCACTTCCCAGGTTGCCACACACCTTTCTCACCAAACTGTTCGTCGCGAAATGTTAACCGAGAAGTAAAAATGAAGCACAAGAAAACCTTTCCTTGACAAAACGTCCGTATGTGCGTTTTTCGTGCAAAAAACTTATTCCACCAAACTTTTTTCTGCCAGAAGAAATTGAGGGTGGACAGGAAAATATTATAGGTATAGGTTATAAATTAGGTTTGAGAAATCTGTTTATTTTCAAGTGTATTTTTTATGAAAATACTGCTTTTGAGACTTTTGTTTATCATAGACGGCTTTCAAAATAACGTGGGTCGTTCGTGAAGGTCACGCGCCAACTGACGACCAATTAAAGCGAGCCATTTGACACTTTGCACGGCGATTCGTAAGAGCCGTATGTGGCATGCCCCGCTACCACACTACGCCCCCCCCCCCTCCCTTATTTGTAGATCTAATCAGTAATTACAAATTCAGCTAATGGCTCTTCTCAAAATTTTAAATTGTTATTAAAATTCGTATGAGAGAGCTATTTCATAAAAATACAAGCTCCAGCTTCTGTCGCTTCGTTTGTTTTAAAGCCAGTACTAGCGGAATACGATAATCGATTCGGATGTTAGCGGCCGCGCAGCCGCCCGTCAACCGCTCAATTAGAGGGTTGATTTCTTGAGTCGCGGGCGTCTCGCGAGTCAAAGTCGCGGCCCACCGATTGAAGGATCGCCGCCTGTCTGCGCCCGCCCGCTTTATCTCAATCAAGCGACCGCTTTTAAATATAAATCATGTCGCGGAATTCCAATCTACATGCATAATGTCGGACCCGCGAATTGCGTCACCGCAATAATCATTGCAATTAATAATTTCGACACGCTGCAATTAACTCTTAAATCATTCGCGTCGCACCTGCGACCACGCTTCCGCGCTTCTGCATTTCCCACGTACGGGTAAATAAATAGGTACGCAAACCATCCAGAATTATTTTTCGTTGTTATTATACTCTCCGTAAAAAGGAGCAAAAATAATTGTATGGTTCGATTAGAAATTCGGCTTTTCAGAAATTCCATCCTTGGCATTTAACCGCTCGAAAGCCAGCCTTAGCGTGCAAAAAGCTGCGCCGCAAATTTTTGGTCGATTTTGTATATAAATACAGACAATTACATTTTTACATAAATTTCCTCTTGTTACCCTAGTAATTAATCTTGTTAGTCGTGTATATTATGTATTTATATAATATATATGGGGGCCGGGCGAAACGGTTACGCGCGGATCTGTCAGTGGAAGTGCCTATAGGCACTGTTGGCACCCGACGGGTTAATCGGCTCAGTGGCATTGTGGTTAGGTGCCTGGTCTTACATTGTAAGGTTCCGGGTTCGATTCCCAACAAATTCACAATTTTCCGTTGCGATAAAATTAACGGAATTACATTTCAATTCTGTCGATCCAATGCAATAACAAGACACACACTTTTACACACATGTTACACACACATATTTATAAACATATTTAGTAGGGTTGGCTCAAAGAGATTGTCGTATGATAATAAACCCGCCCATCGTAAAAATTCACAATAAAGAGTAGAAACAAACATGTAAACAATCGGACGCATGCCAGTGCCTGAATCACGAAATTTCTTTTTTTTAGAGTTGCCAGTCGAAAATTTTGAGCTGATTTTCGTATACTTACATATATATTCTAAACGATTGTTAGTAACACTATTTTCATAAATGAATAAATAATCAGTTTATCTGATTTCTTGTTTATGCGGAAAAAA
Organism: Micropterix aruncella; assembly: GCA_944548615.1. Classification (NCBI taxonomy): domain Eukaryota; kingdom Metazoa; phylum Arthropoda; class Insecta; order Lepidoptera; family Micropterigidae; genus Micropterix; species Micropterix aruncella. Next base: position 21,086,906 of record OX155959.1, read on the forward strand.
TGACACTATACAACTAATAGTGAGCGAAAAATAAGACAGTCTAAGCGCAATTTCCCTTGAGGGTGCTATTAGTAGTCTTACAGGTTATTCTGCTAGAAATTGATATGTAGCTATTGATATGTAGCCAAATATCAAAGCACGATATCAAGAAATATTACCACCGCTTCATCTTTTATGTAGGTATATAGAAAGAAATTCATGGCGAAATTTGATAAACTGTTCAATGCTGATAATCCCGTTAGGATTATAATACTAGTTATTGAGATAACATAAGAAAACTTTCATTAATTTAAATTTCATTTCATTTAGATATTTAGGAATTCTCTAAATAAATAGGAAAAAATCTCAAAATTTACTAATTTTTCGCAGTACCTACTAGGTATTCCGTTAAAAATCAGCATGGTTCACTTTTGTTACATTTTAATTTGCTGAACTTTTAATGAATTTAATGATTTTTCTAAAAATTAAACCATGTAAGATATTTCATCAATCTATTGACTTGTATTATAAATTGACACGGATTGTATTGTAAATTGATATTATTTTATTAACCGGAATCTGAAAACCACTATAGTCATTCTTACTCATTTCTATCGATATTTCTGTGAATATTTCTGATAAGATATAGAAGATTATTAAATACAACTTTAGTTAGATTAAACTTTACATTCTTATTTACCTATTTGTATACCGACTTGTAGTTAAAATATTTGTACTTTTATTTTGATAATGCAATATGATGTTTAATTATGTAATCACGGAATTATTTCGTTGTGGATCGTCCGGGTATTCAAAATGCGAAAATACTTTTCCAAAATAGGAAATTTCGCATTCAAGTCATTAACAAATAACTGCCTTCCTGTTATGTTCCTGTTGCTATCATTATACAGTAATGAAATAATTAATCATGAACGACTAGCCCTAAATTTACTATTGGCTGTAGATATTATCTTTCTCGTGCTAGGCTGCCAGTTACTCGACACGTTTCATTCGCGACAATGCATGCTATGAATATCGAATATACCTACCTACGGTCTCCGACTAACGTGACACTAGGTATAAACAAGTAGCGTACGAACTGGTATGCTAATAGTCTAAATATCGAGGTTTCACTCAGGTAATATCCATGGTGATGCAGTTTGCGTCTTGTGTTCTGTTAGTAGTTTGATAGAGCCGTTAGAAAAACACTAAAATGTAATAATATATATATATATATATATATATATATATATATATATATATATATATATATATATATATATATATATATATATATATATATATATATATATATATATATACATATATATATATATATATATATATATATATATATATATATATATATATATATATATATATATATATATATATATATATATATATATATATATATATATATATATATATATATATATATATCTTCTTCTTCTTCTTCATCAGCGCGTATTCGCCCACCGTTGGGCATACGCCTCTCCAATCACTCTCCACCCGGATCGGTTGTCCGTTTCCCTCATCCAGACTGGTCCAGCTGTCTCCTTAATGTCATCGGACCATCGGGCCGGTGGTCTGCCCACACTTCTTCTGCCTAGCCGGGGTCTCCACTCCAAAACGCGCTTGCTCCACCGTTCGTCGTGTTGTCGGGCCACATGGCCGGCCCAAGCCCACTTCAGCTTGGCCACTCTTTGACCCACGTCGACCACCTTCGTGCGCTGTCTGATGAGCTCGTTTCGGACTCGATCGCGCAACGATATGCCAAGCATGACTCGCTCCATGTTACGCTGCACCACCTTAAGCTTGTAGATCATCCCAGCAGTCAGTGTCCATGTCTCACAAGCATATGTCATAGCCGGTAACACACACTGATTATACACCTTTGTCTTGAGCGATTGGGGAATTCTGGACTTCAGCACGAAGCTCAGCTTCCCGAAGGCTGCCCATCCCAATTGTTTTCTTCGCTTTATCTCTGCCATCATCGAGTCCCGGCCGAGCTTTATCACCTGTCCTAGGTATGTGTACTCCTGCACCTGCTCCAGCGGTTGTCCATTCAATGAAATGGGATTCGGTGTGAGATCGGCTTTCGCCATAACCTTTGTCTTGTCCATGTTCATCTTAAGACCCGTTCGCAGGGACGCGTGATATAGTTGCTCCAGCATGAGTTGTAGGTCTTCGGCACATTCAGCGATTATAACTATATCATCCGCGTAGCGCAGATGATTGAGATACACGCCGTCAACGTTGATTCCCTTGCCACTCCAGTCCAATGTCTTGAATATATCCTCCATAGCGTTGGTGAACAGCTTAGGGGATATAACGTCACCTTGTCGGACTCCTCTGAGTATAGGGTCTGTTAGTTCTTTCAGCTGTACGGTCATTGTTGCCGCTTTGTACAAGCTCTTCAGGATCTGTATATACCGGTAGTCTATATGACATCGATGTAGCGATTCGGTGACTGCCCAGTGTTCTATGGAGTCGAATGCTTTTTCATAATCGACGAAGGCAAGATAAAGGGGCCTATTGTATTCTTCGGACTTTTGGATAACCTGCCGAAGTGTGAAGATGTGGTCGATCGTTCCAAAACCCTTCCGAAATCCTGCCTGTTCCCTGGGTTGATATTCATCCAGTCTTTGTGTCAAGCGTGTAGTCAGGATTTTGGAGAATACTTTGTACACCTGACTTAAAAGTGAAATAGGACGATAATTTTTCAGAAGGGTCTTATCGCCTTTCTTATGGAAGAGCACAACGATGCTGTTAGTCCAATCCTTGGGTACTTCACCAGTGAACAAGACCTCGTTGAACAGCAGACTTAGCTCCTTTACGATAGCTCTGCCTCCAGCTTTTAGTAATTCCACAGTAATGCCGTCCTCACCCGGAGCCTTGAACTTCTTGGTGCGCTTCAGTGCTTGCTTCACTTCATACGTACTAATTTCAGGAATATCTTCCGTGTAGTGTCGCTTGATAGGCGCACGCCTGTCGCTTAAATCAAGGGCAGTGGGCTGTTGTGTGGTGGTTGAGTATAGATCACTGTAGAATTTCTCTGTGATTTTCTTGATCTCACAGATGTTACTTGTCGGGTTGCCGCTGTTAACTCTCAGGGTGTTTAAGTCGTTTCCTCTGTTATTTCGCTGGAACACTTTTAGACCCCGATTTTTCTCTTTGAGCTCCTGGATTTTTAGTGTATTCTTTTTACGAATTTCACGCTTGAGAGTCTTGTGAATTTTTCTGTTTAGCTCCCGGTGTGCATTGCTATTGAAGTCATCGGCTGCGAACTTACGGCGTTCCTTCATCATGTTCGCCACGCTTTCTGGAAACCCAGATGATGGTTTTGTTACTCGCTTGAACTGTTCTTTTGCTGTATCCGTCAGGATCTTTGTAAAACGGTTGTATTTCGATTGGAGGTCATCTTCGAAATGTTCGATCGCTGTTCTTTTCAGGGATTCTTCGAGGGATTTCTCAAACCTTTCGTTGATGCCATCTGGAACATACAGCTTGCTCAGCTTTTTTCGAACAAGTATATATATATATATATATATATATATATATATATATATATATATATATATATATATATATATATATATATATATATATATATATATATATATATATATATATATATATATATATATATATATATATATATATATATATATATATATATATATATATATATATATATATATGTATATATATATATATATATATATATATATATATATATATATATATATATATATATATATATATATATATATATATATATATATATATATATATATATACATACAAACATTACTGTTTAATTTTCTTTAACTAACGAATTAAGGGAAAAACAAGAAAGACAGACCGTAGGATACGGTCGATACATGAAGTAGCTCAAAAACACTTCAGACTAAACCACTTAAAAAAGATGTCAAAGCTCTTGGTCGACACCCAGCTGATGATGGTATAGAATAATAACGGATGAAACGGCTACCCACACTACCCTTACTTTTAAGACCATTGTGGCTTACTCCCACCTATATATCTATTAGCCACCAATCCATACTATAAATCCTGCACTTTTCTAATCACATCTTAAGATTCAATTTATTTGAGTTCTATCTCTTTGTACACTTTTAACGGGCGATATGTCTTTGTTAAATGTTTATGTCTTCTTCAATGACACAAACATTTAGTATGACATTATATGTCTTTGTTAAATGTTATGTTTTGTCTTATTTGAATGTACGATGTAATATGAGTATTAGATAGGTGTAATATGAGTATACGATATACGATTGAGTATTAGATAGTATTTTATTTAGATTTCTGTTACAGGTTAGATAATTTATTTTAGTTACTGTGCTTAAGAGACCTCCGAGCCTATGCCGCTACACAAATGTAGGTAATTTACGCTTGCCGGCGCGGCGGCGGCCACGCAGGTGTGACTAAATCGCATACATTGATAACGCTGAACAGACGGTCACCCGCCAAAGCGATGTAATCCGCATTTTATAATTTTATTGCTCATAGCAAATTGCAAATAACAAAAACTGCAAATTGTGATAAAAGCAAATCCTTTTGCTCACGTATAATATAGAATATGTTATACACACGCAAACTATATAATATAGAATATGTGAATGGGTCTTTGACTTTGAATTTGTAGTCGCTGGCTCAAATATGACGACTACATGTGTTTTGAACAACCTTTGAACGTATTTTGAACCGATTTGAACATATTTGTACTTTTGGCCAGAAAACTTAAACTTTTGTACTCGGTGTCATCATCAGAACTGGTCAAAATAAATGTACCGTGGCCGTCTTATTCTACACTATACTACACTATATATAAATGATTGTACACATTCTACCTTGTTTGTAAGGAATTATTTATTTATATTTATTTATGTTTATATTTTCAGCATCATATTTGAAATGTACGACGCCAAAATAACCGAAAAAGACCCATGGGTCTTTAAAATCAGCACGAGAGTAATCATTTTGGTTTATTAGCGGCCATCTTGGAAAATTGCCGCCATTTCGAGTCCGCTGGGCTAAATTGTCGGAGCGGCAGGTCAAATCAACTATTTTGGTCTAATGAACACACGTGTGAAAAAGGATTTGCTTTTATCACAATTTACAGTATTCTTTCAAAATATGAGACGAACCGCTTCCACTATCAGGATAGCAGATACTTTATGATTCTGAGTAAAGAAATAAAAATGGATAATGCTTAAAACAATTATAACATTGTTATTCTCATCAGTACGAGGATAAAATGAATGTCGAGAAGGATAAAAAACAGTAATTATTATAGGTATAAATAGCTACACCAAAACTTTAATTATTTCAAAAAGCAGTTACCTTTATAAATAAACTACTTCCGACGGAAAGAAGGTACAGATAGATTTCGCGGCTTAATGTGATGAATGCCACTTTTAAACAGTCTCGAAGAGGAGTTTTGTGGATTTCACTCTGTGCTCCCCGGGATTCGCCCGTTGGATGAACAATTGGAAAGTCCACGAGCACCTTTCTTCTTCGGACCGCAGACTGGTGACATTTGGCATCGGCCGTCGCGTTCCCCCCACGCCACAATCCGAGTGGCGATACCGAACCGGCGACATTAACTGGGACCGGTTTGGTGAAGTCCTCTGCGAGAATCTTGAGGCCTTTCCATCGCCTTCTTGTAGTACCGCAGAGGACTTGTGTGTCGCACTTAATGCGGCCATTGAGTCTTCCTGTGATGCCGTAGTAGGGCGGAAGAAACCCCGCGGTGGTTTCGCGGCCCCGTGGTGGTCTTCCGAACTCTGCGATAATTTTAAATTTAATATTTTAAATAATGTAACGTAGCGATTGAAAATTAATGTGATTGAAAATTGTTATTTTTGTGATGTGATGCAATGATGAGATGAAAATTTTCTGCTGATCGATCAAGGTGAACAATGTATGAGATGAAGTTAAAATAAAGAAAAATAAAAAAACTCAAGTTTATTTTTTTTTAAAACTCTCTATACTATTGAATATCTATGATATTGAACATTTTCAAAGCCTATTTGATTTTGAAATGTTTTTTAAAGGATTTTTTTTTTCTATGGTTTTAAAATATTTCTAAGTATTCTGTAGTTTTGAATATTTTCAAAGACTATTTGACTTTAAAATGATTTTCAAACTATTTTATTTTTCTATGGTTTCAAAATATTTCAAAGTATTCTATAGTTTTGAATATTTTCAAAAACTATTAGATTTTAAAATGATTTTCATTTTTTTTTAATTTTCTATGGTTTCAAAATATTTCTAAGTATTCTATAGTTTTGAATATTTTCAAAGACTATTTGATTTTAAAATGATTTTTAAATTATTAAATTTTTCTATAATTTCAAAATATTTATAAGTATTCTATAGTTTTGAATATTTTCAAAGACTATTTGATTTTAAAATTCCCGTTCTTTTTCTGGTTTAAATGACGTGTCGCAACCTTAAATCAGTGCATATCCTATCAATGCTCTTTGTAAGCTAAATATCTTACAGCCAACCACTTATTTTAAACTTACGAAAATGTTACATCTGCATGCCGAAATGTCCTTCGTTGCTCACTCCTGATGGCGAAACTGCTTTTCAAAATCAATATTCAAAATCAATATTCTACCTGTAGGGGAGCGAGGGGCTTGTTGTAACAGGGGTAAGTAGTAACAGGGATTTTTCACCAAGAACTTAAACTTTGTTAACGTATTTGTTTGACTTAACCTTACCTTTATATCGCGCCTCATCATGTCGCCATAGCCAGTGTCCCGCCAGACGACGCAGTGAGCGAACACACGTACGTGCTTCATTTCTACCAGGTAATGTAAAATTATACTCTCGTAAAATTTGGTTGGCGTTATTAGTATTGACTAATTTGAAAGTTTCTGTGTTTTATTTATTTTAAAATTTATCTAGCTCTGGTGTTGTGTAACAGTTTTTAACATTACTAAGTTGATTAAATAGTTACCTTTATAAATGTTCAGAATTATACTATGGGGTTAGTTGTAACAAAATATTGGGGCAAGTTGTAACATGTTACAACTTGCCCCCGACTTATCAATAACGATTTCTTAACAACCTTGTAATTTTTTTTTCTACCAGAATGAGAAAGTATAAGAGAAATTCAGAGCGGGCAACACAAAGCCAAGAGGTGTATCATGAGCCACCAAGAAAGAGCCACTTTTGTTACTTCTCGATAATCATATTTCACATGTGATTGGAGTTGTAGAAAAATCCAAAGAAAACAATGTTATCATGTTATCGTTTCCACCCCACTGCTCCCATAATTTGCAACCTTTAGTTAGACGTAGGAGTCTATGGCCCCTTTAAAAATTACACAAACAGAGCACAGACACCGTGGATACATAATAATCCAGGGAAGACGATGACTATTTATGATATCCCAGGTATAGTTAAGGAGTCATTACCGCTCGCCTTAAACCCTGCTAATATTACGAATTGATTTAAAGCTTCAGGTTTATGGCCTTTGAATGCTGATATTTTCCAAGACAGTGACTGCGCCGTCTTATGTCACCTACCGTCCAGATCCTACTGAAGAACCCGAAAATGCTGTAGATGTAACTGAAAATGTAACGTTATATCTCGAAAACTCAGAACTATTAGATTCAGCCCCTGAATTTGATATTAGCACCACGGAAATTATAAGTTACATCAACACTGCGAATGAACCAACTCAGAGTTGCTCAGGTGTACAAAAAAATTTTTCGCCATCGAAGATCAGACCTTTACCAAAGGCGCCACCGCGGAAAACAAACACAACAAGTAGACGCAAAAGAAAATCTACTGTTTTGACGGATACTCCTGAAAAGGAAGCTTTACGAATGGAATATGAAGAAAAAACAGAAAAAATATTATAAAGATAATGGCAAAGAAAAGGAGAAGGGGAAAGGCAAAGGTAAATCAACGAAAAATAGAGATGAAGTGGAAAGAGGTAAAAAATAGGTTTTATGTTCAGATTCAGAATCTGAGTCTGGAAAGTGGTATTGTCTAATTTGTAATAAAGCTTATAAAGATTAAAATAAATGCGATTGGGTAGAATGTATTGTTTGCAAGATGTGGGCACATGAAGGATGTGTCACAGGAGACACATTTTTTTTGTTTGTATCAATTGTAACTCAGGTGAGGATTGAATTTAATCATAAAGAAACTTATCCAAAGCTTTATTATTGTATACGATACTTTGTAAGATGTAAGGTATAAGAAAGAGATAATTACTAGATTTAATTTAGAGGTATATAATTTAATTTGCTGTTATTTTAAAGTGCCATGTTGATTATAAGTATTGTCTTACAAAATAAGATATATAGTTAATAATAAATCTTTTATATTGATTAGTTAAAAACTAAATTTCTGTTAATTATTTGATAAAGATTACATTTAAAGTATAGAAAAAGATTATTTTGCTTCTAGCAAACAAACAATAAATAGTCAAAGGTGTCATATTTTAGTTTTTTATTATTGTTACTACTTGCCCCAATAGATGTTACAACAAACCCCAGCATGGGGGTAAATTGTAACATCCCGCTTTCTTTATATAAATATTTATTGTGAAATAAATACCTATAGTTTTGGTAGTTTGTTTACTTGATTTAATAGAGGAAGAGTTAAAGTATCAATTGATATTTAATTAGTGGTAATTTAACCGTTACATCTGAAGATATATAAGTTTTTCTGAAAATTGTTACAACAAGCCCCTCCCTCCCCTACATGGTTTATGCGTCTTTCAGTATTTTTTTATTGAATTTCAGGTTTTTCACGCAAATTAACTAAACTATTCGAGATTACAAGTTTCGAATAGTGGTCCCTTCAGAAAATATTTTCAATTGTTTTACGCTTATTGGAGTCGATCTATTTTTTATATAATGAGCATCGTATCGATCGAATCTTGGGGTTTAAAACTATCTCATTTTCTTATATCTCGGACTGAAAACAACATCGCTTTCTCATGTCTTCAGACTGAAATTTCACGCTGATTCTATGGCGTTTCTCAAAAAACGAAATATGTTTTCTTACGCTTCCCCATTAACTAAAATACATGTAGAGTATTATAATAAGTTATAACAAAGATGGCATAAACATCCATTAATAAAAAACAAATATAAAAAATAAAATACTTACTGCTGTTTGCTTTCTCGTGACGATGCGTGACGACGCGGCACTGCGGTGTAGAAGAATAAAATATTACGTGAGCGGGAACTGATAAGAGCTAACCGAAAAAGACGTGCTCCCGCTTCGAATAGCAGCAGGGAAGTGAATCTATTTCATAGCGCGCCTGTGTATTTATTAACGCGGCCGGCCCATACAAAAAATGTATGGAGAATCTGATACCTGATTTTCTGGGATTTATTGTATAAAATCCTATTCCAATCATTGAAATTTAAATAGCTTATAGTGAAGATATGTCATTTAACTTTCTTTTATAATAATTTGTAATTCAAATTAGTTATTATTTTCCCAGTGAGGACTAAAACCCCGCGCCCATTTTTGTATATTTTCTCGTGTGTTTTTATAAAAAACTACGCAAACTATTGCCAAATTTATTAGCTCACCTTATAAATGACTTATTGATAAAAACGAGTGTTTTTTGTCACTGCTTTTATTAGCGTAGTTTTAGCGGAATAACTAAAACGCTAGACCCTAATTTGAGAAATTTCGTGCAGCACCCTCTTAATTTATGTGTTACCAAAACGTCCTATAGAAAAGTTAGACCTGGAACGGGTATAATCTAGTTGGGCGGCGCAGAACAAAAATAGCTACTAAGATTTAGCTCAGTTAAAATGTTTCGCCATTAGTTAGTGTTTGTATAATGTAGCAATGAAAATAATTTTCGATAGTGCCTATCTACAAAAAAATGCAACAGGCTCACCTGGGTCGCAGAATCTACGACGAACAGTGGCCGCACACATCAGCCATAGCAGCCTAATAAGTGCACATTATATTATATATACTTCCACAGCCTTATCTATTCTGCATAATAGTTGTCGACTATCCCTAATGTCGGTATATGCTTTGTAAGATGAGCGGTGAGCAAGCCGACTATCTTCCTCAAGTTATCCCACGCATGTCTTGTAAAGGCCAGCTGCTTTCCCCACGACCCAACGACTAAAACGAACCGAACAGCTGAGTGCACTGCGCCGCTTCCAGGCAACAACGAAGGCAACCCCTTTGTTTGCACAGTAGAAGAAGAAGGAAGAATCCGGGGATACGCGAGACGAGAGGATACCCCGCTCAGGATATAGGCGCCATATGTCTTTAGACATTCTATTATTTCGGACAAGGACGAGTCACGCATACCGGAAACCTGGCTCCGGGTTTCGAGTCACCGTCCTTCTCGAAGATAAGGATCCAGGATCACTGCACTGAAAAACCTTTTATTTAATCTTAGAGTGCTTTTTTTGTTCCTGCGACTGTTTCCTGTAAATTGTGTGGTCGGTCGATGTGCAGAAGCAGTAGACTCAGTTGTTTAATCAAGAGCTTCTCCATCATTATTTGCAGTTTTCGATACCACATTTGCGTTAATTGCCGTGTCAGACCGCAAGAATAACACCAGGAATAACATCTGCCATGGATAACACTGGCACAGCGTCTACCGCAAATTGTCAACGTTACCATGATGATGATAGTATACATAGGATTAAAATGTCTTTGAATTAACATTTATTTCTAGATCATTATTTGGTTTTCCAGCTCAAACCGTGGATATGCAATTGCAAAGTGGACAGTTTAAAAAATATGGCAATTACATAAGGACCTTATATTATAATTGTCCAAAACTGCAATTTTAACAGTTCAATGGATTTACCTAAATATTTTGTTGACTGATCAACCCATTAAGTGGTCTAAAACGGGAAAGGGCTTAAATTTGTATTTGAGTAATCTTACATAGATTACTGTTAGGTTAACTTGAATTTTTATATTATATCAAACCCTAAAATATCAAAATGATTACCCGAAACAACCATAATATAATAATTCTTTAATAGTTTTATTTTTTTTATCTTTTCTTCGACGTTTTAATTAAATTTATGAAACGCACACTGAAATTTGACTTTCTTAAATTTTTATTGAATTTTGGTATCTCGGCATTTTTCATTTTCACCATGTATGGTAAAAATTGACCGGGGTTTTGTGAAACTTTTTTTTTAATAATGCATTGGCGCCGCACCCACACTTGCCTAATCCGCAACTGCGTCGTCTTCACCGGACATTTCGATTGTTCCGCTGGCCGGTCGATCGCGCGATCGGTGGCGCATCGAGCGATTGATATGGGCCGGACGGCGCGATGCGGACGCCGAAATCTGCGGTAGGTAGACTTCGCGCATATAATTATCCGCGTACGGAATCCCCAATCCCTACGTGTAATTACCGGCGCGCGCGCGATGGAATTTTTAAATCAACCGCCTTCGCGCGAATGGGCTACCTACTACGCGCGAATATTATTATATTAGATTGATAAAGGCGGTTCAGTGCGAACAAGTCCCTCTTTTGAATGCCTCATAGTTGTAGCTCGGCCGGTAAACCCTTCTCGGTTTGTCTAGCCCTTTGACTTCTGTACCTCGAGACGGGCCTTCGGCCCCCATACACCAATAGGTATATGTCGATTTCAAAATTAGACATAGGTATATGTACATATTATTTATACATATAATTAACCCTTGGAGTAAATGGGTATTTTCATTGATGCATCTGTCTCTTTTGCAGGATTTTCGGCGACATCGACCTTAAAGTACTATAACTACGAAACTACTACACCAATCATAAAAAGAACAACTGCACAATGATTGCATTGAAATTTCGAATATAGAATATTGAAATATCATTTTGTAAAACAATTAGATAATTATGAATAAATATGAGAACGTCAAAGAAGTGAAAAAAACGCGGAACCAGATCTGGTCGTATCATACTCAACGGATAATTGTTTCAGAACCAGATTTGGTCGTATCATACTCAAGGGGTTAATGTATATTTGTAGTTATAGTCCTAAGAATATAGCCGTATTTTTATGTGTATGATATTTAATTGAGATAATTTAATTTATTTGTACGTATGTATGTTACTTTATGGGATAGGTATATGTGTCATGTGTTAATGTTCGTAGTAAATAAATAAATAATTAATTACATACATATAACAAATATGGCAAAAATGGCCTTTTTTACGCGACTGCCCAACAGATGTGTTCAGGGTTCATCTACGTATGTTTTCCGTTTCTTTATTCCACCATACATTCTAAACTCTTGAACCGATTTAGGTGTCGGGTATTGTTAGATCGTTGTGTGATCATAGGTCATAGATCGTTGTGTGATCGTTGTGTGTCATAGGGTTAACTATGCAACTTTAACTATCCAAATATCACCTAAGTAGATGTCTAAATGTCCAAATGTCAATAAATTGACATAAATAGGTACATCGTGTTTAGTGTCAAATGAAAGTTCTGATTAAGTATATTCCGGAAATATACATGTAGGTACCTATATGGATAAATACATAAACCACAAATATTTCATAAAAATCCGTGTTTTATTCAAAAATCAATATTTACTTGTTTTATTTCTCAAACGCCTATTTTACTACCCTTATTTGTCTCTAAAATATTTGAAATTAAGTACCATGCTAACAAAATTAGGAAATTATCTGTATTCTGTCGTGGCACAAAAATGATTGACTAATCGATACGACCTCTTATACATTCAAGTCGAATATGTCGTGGATCTAGATGTAACAATTTACCTCTTTTCCAGATAGCCTATATATAGTTACTGAACAAAAGCTTCATGGTAATGGTTTCATAATATATCGTAGTCATTAGGAGATAAAACAGGTCATGTGTCTCATATTCCATAATTTTAATGATTTCCTCCACGATGTTCTTTACGCGCATCAATATTTTATCTTCGGCTGAAATTGAAGTTGATATTCTCTAAATTAAGAAGTGAAAGTATAATCAATAATTTTATATGTCTATAGCCTTTTCCATTATCTATACATATTATGAGGGTTACAATAATTTGGCATTTAATTTCTAATAGGCAGGTAGTCGTAAAAGCCATACTCGGCCACGGTGAGCTAAACAAAATATGTGGAATAGGACTAATTAAGCCATATAAATTTCCCGAGCACGATCCGGTGGGCCGACCTTCGCAGTGCAAACACAAATATTACATAAAGCGGTCGTAATGTATGCCGATAGAGTGGCACAATTAATCGCCGCTACGCCCGCGCCCCGTATGGCGAAAAACCAATTAGCCGTTTCGTCTAAGTTGCAAGAAAAACGACCTTCATAATAATTACTAGCCGACTCTCGAAATGGAGGAGGCGCCATTGTATAGTACCTGCTTATATTGGTCAAGCGAACCACCCGCGGCTTTACATGGCCATCGGGCGGCATCGAAGATATAAGTACCTATCGGATAATGAAACAGTTCCTAGCATTGATATGTTTAATATGAAATTAGTCTAGCTTGATCAATATTTATATATTTTTATATAAAATAAGCCAGATGGTAGAAATCCCTACTCTTCCTATAGTCAAATTGATTTTTTTTCGTCAAAAACTGCAAGCAATGACGGAGCGCACACGATTAAACAAACGTGCTTAGTAAATTGCTGTTCGTTGCCGCTTCTGTTAAGGGCTCCCTAGACGATGAAGTATGCTTGACAAGCATCGCGTCGCGGGCGGATCGTAAACCGCAGGAAAAGTGCATTTTTTAAAAAAATATTTACCCAAAATGCCTAATTTTGTAGTGTATACCTGGGACTAGCATTAATTAGATGTAATTGATTGATGAATTACTTGACTACCTGGTATAAACTACAAAATTAGGCATTTTTGGTAACTATTTAAAAAAAATATTTGCATTCTTTCTGCGGTTTACGATCCCCTTCCAGCCCGCGACGCGATGCATGTCAAGCATGCTTGATCGTCTAGGGAGCCCCTTGGACAAAGCACAACAGCATATCAGTCATAAAGTTGTATGAGTTGATTATGAGATTTTTCGTCACCTACCGTACTAGCCAAGCCTTGCTCCAACAGATTTCCATAAATCGTCTCCGAGGATGCAGTGAAAAACGCCTTTAAAGAAGTACCTAATTGATTCCTTTTCGCGAGAGTTCTACAGCAGAGTTGTTTATCAACTCGCATTACAATGGCAAAGCTGCATAGGTAGGTAATCAAGGTCGAAATTTCGTAGGTAATAGGTATATATAATTTTTTATTTATAAGATTTCTTTTATCATTTTGTAATTTTTACCAATTAAAAAAACACAGTTTTTAACTTCATCTTCACAACTTCAACATCACACCGATTAGGCGCGCTGATGTTAGTCATCTGAATACAAATTACAAGTATGTTCAGTAAAACGTTCCTTACATGCCTTGTTTTCTTACGCAATTTAATTCGTATCGTTAACCATCTGCCTAATATAAATTACAGTAAATAAACAGTGCAATGCATCATCCCGCTTTTGCATCACTGCAATTCAGGGTTGATCGCTTAATCCGAAAATCCCGGCGAAAACATCAATATTCGCATGCCGGGTGCGGGCTGCTGCCTAATAGCGGGTGCCGGCTTTCGCGACTAAAGCCCGAAGACATTTATGTTCACTAAACAAGTAGTAAAAGTCACCGCTTAAAAGACTTTATGACGCCCATAAATGTCAGATTGTAAGGCCGGCAGTGCGCGCCGAGCGCTCCGCCCGCGCCGCCCGTCTCAAGCACACGATCGCGCACCGGCTCCGAGGGGAGTAACAGAACAAACACTTATGGTATGACTGAAATGCACTTTTGGTATATGTTATTGTAAAAGCCCGGGGAACTTCAAATCTTAGGATTTACCGAAAGCTGTTTATAAATTTCCTAAATCTAATTAATATTTCAAATTTTTAAGCATTTACCGTGTTATATTAGTAAAAACTAGGTAAAATGTAAAAAGACGATGAAACAAGTAAATATAAAAAAAAAAATTGAAAACACGACTACCGTTACAGAAAGTGAACTACTGTATTTATAATAATTTTTATTATCGTTTTTTTATAAAATATGTGTGGTTTATGTATTTATCCATATAGATAAATGTGTATTTCGGGAATGTACTCCTTCAGACATTTAATTTGACACTAAACACGATATATTTATGTGAATTTATTGACATTCGGATATTTAGGCAACAACTTACTTGATGTTTGGACAGTTAAGTTACCCTGACACTCGGGATGACATAGCGATTCTAATGTTCTTTCAAACTCGTATTTCCAGGATAGCAGTGTCGACTACAACGGGCGAACCCGTCACCCCAGGCTGGTATAACGATATAGATCGTTATTTTAGCCGTGGGATGAGCGTAGAAGACTTGGGAACAAGACAATCCACTGTCTAGTTCACCAGCAACCCGTTAGAGTCCAACGCCTTACGGCTAGGCACCGGGGAAGGTATCCAGCGGGCAGCCTCACCGCCTAACTACTAGTTTTGGCATGATATCTCCGTCTGGAATTAACCAATAGGATAACTCCGTCCTCCCGACTGGTTACGGGTCCGAAGTCGCTTACGAGACCTCTACCTGTTGTATTACAGAGTTAATTCAGTTAGAATTTATCGCGGACCTGGGCGTTCTTTGCCCGTAGTGCCACACGGGATCGAGTGACCCAATGTCATTTCAAGAGTGGCATGACAACAGGTCAACATCCACCCCCGCTGCTTAGTGTATTTCCATGTAGTCTCCAGACCCTTTTAACAATTAGTCAGAATGCACAACCGATTGGCTTTGCCGACCGGTGCGCAAACCGTCCAGTGGCGCCGGGTTGCAATACTGCCGGGAGAAACCGGTCCACCAGCTCTGAGGCCTGAGACACGGTAGTCTTACCCTTTGATTTGATTTGATTTGAGGAGCTGAATCGTGATTTGAGCCGATCCGAGAACAAAATGGATCTTGTGGCCCAAGCTGCACGAAACCGTTCACCACCAAACCGTGTCTCGCCATCACCAAACCACCAACTCGTATTTACAATACTCGACATTCCCTAGTTCACTAAGAAGGATCTTAGACACCAGTTACGCCGAGGCAACGTCGGTTGCGAGATCGGCGTCGGTGGAGGAGTGACCAAATTTACGGGCGTGTCAGCGATGCGCACATGAAAAGGTCGCCTTCAAAAGGTCATCGTTCATTAGACCACAAAACAGTAGCATGGTGTTAAGTTTGTTTTTTAAAATTATATAATATAATTATCACTGTAAACTCTTTATAATTCATTATGTTTAAAATATGGTTAAGTTAGCAATCATATGAATATTTATGAATGGGTTTATTCGTATATATATAGGTTCCATTCATATTTCTTTTTTTTTTGTTTTTGATTCTTATTTAATCAAATTATACCCCATTCAAAAATTAGAAATTTCGCTCACGGTTTCAATGGCAAATCCAAAAGAAGAATAGCTACGTTTTTAAACGATTTCCTTTTTTCCAACATTTGTTCTGTTTTGCAAACCATTATAGGTTTTGCTTTCTATATATGATAATGTCCTTATATTTTTTTTCCATTTAACGATGATTCACTTTTAAAAAACACATATCTAGGGGCATTAGAGCTACATTTTACCACGTTCTTCCTACATAAGAAGATTTATAAACCAAATGCAAAATAGTAGAATATTTTATTCAATTCCTAGCTTCTAGTTGCAAATGTACTGTTAGAGCAGTGTAAATGTTGGAACTCCTATATTTATTCTAGTCACGATTTCACACCTACATACTCTTTGTATCTAATAATATGCACCTTTCTGATAGGCAAGTTTACAATACTACTTATACATACATGGGTGCTCTCATTTGCCGGACTGTGTGAGTTTCTTTATTTTATGCTGTCGGTACTGCTGTTAGTGATTTACATTTTGTTGTTATGATGGCATTTGTTTTTGTTACTATTTGGGATCATTATTTGTTATTTTTATTGTATCTATCTAATAATAAATATAAACTTCGAGTCTGATCAAAAAACATATTTTTTCCTCGTAAGCATATGAAGCAAGGGAAACGTGCTTTGGCTAATTGATATGTTTAGGAGCCATGGGCATGGGTGATATTTTTAATGCCTGCTGAAAGCGTCATTAGGTAACTTCTAATCGGACGATGAGTTAAGAAATGCAGTAAGCGTCCGTCTTGGATTGTTAAGGATGGATGGACTTATTTCAATTTTCATCAAATTTTACTAAATGCTTGACAATACTAATAGTTGAAAACATTCACAAGATCCAACAGGCTTTCAGATACGTCGCCATGAGCATTTCACGGTTAAAGGAGTGGACAACCGCTTCAAAGATGGTCGCACATCAGAAGACAGCGAACCACATCCCGGTAGGGTCTGAACAAACCGAAATGACATGGTCATTCTAAGTGATGACTTTGGTTATCCCACTGTCCCGGCATTCCAGTGGTTCATCAGGCTCTCTACTCCCTAGGCATGGGTCCGTATGATTTTTGGTTGATCCCCCGATTCGATTCAGGATTCGAAAAGTTGGACTGATTCGATTCAAGAGAAGACATTATGCTTAATGCGACGGCCCAGTTAAACACCTTTAGAGAAGACCATCTTTCCACTGTGGTAGAACCGCTGAAAGCAGTGTGTGATGCATTACCAAGTGAACTACAGTAGGACCTCGCTTATCCGAGGTAATGTGGACCGAGGGTAACTCTAATAAACGAAAACTCGAATAATACCGACTCTGTCGTAAATCGAGAAGAAACAAACAATAAAGTTTAAAATTAATGAATACTTGAAGTAAAAGAATACAGCTATTACATTTTTTAATATAGTCAGTAAAATTGTAATAGATATAGATCCATATATAAATTATAAAATTCAGAACTGCATAGTAAAATTGGAGCACATGGCCTGGCCGTGGCCTTTTCCACATCGGTTAACCCGGAACTCGGTTAATCGGGGCTCGAATAGCCGCGGTCATACTGTTCTTTATAGCAGATTAAAATAAACTTCTTCTGCACGAATAGGTGTATTTTTGACGCCCGAAATAGAGTACATTTTAAACAACGCGGTGAATATACATAGGTACATATTTTTGATTGTCCCTGTATTGATATTTTACATTATTTTAGAATCTGGAGCGTAGGAATAATAAATAGTCAATATACATAAAAATTGTATTTTATTAGTCAAACATCTTCTTTTATTACCCTGGAACTCACTCTCTCGTTTAACAGCAGTATGGTTACATTTAAAATATTGACGTACCTACTGCAATACGTCCACTTTTGTGCAAAACTGTAGTTTTTGTTCCAGAAAGTGTTATTAATATTATTTCGAACATTTTAGATGTGACTAACGCCAATATGTATAAGAATATATTAGGTATATTGGTGTAAGCGCAAGCAGGCGAGCTTTGTGTAGCGCGAGCATCATAGCGCAAATATGAAGAAATCTCTCGTTTATTTGGTAAAATGTAATATAAAACGAGTTCGTAAAATATCGGATATGAAAATTTGATTCTCGATAACAGACGTTCTTCATCCTGAAATGTATGTATTAGGTCTGCGGAATATTCGGCAGAAATTAAACTTTTCGGTATTCGGCTGATACTATGAAAGAGACCGTATACCGATCACCAACACTACTTCAAACCAAATGATTCTATCATTCCCATTCACATATTACTTATGATCATATATTTATAAATCGCTCTTTATATCATATATAATACCTATATCATATATTACAACGTCATAGGTTCTTATCTATGATGATGGCGTTCTATAAGGGGTTTTTTTCTTATTTATTTATTCGAAATATATACCTGTAATTTATATCAGGATTGAGCCTTTTAATTCGATAATAAATGACTTTGTGATCCTAATTAATGGATTTCGATAATAATATACATACGAAGTATGTAGGTAAAAGCAAAATGCACATTCGCATGTATCTCTCTTTATATCTAATCCTTCAATTTCTTTCCTTACAGGTGAGCAGTCCAAATCATGTTATCATGCTAAACATCTATACTGTGGCGAGTCAGGAGAGTTGCGATAAAAGGTATGATTACCGTTTTTGACATCTCGTTACATGTAATTGTGCTCGGGATCTCTCACGCGATGCGATCGCATATAACAAAGACGAAATCCCTTGTTTGGTGTCGCGACGATGCGACGGTGCCGTGAATGCTGCAATGGCTTCGATTCGCTATCTGCTGCCGATCCCAACAAGGAATCAATAGTTAATAACAAACGAGCTGCGACTAGGACTGGTGTCGTCTAACAAACGCCCGGTGTCAATAAAAGTCACGGCTTTCCTATACAAATGTCCTGTCTTTGCGGACGGAGCTTTGCATACGGCGCTTTGTTGCCGCGCGCGAAACTACGATATCTGTTACCAATTGCTATCTCTGCGTGCCGGTTGCATATCAATGAAGGAAGCGATACAATTGCAATGCTTCTTACGAAGAAGTACGGTCCCTAACATTACATCGCATAATTAAAACAAAATTTATAATTACAAACGTTTCAACTACAGATGTTATACGATTAGTTAGGTAAAAGTCTAAAATTTTATGTGACTATTTATACAATAATTTTCTGTATCACAGAAATATCAGTAAGGTAAGATTAAATGACTTAATTTATATTTATTTGCTGCAAAAAATACAGAAAAATGATACATATGAACACAATGATATAAACAAACCTGAGGAGTTTCTCGTTTGTTTCATGTGCGAAGATGTAATACAAGCCACTTCATCAGTTCCACATGATACAGTTACCTAATTAGTTCAATAATAGGTTTAATGATTTTGACATATTTTTGCTAGGCAGAAAGCATTTTCTTCACGCAGTCAGATAATAGGATCACTTACTACCGCAATGATAACTATACGTAGGTAGGTACTTACTTTTTTTTATTTTTTATTTTATTTATGGTGAACATGTATGTGTTTAATCATATAGATCCTACATTTTCTTACCTCTCCATTCCCTCTCCACTCCCTTATACTGATAAATTTAAATACCTATAGGTATATGTTCGTTTTTTTTTTTTTTTTTAAACATTTTCAAAATTATTTTACCTTTAAGTGGGTGCTATATATGTGTTTTTTCTTAAGAATAAAATAAGATGTATACATTTTGGTTAATTAAAAAAAACTTTAATTATAAGTATATTTATATCGACAAAAGACCACACGATGAGCCGCAAGCGCTGCAAATGGGGATGTCCTCAGATTAGCTGACCTGATTTCTAGGACACACCTTTCAAAGTTCTTGGCCGTCTAGCATAAACAAATTGTATGCGTCTAGCATAACCGTATTGTCGCACTAAGCCGATTCCATAAAGCCGCTGATTATTAGGAAAACGCTCATTTAAAAGTTGTTTTAAAGTTAGGGATAATAGCGAGATGCTAAAATGCTCGAGTACGGTGGTTCCGGAAACAGATCATCAATGAGTGGGGGTATTGAAGTTGCTAAGACATACGTAGGTTACGAGGGGAATTTGCTGTCGTTTACTCATGTTTAGCATAGATGCAGTGCAGAATTTACGTATAAGCTACAGAAACTATAGCTTAGGACCAACACTTTATTGGGGCCCGCAAAAAAATTGTTCGAGGTAGCAATTGTAATATATACTTAAATATACTGCAGCAATAGCCTTTGAAGTCTAAATCCGCCACTGCATGGATGCCCTGGAGAGGAATAGAAACACGAGATGGCAAGGACGAATATTGAAGCAGAATCTAATACAGGCATTTGGAATTCTCTGCAGCCGCCGCTTAGCCTTGCTATACAAGCATGCGGTCCGTATACAAGTCGCTGTAGTCCATAACAGATAAGGCATTTATTACCAAATATTCTGATATTGACGCTGAGGTACTCTCGAACTCTGTATAGGGCACTGAAACAACAAGATTATAAAATAATTTAAAACTAATTTTACTGCGTGAATTTTGAAGCATCCTCGTTTCGGCAATGTTTTCCAGGGTATATCCCTGACAACAGGTCGAAACTTCGGGTGCCACCAAATTCACACAGTAAAATCCGTATTTATTTATATTATAATTTTCAACAATCGCAATATTCTTCGAAATTTCATATTCCTAATACAAAATATTGGACAGACATATGAATAAACATCGAGCATATATATTGATCTAAATTATATGGAATCATATAAGAAGGTATATCTATCTCTTCATGATACTGTAATATAGATATACAAATCCCAATGGTACCGGGAATTCAATGCTCATTGGCAATGTTCTACTATTGCAGAGCCCGCACAATCGCACATTGTGCATGCGAGCCACTCCAGGCGAGTGCACTGCTTCAAGGGTCCATTCAAAATCACGCGGGCGGGTGGCGGAGTCACTCGCGCCAACGCTGCGAAATGGCCGCTGTTGAGTTGTCGCCCCTAATCGCGCCAAAGGCGGCTTGTCTAGTGGCAGTGACTGGCACCAGTAAGCGGTAACGAGGCCCCGTTCAACACGCACCCGCGGGACTGCCCCGCTAAAGACAACGTGCTATTGCATTGCGGGACAATCCTATAAATTGATCGAAGCAATGTCATGTTGAAAAAATGTGTGATTGTCGAGTATGCTTCAGCCATACTGCAATCTTCTTAAAACTGATAAATTGAAACGTTATATTTTTACCTACTAATTTTAATTGTTTACACATGAACGTTCTTTAAAATAAGACCGGAACATACGATAATCAGGATACATACCTACTATTACTGTGTCCAAAAACTCATTTTGTAGTTTATTAGCATTAGCATTATTTATACTTAAAATTTATCGCATTAATAAGAGTTAAAATTAAAATAGTGAAGATTATTATTCTGAAACCGTACCGATATCATACTTAAATATGCTTGAAATCGTAGCGTAACCTCAGCACCGAAACACGCTAAAAGATCGTATATCAACGCGTAATCATCATCACATCAAATTTACTTTGGTGCCTGAATTAAAAAAATCCTGAAGCGAAATGTCACCAAACATGCTATTTATAAAGTGACCGACTTTGAGAGACTAGCAAAAAGCTCCGTATAAATAGTTATGTTGGATTATTTCTTTAATTTTACTACTTTAACATATTACCTATAGTCAATATTCAAACATTGTTATAATTAATATTTATTTTATTACTGACTATTTATTGATTTTAATTTTATCACTGACTATTTTAATATTGATATTGTTGATATTATTAACTCTGTCTATAATTTATTAAATTCTTGTTATATTCCACTTATTAATGATTATTTTTTAAATGTTTCATTTCAGTTATGAATTGTGCGATTTGCCATTATGTACTAAATGTTATTTTAATTATATTTTCTTCTCAAAATTATTTCATTATGACTCGTTACTTAATATCTTTAATCGATTTGTACATTACTAACTAGCCCGGTATATAGGCATTTCACAGAGTCTAAATACATCAGTAAGTAGTTAATTATATATCGACAGTATTATAGCAAACTTTGATTAGCATAACCAAAGATTTATTGTTCTATTTTATCGTGGTAAGTATTAACTGCTATCTAAGATTATAATAAATGATGATGATGATGATTATGATAACTACATGGGAAGTATCCTTATCGTTTGCTATTCCTCATCAGCACTGTCGGTGGAACGTTGCTAGGTTGGCCCCTAAAATAGAATAGGCTGTCCAGAAAGTGAGTGCTAATAACTTTATAGGTTCTTTATGGGCGTTTTTATGGTTCGTTTACGGATTGTAATATTATTATTTTTTATAAATAAGTAATCGTTAAATAATCGCGATAATAATCGACGGTTTCAATTAATCGTATTGCATGTTGCAACATACAATACGCATGTTGCAGATTACGATCGCGGTACAAAATGTATTTTATAATCAAAGAATGTTTTCCTAAATATTGTTAATTTAAGTGGCCAGTTCTGAACACTTTCAGTATGTACGCTTTAGCGTCAGTAGAGCCGTTGTACCTATGCCGTTAAGATCAGGAAGATTTTTGGTATCTATTTGTTCAAGATTTTCAATCACCTTGTAGAAGGAACCAGGTGCATCAGCTATGCAAAGGAAAACAGAAAAAGGAATACCGACTCACCTTACTATAATCACAGTATACCGAGTTAGAAGTGTTTTCTGTTTTTCTGACACCATATCCTTTGTAAATGAGGTTTGCACATGTTAGTAAAATACGTGATGCAGTAGATACGGATGCCGTTGATGAGATAAAATTATCATGAAGGTGCATAGGTAAAACCAAAAAAATAATAAAGCGATCTTTAGCTGTGCATGACGTGTGTTCGTAAGAAGTGTATGAGGTTAGGTAAAATGTCTAGAGGAAGCGCGCATAGATTTGACATTTATTGTATAAAATATATAATAAATGTCTTTGAGTTACACAAGTGACTAACATATGTTTTTTTGGTAATTTTCTGTCTATTTTAAGTTTTGGATTTCTATGATCCTATTGGTTTCAATATTAGCGGAAAAAATCTAATAATAATGTTATCTGAACAGTTGCCATCATCCTTCTATCAGAACAGCCTTCGATCATCCTGGTTTAAAGAACTTTGAATATACCTAGTGCTACCATTTAAGCATTGCCTATCTACATAGCTGAATTGGATAAAATCCAAATCCACTCGTATATGTTATCGAGGATTAGCTAATAGGCACTTGTTGGATCTTACGTATCAATCGATTTAGATTATAAGACCGCAGTCACTGCGAGCCAGTTGCTATTCGCTGTTATTTGCATGCGTGGAAAAAGTAGCGTCTTGTCGTCGCAAGGCAACCAGCTGTTGGCCTTTCCGCACGTCCCAACAAATTGACATGTCAACTAAGGATAGAGAATTAATGCACACGGTAGAGCTTGCAGGGTTAGATAAAAATGGGATGGAACTCGAATCGACTTGTTACGATTCCGTGAAATCTTCGATCTGTGAGTATATGTGGTACGTAATAAAGATAGGATAAGGGTATCATTTGCTCAACTTAGAACATTAATGAGTGCAAAAGGTATATTATACCTACTTACTAGTCTTATTATTCCTTCTATGGCGATGGTGTTGTGGATTGCTTAGGGGTTTGACCTAGGAGTTTCATTTGCATTCTAGATTGATTTAAAGGCTCTAATTAATAGGCCGATTATATTAATCGACTCACAACAGTGCAGTGTTCAGTGTATGTATACATTTCAGTGCTTCATCGCACTTCATTTCTCACTTGCATAAACAAGTTTTTTTTGTATTTTAACATTAATTTAAAAAAAAGACAAAAACTAAGATATGTAAGATCAAACCTATACATATTGCCACATTTTCCTAGGCAGCGTATATTCCAAGGAGGACAAAATTTCACTATTTATAACTGTTCTTTTACTTTAATTTAATTTAAATTCAATGAAATAAAAATACCTAGTGTTATTAGGTTAGATAAAATACTCTTCTGTTAATACTCTAAAATACACTTATGTTAGATAATATACTCTTCATTAGATAAATAAATAATATTATTGGGGTAAGGGAGTGTGTGTATGTGTAGGCATATAGTAGTATTTTTTATATGAGGAAGCACGGAAGTTTTTTCCATATCAATAAAATCAATAATAATATATAGCAAAAATAAATAATAATCAATGTAAATAAATAATATTCCCGAGTCATTAAAATTTGTGCGTGTGTATTTATTTCCTTTATAATCTATATATAAAAAAATGGATGTTGGTATATCTGTCTGTCCGAGCTCAACATAATCCGAAACCGTTCGACTGATCACCATGCAAATTGGCATATATACGTATTTTTTCATAGAGAAGGTTTTTATGATATATGTTTGTTGTAATTTACCACTAGATGGCGCTGCAGCATATCAACTTCTATACCGCTCAACAGATCGCTATGATAATTGTTATACATAGACATTTGAGCTCGCATAATATTTTCGCGCTATTAACTGTATTGCAACTCGCCACCAGATGGCGCTGCAGCCAACTTCCATACCGTTAAACAAATCGCCGTGAAAATTGGTAGATATAAGTATTTGAGGACGGATAATATTTTCGCGCTAACCACGTTGTTGTAACTTGCCGCTAGATGACGCCGCAGCAGATCAATTTCTTCACCGTTCAACCGATCGCCAAGAAAATTTTATAAATTCGATCGGTAGTGATTAACATATGCTACTTGAGGGGGGGGGGGGGAGAGAAGAAGGAACGGGAGTAGAAGGAAACGGATACCCGAGCATCGCCGGGTAATATTCCACTATTATGGTATAAGAACTGATGTAGTATATTTGGCTCTTAGGTAGATTCATCAATCTTGGGGTAATATGTAGAGTGGCTTCGATCAAACATTGTATATTTTTTTGGTGCAACATATTGGTTTAGAATATAGTTTCATATTGGTTTCACCACTCAGTTTCAAATATAGGGTTGCTTTAAGACATTTGGCTAATTTCTAATAAATTAAGTTCGATAAATAGAGCGACTGAAAGATTCTAACGAATCACTACTGATCGATATAATACTGACTCACTATCGAGTTACAAATTAATATTTGCTATTTCTAGATAAGTTTTGGATTTCGGCGTGACTACCTCTCGTCCAGATGAAAGAAGACGGGACTCTGTTTTGTTTTTCCTACCCGCATTTCGCGTGGTCGTCCGCGTGTATTGTCGGCGATAGTACTGGCAAGCGGGTAGATGGCGCACAGCGATAGTATTGTGCGGGGCGAGTCGGCGTGGCGGACGACAGCTGGCGCGCCGATCGCGTTACCGATTAGTTCAGCGCGGGTACACCTCACAAACAATACCAATCGCTTGTAAGGCTGCTTACCGTGTGTTTAAAGGAACTAGGTAGATACCTACTTAATACACCATATAATATCTATATTTATATCACACAACCCACCTAGCGTTGACCATGAGATCATTGACCATTATATGTACACTATATAACTATGTAGTATGTCTCTAGATTCCGTTATACAGTAATCTATATAAATAAAAATGTTTGTTCAAAATCCTAAAACTATGAAAGTTGATCTCTGAAATGTTGAAATTTTGACCCGACGTTGCATTCGAATACGCGCGTGTTTTTTTACGGAGCGCTATATGTTAAATATAACGGCAATACACAGTCACAGCATCGCGTGGCCGGGTACAGCTAATAATTAAATAAAATATAAACTATAGGGTCTACCAATACAAATTATGTGTGAATAGTAACGTGAATATTAAAGAAACAATACTTAATATATTAAATCGAAATGGATTCCACGATTTTTAATACGATGCCAGTCGTCGATCTAGAATCACGAACCACTTTGATGTCTATTTTTGCCGGTGCTTTCGTAAGGAATTTTTTAGAGAGTTCAAATTGCTATGGAGTTTAGCATAGGCATACCTTCAAAATAAGTCCACATATTATACTCTAAAGGGTTAAGTTCTAGGCTGGACGATGGCCAATCTTCATGACGGATAAAAAAAAGGTTTCTGTTGGTTATTCGCTTTTAGGTACTCTTGGCCGTGTGGGCTGGTGGGTTATTTGGAAACACCCAAAGCTTGACCCTGACCATGGTAAGAGGTAGGTGTTTCACAATATTACAGAGAACAGTCGCAAGGAGCTTAGAGAGTTTAGATGACCCAGGAATTATTGCACCGTTTGTACCCTCCTATGTCGTCAATATAGCAAAGCCTACGAATGCATTCGTCGGCTGGTGGTCGGCCATCCAAAGTAAAAACCAAACCATGGTTTTTACTTTGGATGGCTAATTAGTTTGTCCCTCAAAATATTCCACGTATAAATGTCTCGCTGTCAGCGCCACGAGGCATCCCATTGCTACTCCGCCGATTGGTTTAAATATAATCGCAGCTCCATAGAAAGAAGCAGGATATCAGTCAATATTGAAGCATGTCGGTGTAGCTAATCGCGATGTCCTTAGATCTTAGATTGTTTCTCAATAGTGTGTAAGGCACTTCAAAATAGGCAACTTTATATCAAAGAGACTAGATGTCGTCTAAAACGTCAGGTAAAATCCGTTTTAATTGCTTCGTGACAGATAAACTATTTTTTTTCCAATATTTCCCTTACTAGTTTATGATTGTTTGTTTCAACTTTATTGTGAACTTTCACAATGAGCGGGTTTATTATCATATAACAATTTTGTACAACCATGTATGTGAATAAGTAACATAAGTGTGTATGTGTCTTATTGTTGCATTTAATCGACAGAATTGTAATGCAATTCCATTAATTTTATTCCATTAGAAAATGTTGAATCATACTCGGAACACTAGAATGTAAGATCAGGCGACCTAACCACTATGCCCCCGAGCCGTGTCACTTTTGGTAATGTTATTTCGGCGAGTGATTGCGAGGTCGTGCCGTATATAGGAAAGTGAGGTCGAGTGGCGTATGGCCGTTTATTTAAAACACTCCATTCCCTCCCCTTAACCGCCGAAGCACGTAGCAGAACCGCTACCTTAAAAGTTAAGCGAGCGCAAAAAGTAGCCACTTTGCGTTGAGTCTCGCGCGAGCTGAAAAAGCGCTCGTAAATTTTATCGACGCCGCGTAAGACTTATTGTTACGTTTCCATAAAAATTGCACCCTTTTCTCGTAAAGAAGTCGGGCGGCGGGGGCAATAAAATGTCACCAATACATTCCGTAATAAGTGGTCTGCAGCAGTGCAATTTGCGCCGGGCGCGGTGGGCGCGCGGTGGGCGGCAGGCAGGTGCTGAATAGTCGGAATCGTCGTGAGACTTTCCTCTACGCGCTTTCATTGTTGATTGCGAAATAGTTGCATAATAGACCCGGGGTGCATTGAAAACATGATATTTTTTTAACGTTACATAATATATCAATCAATACATTAATTTAGGTATTTTAGTTTTGATGGATTTGTACATAAAATTGAAAAACTAAAGTTTAAAATAAATTGGGCAAGTCAATTCTTTTTCAAAAATGAATCTAATATTTTCGTGGGTCTTCTTTGTAGTTTTTAGATATTATTTGGCAATTAATGATATGTTAACAAGTATAATTTTAAATTTTGAAGCATGCGCCATTGGTATTATGAAATATTTGTTTTTTTTTTGTTTTCTGCTTGGCTTGAAAACGTATATGACATTATAATTATATATCGGTGATAGACTCAGAAAACAACAAAAAAGACTCAAAAAACAAGAGCTCCTTAAATACGATCTTCCTGACTAAAATAATTCCCAAACAAGAACACAGTTCCGACTATAAGATGTATGGGGCAAAATGGTGGAAATAGTCGTTGCCGACTTTCAAACTCTGGCAATATTATACACGCTGTTTCTTTGCACTAAACTGACTAACCATACTCAGTATTATTGTAACGCCACTGTGGTGCAGTTAGATACAATCCTGCCAATACTTTTGAATTCCAATACATTGCCGCCATATTTTATTACCTTTAAAGCTGTGACAGCAGTATGTATAACAACATTGCGATAACTCAATATTGCTAAGCAATCATCACGCTACGATGTACACATGTAGTGCCTTCGTTACTAGTCCTTTCAAAAACTTTCTTTCTGCACCAATATTATAAAATTCATTTTATACAAAAGGAGTCGATTCATTTTTTGTTATATTTGGAAGGCCTCATTTCTGATTTTAAAACACTATCATTTTTGTTTTTTTTATCCCTCAATTTCAGAGAAATCTTCAAAAATGTTAAAGAAAATGTATAGTATAATACGTTGATTTCCAGTAATTCGAATAGTGTAAAATATAGGTAGGTACATATAATAATAGAATAACTTGATTGTGTAATAAAAACATTACTTAATGATCATTACACTGGTTTTTGTAAAAAAAAGACAATTTATGCACAAATGGCGGACTTAACGCTACAGTCCACCATTTAAAAGTTTATTATATTTAACGAAAAATGATCATTATATTTGCCGAAATCTTAAGATTTCATGGTTTAACTTAATCTAGCGCATCTCATCTTCACCTGGCCGAAGATCCAAGCGCTTCCGAATCATTAGGCCCTATACCCTAATACGACTCACGAGTTACGAGACAGAGACGCACTTGCCATCCTTGATATTATAGCCTTAATCTTCAATAAGCTCACAGCCCTGAACTTGACTCAGCGCCTATGAACACGCTGTATATCGCGTTACATAATCGCCATACAAAACGCTCCATTACCATAGCCACAAGTCGTCCATTGAAACAAACCCCCGGCGAAGTATTGCAATTGTGAACTGCGGCGGCCAGGGCGTCGCGCCACCAGATATTCTGCTAGACAGGGAGCCCGATGCAGTTTACACTAGTCATTGACGGGCAAGCACACGAATTAAACCAATCTCAGACGCATATAAAACAATACGCATGTGGTACCACAGTTTTATAAGGATACAGTTGGCCAGCTGGCGCCCGAGACAGAGTAATCATGAGGAGCGGTAAGGCGAGGGTGGAGGTAACAGCGTACCCTTTTGCCATATAAATTTCTCTGTTGTTATTTGTAAATTTAAAGTTTATTAATTTAATGTACTGCAGCTACGCTATGCCGATGCAATTCATTATTATGTCACAAAATTAAAAATAAATTCACCGAGTTCCGAGACATAACATTATTTAAGTACCTACATCTAATGAGTTTGTTTGTTTCTTTTTACTCTTTATTGTGAATTTCGCAATGAGCGGGTTATCATACGACAGTCTCTTACAATCAACAACTATGAAGTATTTATATATATGTGTGCATGTAGCATGCGTGTAAGTGTGTGTCTTGTTATTGCATTCGATCTACAGAATTGAAATGCATTTCCGTTAATTTTACCCCAACGGGAAGTGGTGACTCAGCCGGGAATCGAACCCGGAAATTTAAAATATAAGATCAGGCAACCTAACCACCGGGCGGTGTGATTTATGTTACCAGATCGAGTTTTCAATTACCTATTGATTCGTTAAGCGAATAATAGATGTTCCACTATATGAATTCATTTTAATTCACTCTATTCACGAAGGCGTATGATGGGTCTTCTATTGCATTTACCGTGCATAACCCATTGTTCTTTTTTTTTATTGTGTGGTGCTTTGCTGAGGTCTTTATAAGCCTTGTAACACTGCGACCATTGTTGATCTATTGTGTTCGCCACCTACCATAGTTCTGCGCTAAGCCTCGTATCATTTATGAACCGTAACAGGCTTTTGGCGCCAGATTGTTTCACCTCCTCAGGTTGGAGGTAATGACCACCCAAGTGGGTGTATTTTTTACGCATCGGCGGGCCACACTCGCACATAAGGTGCAGGGGAGTTGCACTTACCGCGTTTGAAAAAAAAATGTTTTCTCGATTAGTAAGTGGTTACAATAAATGTTATGCCCAATACCTAGTGATAGAAGCAGACGGGTTTCCCAAGACCTCATCGGTGGTTAATGGTACCTAAACCTGTCGTGTTCTGGACCATTTTAGTTGTTTCGGTGAGGAATTTAAATAAATGTGTTTCAGAATTTTATACCTACTATTTACCTACAAATATTTTTGGGTTATGCCAGCAGCCAATAGCGCTAAAATTCTATTACTCCATTGTAGTCCCTGAATCGTTGGCTTCCCAGTGTTTGTTTGATTAGCCCAAAGAAATGCAATGTTGCATGGCGATATATCAGCGCTATAAGAATGGTGTTCCAATAGTCTTTAACTTATTTCCTGCAATTTTGGTATATGCAGTATACAGCCCTACATTGCCTGGCGAGGATAATTATTTCTGATATCATTTGGATTCATCTTTTGCGTCGATAAGCAAGTTTAATTTTAATTTCGCAGCGTTATTTCAAAATAAATCTCTTTGCGGGTCGCTACCGCGCCACGAGACGATCAATATAAGAGAAGAAGAAGATACTCGACGCCTACACAGCAGCCGCTTAAGCTTCACTGCACCCGCCGCGCCGTGAGCAGTTCAAACTGCCTGAAAAATGCCTCTCAAACATCCTGTCCAGTCTTACCTATATATGCAAGCTCGCAGTTATATAATATGCGTCGTTTTGTATGAGAGACAACAGGAAGTGTCTTTAGAGCAAAACATCAATACGCATCGAATGTGCGAAAGGAAGTGAGAATCCACTCGCAGCGTGATTTAGGTACTCGCCTCCTTTGCAAGGTCGCTCGCGAATAAAGGTTCCTCGTATTAGGCGTCCCTTTCACGTAGTTGTCTCGTCGGAATGAGGTGGTTTATAAAATTAAATAATGTGATATACGATTGAAGATATAGGTTTAGCATTAGTAATTTTGAACAAAGAACTCCCTGAGGTCAGACGTATTGAATTTATTGAACACCAATTCACTGAAACCAAAAAGGGATAAAAATCCTTTAAAAGATTTCGATTTCTATCCCCCTTTGGTTTAAGTGCATTGATGTTAGGTAGGTAATTAAATGCAATCGCTGTGATCTAAGCATGTGTGCAAGGGGCGAGAAATCTGGCATGGCATGGCCCGGACGAATGCTACTTTAACTAAAAAGCTAACGCGCATAAGGCGTTTCTGGCTATTCTGGTTAAAAATCCTACATCAGTATAATTTTGTTAAAAATTTGGTTCGTGTGCCTGATAGCTAAGGCTATCTACAATGGGCTTCCTGGCTATTCATGAAATGTTAATATCGGGCAGAGCGCGCTTGTCACCTGACAGCGATTGTTACGTATTTCATACACGATGCAGGAAAGGGCAGCACCGGCACGGCACCACCAATATACGTACTCGGCCGAGATATGTTAACT
This sequence comes from Micropterix aruncella, assembly GCA_944548615.1. Taxonomy (NCBI): domain Eukaryota; kingdom Metazoa; phylum Arthropoda; class Insecta; order Lepidoptera; family Micropterigidae; genus Micropterix; species Micropterix aruncella. The sequence continues at coordinate 21,118,688 of OX155959.1, forward strand.
GGTGTGAAGTGGACTGTACTTACTAAAGTGTACACTACACGTTCAGATATGGCCACGACCACGTTTGAAAGACCTTAACAGGCAAGATATAGTATAATTTTATTACAGCGGAATATAGTCAAAATTTCCTTAGGTTTAAAAGAAATTAACGTCATCAGTGAGGAAAATGCTATTAAACGTACCTGCGCACTTCACTTGCCTATGTGATCCTAGTACGATTTAATCCGCTGCATTGGTAAAACTCTGAACTAGGTCTCAATATCTCTCACGGTGAATTTACGGAACTATTCTTGCTAAAATATCTTTCAAGGTAACAAGTTAAATCTTGTCAATGTGTACAAAGCTTGTTTTCTATTTTGGATTCGAGACACTTTAATCAGACCACGATTTCCATATTTGTGGCATTTATTCGTAAATTGTGAAAAAATCATTGATATTTACTAGCATTGATTATGTGCTGTATTAGATTGATCAACGTCATACTATGATTTGGCTACTAGGATTTTATTACGAAACGCTATGGTGTAGGTGGCGCTCATAGTTCCAACAATTCATTAAGTCGACATGAGACCTCAGAAAAATATCCGAAATGGGCGTACACGCGAAAAAAAAGGCGGAGTCAATTTTGTAGGGTTAGACTAATAAAAATCCAGCGTTGACGAAGCGTCAAGCGCAGATTCTTCGTCTGCTCGCGCCGGCTATTAGGCGCATACCAAATGCTCTATCGCAGCGCTAGCACAGAATAACTATCTTTACGCAGTGGTGGTATAAGGGTGTTAATGGCAAAGCATATTTAGCGTAACTCTCAGAGCGCTCTCACGTTTAAATTAATTGTAGTTGATTTAGGGCCTAAATTTAAAATGTGGCTTAGTGCTGCCCTAGAGAATTAACCAGTCAACATTAAGAAATTATAATAAAACACACTCACCGCTTACATTGTAGGAGTAAACGCACCTGAAAGTTTTCGAAGTCAGTTTTTAAAGCCTTAATGTCCAAGGCAATGATCAACGTTTTTGAATCTAAATTTTAAATTGGTTCCTTATCGAGGGATTCACTTAGATTTTTTTTTTAATAATTGCTTATATTTTCAAATGACTCGTAAAACTAAAATTCTTCAGATATGGTCTTTTCCAGGTATCATGTCGTCTTAATATTCTCTATCGTAACTCGTGGTTCTATCAGTATGGCGGCGCACTGTAGGTGACGCGTTAAACATGCTTATACGGTATAAAATTATATTATAACTAAATGAATTTTTAAATCATAGCTATTATAATTTTATTATTATTTACATAAAAATGACAGTTTTTAAAATAGCATACCTACAGGTTTTAATACGTAATAATTACGTGTTTCAATGTTCAAATTCTATCCCTCCGTATTATGTCTGTAATGTAATAAGCTAATTTAAAAATGGGATACACGGCACTAATAAATTAATGTTATTATTGTTATCATTATATAAATATTATTGTAGATGTTATTATAGAGAACAAAATAAATTGCTATTAGTATGTCCGTCACTTCTATCAAGGCCACCTGCATTTCACCGTTTCAGAAGGGCTGTCAAATCATACTATGGAGTTCAATTACCTAACACAATATGTATATAATCAATCATAGTAGGTACCTAAGTAGATAGGTTTAATACAAAGTATCTTCTCTCTCCACTCAGCTTCCGACAACCTTTTACACAAAATTGGTTTGCCCTCGATGGATCGACTTCTGTCATCAGTCTCTCAGTCGGCCTCTTCTGCTCGATCTTCTTGTTCGCATTCCCAACAGATGGTGGTGGCGTTCGCGTCGGGCGTCGACTAATTTGTCTTGTTTCAAGTGGCATTTATTGACCGATCATTATTGATTACACGGCAATTCCAATGGTGTTGCTTACGTGTTCGAAGTATAACGGTTATACATACTTTACTCTCAAGTGGGTACTCCTTTTAAGTGGGTACACTTACCCACAGTTCCTTCGTATACATTAATAAGTGTCGGAAAGGGAGTTCTAGTAATTTTTTATGTTTACCCATATTTTATGTTATGCAGTTGATAATCGTATTTTTTGAAAATATAGTAATCTAATCATAGAGTTTGAATCCATAATAATTAATATTACAAACTATTCTTACTTCTATTATGATACAATTGGAAAATAAACCGTTCGTTGATTGCACCATATACTTTGGAAACTGCCATGAATTTGATCGTTTTCAGGACTCAAATCAAATGTCTTTACTAATACTTAATATGTAAGGTTACAAACTATTTCCGACTTAAATTTTTTCTCAAAATAATATTTTTATGTGTTTATTATTGTAGTAAATATAATACTATGAATTTCTGTTCCACTAGGTTTAAATTTTTTTTATTGTTTTTTATTAATTAACTCATTGCACATTAATGTTTCACTACTCTTAATTTTGGTTTATTTATTTTAGGTCCTACAATTTTAATACATTTCTAGTTACTTTTACCTAATTGATATTGGCTCAAATTCTACAAATTACTTCCTCAATATTGTCATTAGAAAATAGGCCTACCCTATTGTAAACTCTTTGAGTGGATAATAAAAATATTCAATCAAACAAACATTATTCTGGTTGGGGAGCCCACGTTCTTCCATATTTTTTATCTCTTTTTAGAACACAAACCCTCACATCACCCTCAAATAATAAAAATTATTGGTATATAAGAGTTAATTCAGATTTTTAATTTCCATTATATGATGAGTAATTGGATTTATTTTATAATTTTCACTTCCTTCTAATTTTATTGTTTTAAATATAATTAGTTTTTTTTAGGATTATTTATTTTTTATTTTTTATTTTACTGCAACAATTACGTAACCATTTTGATATTAACCCATGAAACCAATACAGTACATTAGAAAAGCAGTTTTTAATAAAATTAGGTTTAATGACATATAACTTTGGTGTCTTCCTTGGAACAGGCGGCGCCTATTATAGTTAGAAGTGACGCAGAATCATTGTATTTCAATAATTGTTGTATGTTTTTTCCTGAATAAATAAATAAATAAATAAGAAGCCATCATAAACTGAAGCTTTTTAATTTCTGAGTGCTAAGTGAGATATAAAAAAGGAGGTACTTACCTACTTTCGTATTAAATTAATGTTGGATAACTCAAATGCTTTTGATTTATAACTACATATACCTACTTATGCAGATTCTTTAATATACTTCCTTTATTGGCACATTATTAAGTTACATATTATAGTAAAAAGGTAAGTGAAATAATAATTACGGTTAAATGCCAGTTCCCGCCCGTCCATTCGTGTAATCGGCTGCGAATTATGTGTCAATATCATTAAAATTAACACAACAAAGTACCTAGTCAGTAGGTACCTACCTCCGTGGCCATTAAAAGACACCGCCGGTACAGAAGTACTAGCGGGGCCGAATTAAAGATACACAAAACGAGGTCTAGAACATTTCAAGACATAATAATAGAGCTTCGCCGCTCTGATGATTTATGGTCCGTTTTCGATTCGGCCGTATCCACTTATGTATTTTTTGCCCTCGCCTCAAATTGCCTCCGGCCTTTCGAGCTGCGTCGCCGCCCGCGCTCTTCGGTGGGGAGAGCCTGTGCCTGTAACGCAGATTGTCTATAGTCTTATACCAACATGGCCGTTTTCCGCCTCAAAAGCAACCTTGAAACGAGACTCATTATTCAATAAACTGTTTTGACTGGGTATCTCTCTATAAATCGAAAATTGTTCGAAGGCTTAGAGGTCGATTATCCATTTTACTATCTTGTTCCCCCCTCCCTTGCTATCCGCTACTTTAAATTGTATATTTGCTTCTTATTTGTGTCTACAAATAGATGCAATGTAAAAGAAACAATGTATTTTAATTAGAAACCAAATTTATTACATTAGGGATTATAACTACCTACCTATATCGTTTTGACAATATTTGACTATCAATATTCTTTCCATTATTGACTATTATATAATTATAATTTTTATTCTCACTGTTGGCGATTCACTATTATTGACTTCACTACTTTGGAAATAATTGTAATTAAATATATATTTTTTTTATCATAATTTTTATTACTGTCTATAATTCGAGTAATTATCAAATATTTCTGATTGATTATTAGTAGGATATGTACGATAGTATGATAGCACGATAGTTCCTACATATTATGATAATTTGTGAAACCGTTTGTTTATTATATATAACCTAGAAAATCTGCGCTTGAATGTTCAACCGTCTTGTATGTATATACCTCATAATGTAGGTAGGTATTTATATACCTACCTACTTATTGGGGTAGTAATTTTGAATATTTTATAATTACATTGGTTTACATTCGTGCAATGCAAAAACATGACACACTTACAAACAGTATGTTATACGCACACAGGCATATAAAAACGTCATAATGGTTGGTTGTAAGAGATTGTCATATAACAATAAACCCGCCCATTTTGAAATTTCACAATCAAAAGTAGAAAGAAACAAACTTATCATAAGTTTCTAAGTCATCTGTTTTCATGCAAGTCATCTGTTATCATGCGGTCCAGATGTCATAATGTGTTACGTACGTTGCGTGCGTGGGACCAGTCTGGCTCTGCCTTTACGGGTGCAATTTCCATTTTATTATTTCATTATTAGTAGGTACTTTTGGAAAAGTCCTTATTTTAGCTTTCTGCTATTTGAAGATTGTTTTGCCAGAAGAATGGAATATTTTGTGTGGGAAATGTAGTTTTTTGTTGGCAACATCACATATTTTTTTCGTCCCTCATTGTTTGAAATGAAAACTCCACCTCGTCATAACGGTTCATTTTGCGAAAAAAGCACGTCAATTAGGGGACAAAATTCCCTTTGCATATGTTGATTCATACGCTTCCATATTTTGATTTATCCTTTTGTGCGTCCCTTATTCAAATTTCTCGGCGCCGCGGCATGCGCAGCGACTGATTCCTGCGCCAGCGCAGCTGAATGATGCGATGGGACCTGATGTAAATCGCACAATTACACGAGTTTGGCGTTTCGTCTTCATTTACATGGGGCTTGTAATGCGGCCGCCCGGCAGCCCACGTCTCCGACTCTTTCGCCCAGTCGTTTATCAAGGCGCTCGCCGTCGAAGAGCCTGAATGAGATGTTAACCGTCTCATTTTATGCAGTTGAGAACATGCTTAGACTATAGACTGAGGCACCCACAGTTTGTTAGTTTGATTACTAAGGAGATACGACATGTTATTATTGTGAATTGAGTCAGAAGTTAGAGTACGCCTATTTAAATACTCGTTATCAGAAGTAAAATTTCGATAAAGAACTCGAAGTGGATATTTAAGCAAGTAAATATATTAGAAAGAATACAAAACAACGACTACCATTACAGAAAGTAAACTATTGTATTTATAATATTTTTTAAATGTTTTTTTAATGAAATTTTTATGGTTTATGTATTAATCTATATAGATACATATATACCTATATTTCCGGAATGTACTCAATCAGACCTTTAATTTTACACTAAACACGATATATGTATGTTAATATATTGACATTTGGACATTTAGAAAAGTACCTACCTACTTACTTGATATTTCGACAGTTAAAGTAGGTACCTATGACAATCGGGATGATTTAACGATTCTAACAATACTACCTACATTTCCCTTAATCGGTTTAAGCGATTAGAGTTATGGTTAAATAAATAAACGGAAAACATACATAGATGAACCCCGAACAACTCATTACACACCTCTTTTGTTGGAAAGTCGTGTAAAAAAACAGTTTATCAAGGCATTTGTAACATCTAGTTTCGGTAATTTGAGTCTTATGGATCTAAAAAATAAAAACGCAGCTATATAAAACAGAGACATGTATTACAGCTTACTTTCAGCTCGATTTCTTAAGTAAATCCAGATTCCTATCCTTAGTTATTCATTCACAGAGTAGATTATTTCATACACGTAAAATGTGATATTTTTACAGAGCAGGTTTACTGAGCCAAAATCATTCAACTAATTTCTTTTATGCAGATAGGTTAATATCATGCTATTCATTCGAAAAAATCTACGACTTCAACCAGATTCGAACCCACGAGACCTCTTGCATGAAAGACCAACTCCTTAACCCTTTGAGGATTATAGGACATATATGCCCCATAACTTCAAAATTCATTTTTTAAATTATCGAATACGAATAATTTTTAAATTACATTTTTTCCATGCAATCGGAATTATTATATATTTCCTATTGGCAAAAAATAAATTATTTTCCAAAAATATATCGTATTTTTTTTAAATGGCAAATGGCCAACGAACTCTGGTGATTTGAAATAAATAAATAAAATATTTATTGCAAGTTTAGTACGTTTCTATATTAAGTAGATACTTATGATTTCTTAGTTATGTAATAAAATAATCAAGTTTTGGAAATGCTGTAACTTTGCATCTCTGCGGACCAGACACATATTATGTCACATATTATGTCGTATTTATACAAAATCTATTGCACCAATTTTCACAAAACTTGACATAAGTACCTACATGTTAGTTACATCGCCCTTTAACAGTTTAATGTATTAAAGATTTCCATACTCTATCGCAAAGCGTATGGTCTTCAAAAGGAGTAAGCAATGAAGTAGGTAGGTACTTAGCTAACCAAATGCGTTTGATCTAAACTGCATTATTAAAAGCACCGCGAATTCAAACTGTCTTATAACGCATCTCCAAGTGGGCATGTAAACAATGGTGTGTGTCCAGCGTCGAAGAATTGGGTCAGTGTGCGAATGCACCTTGCCTTGAATGCAACAAGAGGGCCCGGTTGCATAACAGCAGCGGCGCAAGTCGGCGAACACCATAAATTGAATTTAACTAAGGTCAGGGCCCCCATATAAACGGCCGCGGACTGGTCATTCGCTTGAAATAAATTGCCATGTAATAGCGCGTTAATTTGCATACTCGGACGCTGCGCGCTCGAGCGAAAGTCGTCTCTTCGTGCTTTCGAAAAGCGGAGCGACATCGCGCGGTGGGGAGCTGCACTACGCGCTCACTCCCGTTGCGGGACCTTTCAGACAGATGGCGGCAGCGCGCGAGGTTTGCGTCTCGGCTAAGGGGATGAAAATTTTACGATGCACGGGGGTTGCGTTTTAGTTCGTCGGAATTCCGCTAGATGGCAAGACATGCAAAAAAAAATAATCACATAAAAACATCTTACATAATATAATCGAATTACTATATCATGGAAAGTAAATATTTTCGAATATATTTTTGATAGAAAATATATGTATTGTTCTTCATGATAATTTTTTATTTTTTTTTTGTAGTTGCGCTTCCTGTCGATAGATGGAACTCGACCGCGGCCGGATGGCGGGTCGGCTGGCTTCCGGTGCGTCCCGTTCTGATCTCATAAATCCTGGGATGAAATTCATCAAAACCGGTCAAGCGTGTAGATAGAGGACATCCCGCTGTGTGTCTTCCACCCTCGGACGCTTGGCTGGACCCACACCCTAAATGAACAAAGAAAGAAAACTCAATTTATACCTATATAAAGAAATCTATTTGACAATGTATTTCGGGAATCGCATTCGACAATCATAGGTCTTTGAAAAGAAAAAAAGTTTAGGTATTATCCATAGTCTACAAGAACAATCCTTATTTAAAATTTTATACCAATGTACCTACCCAATGTACGTCTGTTTTTCCTATGTATAGGTAACTACCTATATACCTACCTATAATACTTTTTAGATAAAATATAATAAAATAATTTTTAGTTTTCATATTACTACTGACTTCAGAGGTCATCTGCGACGTCGTGTTAAGCTTTATTAAACCTTGTTTGTAAAGTTGTGCTGCTTCATTTTATCTGTTAAAGGTAAAAGTTTGTTTTTTTTTGTTTTAAAAGAAGGATTTCGTTGTGATACTTAAATATTTTTGTGGCATCCTATATAAGAATTATAATCATATTTTTTATTATTTATGTAAAAGAGTGACTATTATCATATCGCAAGATTAGAATAGATGGCTTTGGTTTTTTACTTTCTATTTATTCAGCTATCAAAAATTAAAAAAAAAAATAATTTATTCGAAACTTAGCTGTAACTAGAGTTTTTCGGTGTGGCAAATATCCATAATAAAAAATATATTAAACTTTTCATTTTAATGCATTTTAATTGTTTTGCTTTTTACAAGAGAAGATCTTTAATTAAGGCGCGAAAAATTAGAAGAGAAACAGGGTACACTTCTGGGAATGAGGACTATTAATTTGGATCCTGTAAAAATATTTTTATCCCTGCCTAGACCACTTGGAAGGGTGGTGTTCAGAAAAATCTTCTATCCTACTTCCCAAATACCCTAATCCAATTTTTGTTTCCACGGATACTAAGCAAGTGTTTGGTGTTCTACATTACTGTATTTATGTTTTTTTGTTTGTTTCATACATATATAATGTAGGTATATAGTGAATTACACCAATAAACAAAAACAAATGCGATACCAAATTAGTAAAACAAAATATTCAAACTGCATTCCAAGACAAAATACACTGAGAAAAATACCTACTTACACTGAAACAATATAACGATGTAATACCCAGAAATGACTGTTTCAACAAGGATTACGTATATAACTCGGACTGTGGTCCATACGTATGAAATAATAGGACGCGTACGAGTGTTGGCGTGACGGTAGTTACTTTGTAATGTTAAAACATAATGTTATTTCATTACGTAGCGACCTTGTTATCTCGCTTGTAACTTGACAGCATGTAGTAGTATATGTACGGTTATAGTCGGCTACATGAATCACGTTGAAACTACAGTATAGGGGAAGGGGGTCTAAAGCGAGCACAGTGCCTAAAGCGGACACCCTCGTGTATACAGTCATTTAAAAATTGGCGTGCTCTCGTACCGCGTCGGTAAACCTCGCGCCCCTCTCACGTTGCTGCAGTTATCCTGTTCGCTGCAGTTATCCAGTTCTGCTGCAGTTATCCTAATTTACTTCTGTTTACTGTATTTTTTTGTATTTTATGTTATTATTACTACTCATTCGTTATTGGGTGTTTATCTGGTCGCGATTTGGTTGTATTTACTTTTACATGTCTCCAACTTTTGTGGTTAGTTCTTGATGGCAATTACTTAGTACTCGAAAAAAACAAGTGCCCGCTTTAGGCCCCCCTTCGGGCAAAGCGGACATTTGTGGAAGTTTGGTAATTTGCCTCATATTTTTTATTTTTAAAGTTTTGTCAATTTTTACCAAAAATTACTCAAAAGCCTCAAATCATGCTTTTCAAGGTAAAAAATAAGCTGCTGTAGGTCATTCCTGATAAAAATAATATTACCTTCCTCTCAAGTTATTTCCTTTTCCCTACTGTTATTTCCGTATTAACCGTAGAAATATATGATAAATATAATCGAGTAATGGAGTTTCAACAACATTCCTTGTAATTCAATAAAATTACGATTTAAAGTGTATAAAACCGTAATAACAAAATCTATATAGGTACATATGTATATAAAACAAAGTCGGGTTTGTTCGAACACTTATAAATCGAGAACGGCTGGACCGATTTTCATGGTTTTTTATTTGTTGTATTTGTCTCCGTCCCGAATAGCAGAATAACAAAAAATGGAAAATTGTCGAAAAAATAAAATAAAAGAAAAAAAACCCATACAAAATGTAAATACGTGTTTCTCTTATGGTCAGTTGTAGGTACGTGGCATTTTCACGTGTCAGCAAATCATCCGCTTTATTTGTTCTTGCGCCTGATAAAAAATGTTTGAAAAGTTTGTTTTTTTTTTGTATATCACAAGGTGCTTCAATGAAGAGAATTAAACCGAGTGCATCCCATGCTGCACAATATGTAAATAGTTTAATTTAATCATGTCTTGCTGACACGCGATTGATATAATATTTTTTTATTTTTTTATTTCTGTTTGTGTTATTATCTTAATAAAGTAGTCAACTTAATATTTATTTTGTATTCATTGTATTACTTTCATAAAATCATAAATTAAGTTCATCTAATCTGTAACACGGCATTCATTGACTGTTAGGCGGTACGAAGTTCGCCGGGTCAGCTAGTGGTAATATAATAATCAATCCAATATATTTCTTACTGCATCTACCCCTCTGGTATTACCTTGCTTGTTCAAAGGCGCTTGCAAATGGCCGTCTTGTCTTGTCAACTTAGTTGTTCTCGCACTACCATTCGGTGTTCCCGGTTTCCCGGAATAACACACTGTTTACCCCTCGCGTCGCCCAGCTACCATGCGAAATGAAACGGCTCGCCCACGATATTATCCGCTGTATTGCCGCCAAATCGAAAACTACCCGCGCAAACTTTCGACGCGGCCTCTCATAACATCATACCCGCTTATGAAGTGTACCTACCCCCACCCGACCCCCATCCCCCTTCCATTTCATCCTTCCCGCTCTCTCTGTTGCGCATAAATCTCTCTCGCCGTGTAGTCAGCGCCACTTCCGTCGGATCCCAGAGACCGGTAGTTTGTGGAGATTATTTATCGAATTTCAAACATCGGCCGGGGCGATCTCTCATGCTGAATATCGCTTACACGATAAATTTCACTTTCGATTATTGTTGTTAAATAGATATATTTCCCATATTTTTTGGTAAATAAAAGCGAAAATGTGCAGATATTTCACAATACACCATTAGTTTCCCAATACAAGATTAGTATATCATCACTTTCAACATCAAATAAATTACATATTTTATCGCGACCCCCCCCCCCCTCCCCTCCTCCCCCTTCATAGGTGACATTCGAAAAACATACATTTCATCATTTCATTATCCAGATGACATTTTAAATTTAAATAAATCAAATTTTAATGAAGTTGCCAGTTTTATATAGGTAAATGGTAAGCTATGTACCTATGTAATCTATATTACTTTCCTCTCAAACATGTTACAAAAATATTTGAAAACTATCAAAAAACTCCCACTTAAATATATTATGTGTTACATTTGAGGAAATCATAATTTATCGAAATTTTGGGTTGTGTCACATAATATTTTTATAAATTTCACACTAACAAAAATATTGGAATTTTTCTTATATTAACATTTTGTTATTACGGTTTTATACGGAAGAACGATGTTTCAATCGTATTTTTGATGAATTACAAGGATTTTTTTTTTGGTGAACTCCATTACTCGATTATATGTATCAACATTTTCCTTAAGGTCAATACGGAAATAACAGTACACTGTAGTTTCAACATGATTCATGTGTCCAACTATAACCGTACGTATACTACTAAATTCTGTCATGTTAGAAGCGAGATCCCAATGTCGCGACGTAATGAAATAACATTATGTTTTAACATTGCGATACGGCAACCACCGTCACGCCAACATCATTATGCGTTATGTTAATTCATACGTATGGACCACAGTCTGCGTTATATACGTAATTCTTGTTGAAACATGCGTATTTCTGTGTATTACATTGTTATATTTTTCTCAGTGCCCAATTGAATTTTAAAAACAATGCTTATCATTAAAATTTACACAATCCTACTAATATTATAAACGCGAAAGTTTGTATGTATGTATGGATGTTTGTTACTCTTTCATGCAAAAACTACTAAATGGATTTTGATGAAACTTTACAATATTAGAATTAGAATCTAAATTTTACTAGAATTAGAATCTAAAAGCTTACACATTAGAATAACACATAGACACATTAGAATAACACATAATTTATAAAGATATAGTCTGAATTATCTAAAATATAACGATAACTGTCAAGTAAGTACGAAAAAAATCTAAGAAATTGACATTCGAAATTTAAATTCTATCCTACTATCCTACTAATATTATAAATGCGAAAGTTTGTATGTATGTATGGATGTTTGTTACTCTTTCACGCAAAAACTACTGAATGGATTTTGATGAAACTTTACAATAATATAGCTTACACATCAGAATAACACATAGGCGATAATTTATAAAGATATAGTGTGAATTATTTAAAATATAACGATAACTGTCAAGTAAGTAGGAAAAAAATCTAAGAAATTGACATTCGAAATTTAAATTCTATCCTACTATTCTACTAATATTTTAAACCCGAAAGTTTGTATGAATGTATGGATGTTTGTTACTCTTTCACGCAAAAACTACTGAATGGATTTTGATGAAACTTTACAATAATATAGCTTACACATCAGAATAACACATAGGCGATAATTTATAAAGATATAGTCTGAATTATCTAAAATATAACGATAACTGTCAAGTAAGTAGGAAAAAAATCTAAGAAATTGATATTCGAAATTTAGATTCTATCCTACTATCCTACTAATATTATAAACGCGAAAGTTTGTATGTAGGTATGTATGGATATTTGTTACTCTTTCACGCAAAAACTACTGAATGGATTTTGATGAAACTTTACAACAATATAGCTTACACATCAGAATCACACATAGGCTATAATTTATAAATATATATGGCTTTCTATCATTATCACAATTTTCTATCACCACGCGGGTGAAACCGCTGGGCGCAGCTAGTTTTAAATACACAAACACTTTTTTCATTTACGCTCATTTTACGGTATTTACGCGCAAACGATTCACTTTTGTGTCTTCACCATTATGAAAATGCCCAAAACTAAGAGTATTACTTTTCTACAGCAGAATAAAATATGTAATATCTATCATTTGTGTTACTTTTGCAAATCATGGATGCTATAATATAATGCTGCGGTAGCTAATAAAACAAATAATAAATTTCTTCGTGTCGCTCCACGTTTGAAGCGGGGGTGCGATTTGTAAGTTATTTACATCATATTACTGATTACATAAAACTGTAGGTTACATACATATTATATAAATAATATACAACAACCTATATTATATACAGAGGTACTCCCTTAGAATTTAGTGATCTACGTCTTTTCGTATACGAGCAATACCTCTTAAACAGAAAATATTTATTCGCGCAAATGCAAGACAAAGCGGGCTCAGGGAAGTTTTCTCATCCATGGAAAAAACTTTAGTTGAGTGGACGCAGGAAACTTTTCGTAGCCCTACTATGTGTTAGTGCCTACCTATACTTAAACTTTCTCAGTTTTATGTTATACTTGTCGCTTGTAATATCTAATTCATTGGAATTAATCAGAATTAATTTATCCTATTATAAAATTATTATATGAAAGATAACTTATGGCCGGATAATTGATTATAATTTTCGAAAAAGAACTGTAAGAAATGGCTTTACAGTGTTTTCCATTCAAATTGAAAACCGTGTTTCTTATCGAGTCTGGTATCGTGACTATATACTCAACTTATACGACTTATACCAGATCATTTACATATACATGATAAAACATCTCCACTGCTCATATTAATTTGGATAATCACTCACACAATACCATAAATAAAGAAGACTTAATAAGGTGAGAAATAGTTTCGTCTACCATAACAACTTATAACTGTAAGATCATTATAAGTTAGCATTAGGTGCTTTGGAGATGATCATTTCAAAAAAACAATTACAGATATACCTCCCTACCAAGAACCCTATTTATTATCGATATTTTGACTATTTAATTTTGTGATTGCGGATCTTTATTATCATGTCACGACTACACATATGTATACATTGTACTGTTTTACTCATATTATAGCTTGATACATATTAAGCAAGGATTTGGACCTGTGATTTCCAAATTAAAAAAAATGAATTGAATTGAATCTTTATTTTTAAAATACCATCGATTATCTAAAATGTAAGTCGAAATGACATTTATTTTACTTTGGCGATAACAGCATTTTGATAATGATCATTTCATATATCTAATATAATGGTATAATTATTTATCCATAAATACACAATTTCAACGTTTGATTTTACGAATATCATTTATTCAAGAAAACAAGTTTAAAAAAATAGTTTTTTTTAATAGGGCAGAATGGGGTAGCTATAAGTTTAACTAAATGTCACAACATTAACGCGTGCTTCAGCCACAATGTTTGTTTTCCGTTCCTTTTAACATGTAAACTTACTTTGACATAAATGATAAATTTAATTAAAAACATAATCGTAAAGGACCAGTGTAAACGATTTCTAGAACAAAAAGGAGATATGGTGTAAATTTAAACAGCCAAAAATTTACGAAATAGTAACACGATAGCACATGTCAATGGCCAACATGATACTAAAGCATTCTGTATGTGATTCTGGCCATTTAAGCAGACGCGGCGGGAGTAAATCCCATGTCCTATTTTGTACGGCTACTTCGTTCTACCCTGTGTTGCTTATATAATGTATTGAATGAGAATATCTGGACTGTCTTGAAACCTCTACATTAGGTTGTATTGATAAAAGAAACAATAAAAAAAATATTATAAAAGTAGGTACTACTACTACTACTTACTACCATTACGACCTTTTTTATCTGTGGTTTTTATTTTCAATACTTACTCTACTGCGACAAATGGCTGAGTAAAACAGGCAGAATAAAAAAAAAATAAAAAAAAATTGTTAACTTTTTTTCCGAAATAGTCCAAATTATCATTATCAGTAAGTTATTATTAGTTATTGAATATAAGTTATTTGTATTGATTATTGCATTATAAATGTTTTGTTTAGCTTGCTGAATACTTATAGGTACCTACGTACATTATAACTATTGAGCTCGCTGCCTTGGAATAAGTCCTGGCACTTAGGTACTATAGTTGGGCAGCAGCAGTACACACATGCTAAAGCTCATATCGGCCGCCGTGTTATTTTTTAAAAAATATATAGGTAGGTACCTATAAATGTAATAAATATAAATGGATTTAAATATTAGTAAAATAAATGATTTGTGAATGTGTGTTATAAATAAATGAATCATCTAGCAACTTATAGCCCCTTAACCAATCGGCTAGCCCAAATAAGCGCATCGCTCCACGGCCGGGTAACTCTTTTGTGTTAGCCGCCTCCTGGATAAATAGATTTATTTGTACTTTTCTCAAAGGAAATTTCGCGACTCCTCTTCGGGGCTTAACGGGTCAGTGATCAAATTCGCTCCGGCCGCTCGCAGGAGAGGGGGAGGGAGGGGGGGAGTTAGGGGGAGGGGTTGGTTCAGCCATGGCAGCTCCCCGGGCGGGCAACTTCTTGGGACATTATTAAGGGTAGAACGAGCACTTTCTCTGTCGCTGACGTGGCCTGACTTATTACATTGTCAAAAGGGAAAGGAGAATTATTACATTATTTTTGGCCCACCCGTCGCGGCACTCGAAATGTTTACTCAGCGAAAAGGTTAATAAGACGCCGAGACAAACGTGTCCAAATCGATGATCGACGGTAAAAAAAACTGTGTCCAAGCGAAATGTAACATTTCAAGAGCGGCCAATCGGACCTTTCTAGTTTGCAGCCATGATGGATCTGCTCGAATGGTTCCCTTTCCGCTATTCCGCCATACAATACAATGCTGTTGCGTCCCCTTCCCTTTTCAAGAGTCTCGCATCAATTCATTGCAACAGCGACGCGGCGGTAGGCGTTGCGAATAAGTGACAAGGAAACATTGCGAGGAATTCATTGAAACTCACTGCAACATGTATATATACCTAGATATACAACCGTCAACGTTTAGATAAACATAATAAATATACATAGATATGGTGATGAACGTGGAAGTAACAATATCAACTTTATAACCACTTCGAGTCCGCTTCAGCAACGGCGTGGTTGATATAAACAGCCAGCTATTGGCTAATACTCTTTCGCAAAGCTTTTAATTTTTGGGTATTTTATTTCTCATTATTGGAGCTCAAAGCTAATTGAAGAATTCTTTGATACCATTATAAATGTGTATGATCAAAGCATTCAAAAAAAATTTCTTTAGGTATGTACTTAATAAACAATAACAGAAAAAGTTCAGCAGCTGACTAATTGTATTACGTCTCGATTACTGGCGGAAATACACGTATAGTATTTTTTTTCGATTACACTTACCACAAGTCTACGCAAGATATAACGGTAATACCATTGCACTGTCTCAATAAATTCTCATGTCGAACTGCCATTATTAATGGCGTCACAATAAGGTGATTACTCGTTTGCCAGTAGTCCAGGAACTATGGTGTATTATGCCTATTTCCAATACAATGAAATGCAACTGTTAGGTTTTCACACCTCAATACCTGTACATCTGACGCGATGACGGCTACAGCGGCTCGTCTATTTAAAGCATAATGTCGATAGATCGAATGCGAAAAAAATAGTCATTTTAGTATCGTTGCTGAAAGTATTCCAAGTTGGTAATCTTCGTTGGGTGTTTGTTGCAATTACTAGTAATTGAAGGATTATTAACTAGTAATGGAAGGATTATTTCGCGGTTTACATGGTGACACTGGTATTACAGTATTGGCACTAGATACTCGCATGAATCGCAGCTTGTTGATTGCCTGGCAATATTCAGTTATCGCAATGCCAATATACACACTGTTTTCACGGTTTTAAAGGTGAGACGACTTTGCGATAGCCAATTGCATGATGGCATTCAAAATAATTGAAAGTACGCATCTTACAGCAGAACAGTGGCGTTACAATAATGCTACGCAAAGGCTAGTTCAGTGAGGAGATTCAGTGTGTAAAATACTACCAGAATTCTGCAGTGAGGTCGGCAGCCACGTTTAGATGCCAGAAATACCTATTATGCATCATCATACATTATTAAACATGTCCGTGAACAGTGTTTTTGTTTGGCCATTAATTTAGTCAGAAAGGGAGCTAACGTCTTTATTTTTTCTAGGTATTTACCGATAAAAGTGTAATAAATAGCATTCCGGCTGTGCGTTGGTGCTCACAGATATCAAATAAAGATTGAAACTAATATTATAAATAAACATAAATAAAAACTAATGCAGATAGATAGATTAGATTATATTTCAAAGTCTTGCGGGACACACTCTTAAAAGACGCAAGTATTTTCTGACAGTGACATATTTGACCAAGATTATTTGCTTATTATTTTAAGAAATCATAACATCAAATATAAAAATTAAATAGCTCGAAATAAAACTTGAAGAAGGTACCAAACACAGAATATAAATATAAAAATGAAATTCGACGATCGCCTAATCGTCAATAGATAGGATGAATGAATATTGATGACAATGAAGCTTGCTCTATAACAACGGTCTGTATATTTTTATTGCAATTTATACATAAAATAGAATGAAATTTCAGGAACTTTTTGGACAAAATTTTAAAATATAATTTAACTTAAAAAGCCTTCTATAAAGCAATTTCTATTAGGTATCTACCATTGGATGAGCTCAAATGCAGCAGCCCACTCCCACCGTGGCATTCGTTTCCAATACATAATTTATCGTCGTTGTCTATCCGGCACAAATTCACCCCCTCTGGCCCCGGCAATGAGCTCCCCCAACTTATCCACGCCTCCCCTGTATAAGCATCCGTTCTATACGGCAGCCGAAAGAAAAACACTCAAAATGGAAATGGCAATCATTGGCCGTAACTGCAATCACCGACCAGAGAAAACAGACAGATCGACTTGAGAAGAAGCTTCAGCAAATATAATCCAAATAAAATGTAAATGTCTCAAAAATACAAAACCTTTCACAGATTCATTTGTAGCGAATATCGGCAAAGACTGAATATTCTAGAGTGGTCTATAACTAGTGGCATTCAGAAAAAAGTGATAATGAGTTGTAAACTCTTTGGGACCATTTGAAAATAAATACTTGAATGCCCAGCTAATACATGTTATTATGTTCCAAAAAATATATAACTACAGACGAAACATCGCTTCTCTATTACGATCCTGAAACAAAACAACAGTACATAGCCTGGAAACGACCAAGTTCTATCATTTCCAACTCCTAAGAAATTCAAGGCCATTCCATCTGCCGCTTAGATGGGCTTTTTTTCTGGGATAGTCAAGGGGTCGTGATGATTGAATACTTCGATCATGGAGCTACTATAACGGGGCCGTATATAATGAACAAATAAAAAAATTGCGAAGGGCAATTCGCGAACAAAGAGGTAAACTCACTAAAATTGTTTTATTTCACCAAGATAACACCCCAGTATACGAGTCCAGAGTTGCGATGTCTGTTATTGAAAAAGCTAGCTTTGAAATACTGGAATATCTTCCATACTCACCGGACTCCTCTCCTTTGCAGAAGCAACTTGTATAATATTATGTAATGATTATTTTTATGATGTGCCTTTTCATAACATTATACCATATCTTTAGTTATAGATCACATATAATGTTATATCACATATTTAGTTGTAGATGTTTTTTTTTATAAAACAGGCTCGCTTTAACAAAAGTTTTTAATCCAAACGATTTCTGTACCAGTGAAATAGTTTAAAGTCTGTAGTCGTTGAAGCGTTTGAACGCATGCATTGATATTTATGTCAAGGCATTTAGAAATAAACTGGTTACTTACGTATTTAAAAAAAAATACGTTTACAAATTGAGTATTAAAGACAAAATATATATGCCTCCACAAGCTGCGTATTTCTGTAAACTCATTAAAATATATATATATATATATATATATATATATATATATATATATATATATATATATATATATATATATATATATATATATATATATATATATATATATATATATATATATATATATATATATATATATATGTATGTATGTATGTATGTATGTATGTATGTATGTATGTATGTATGTATGTATGTATGTATGTATGTATGTATGTATGTATGTATGTATGTATGTATGTATGTATGTATGTATGTATGTATGTATGTATGTATGTATGTATGTATGTATGTATGTATGTATGTATGTATGTATGTATGTATATATGTATATATATATATATATATATATATATATATATATATATATATATATATATATATATATATATATATATATATATATATATATATATATATATATATATATATATATATATATATATATATATATATATATATATATATATATATATATATATATATATATATATATATATATATATATATATATATATATATATATATATATATATATATATATATATATATATATATATATATATATATATATATATATATATATATATATATATATATATATATATATATATATATATATATATATATATATATATATATATATATATATATATATATATATATATATATATATATATATATATATATATATATATATATATATATATATATATATATATATATATATATATATATATATATATATATATATATATATATATATATATATATATATATATATATATATATATATATATATATATATATATATATATATATATATATATATATATATATATATATATATATTGTCCCCACAGTGAGCATGTAGAATTCTAGCACGGCATTTGAATGTCCGTAAAAGGATATTTGCGATGGTGAAATATAATACATAGGTACTCAATGTTTTTACTTAAAATGTTTCACCTTAGCGGCGAATCAGGTATATTTTTTCCGGATGATGTTTAGAGATTTAATCGAAGGAATGATTTCAATCAGAAATAAAAATATCTATAACCGAGCACCCACTCATTGTCCGTGTTCTGTAACTAATTTTGCAAAGAAACTCGAGGGGAGAAAAACTTTGCGATACACTTCCAAATTGCTTGTTCTAAATCTATTCCGCCGTTTTCATTATGTGGGGCGCTTCGACAACAACACACTCTTCTGCATCCCCTCGCCCATACAATTATACCTATATGACTCCAAATTACTTGCCGGGGAGAATTGCGGGAAACAAAATTGAGTGGGATACATAGAAATAAATTGTTACAGAATTTAAAGAACATTTTTGTACCATAGCTCCTAAATTTAATTGTCTATTTCTCCATTTTATTAAATGGATTACGATAAATTAAATGGATTACGTCGCCTGCTCTTGCTTCTGCTTCCTATGTTAAAACCACTATATATACGTCATCATTTCATGTTAGCGTTCAGCAAAACGTGCAATTATTTCTGTTGTTACTGACGGCCATCGTTTCAAATTAAATTAATGTAATTACAGGCTTCGACACCGCCTACCAGACCTTCGACATGTTTGCCCATGCAGTTTGTTTCGGATAAAACGGACGTTGTTTTGAAGAATTTTAAACAACGTGAATTTTATTTTTAGCTAATTTAACCTATTAAGTAGCGCTGGTAGGTACTTACAATACGTGCCTATCCTTTACAATAAACATGGTATGTGTTTTATTTCAGCACTTAAGGCGACATGAGACCTCAGAAAAATATCCGAAATGGGCGGACACGCGAAAAAATAGGCGGAGTCAATTTTGTAGGGTTTGACCAATAAAAATTCAGCGTTTACGAAGCGTCAAGCGCAGATTCCACGTTCGCTATAGCGCCGGGAACCAGACGCATACTAACGGTCAATCGCAGCGCTAGCACTGAATAACTATAATTACTTAGTGGTGGTATAAGGATGTTAATGGCAAAGCATATTTAGCGTAACTCTCAGAGCGCTCTCACGCTATAATTAATCTAGGGCCTAAATAAAAAATGTGGCTAAGTGCTGCCCTAGAATATTAACCAGTCAATATAATGAAATTATAATAAAACACACTCACCGCTTACATTGTAGGAGTAAACGCGCCTGAAAGTATTCGAAGTCAGTTTAAAGCCTTAATGTCCAAGGCAATGAGCAACTTTTTTGAGTTTAAATTTTAAATTGGTTCCTTATCGAGGGATTCACTTAGAAAGTTTTTAAAATTAATGCTTATATTTTTCAAAAAACTCATAAAAATAAAATTCCTCAGATATGGTGTTCCCAAATATCATGTCGCCTTAAAACTCGTTTTTTTCGTAGGTTTATGGATCGAGACAAAAGTATCAGGAGATATAACAGACACGGAATGTTTATCCCCAATAAAGCGATATTAATATATCATAAAATATATGATAAAGTATATCACTGAACTTTTTCCCTACCTATACATATATGAATCGCTGCAATAACTGCGAAATCGCTGCAATAACTTCCTATCATGACTGTTGTTATTAACCAATGACTGTTGTTATCAACAAAATTACGGTATAGTATGGTATACTGATATGGAGAAATGCTACTGAGAGTTCTAGGGTTTCCATATTGTAGAAAACTGCACTGAGAGCAATCGCAGGAGTATTCCGTGATACGCGCTGCTAATCATACTTTATAAATTACAAAATACTGGCTTTTACTGCTGAATGCATTTCAAAATGTGTAGTATATGTTAAATCTAATATTAACGACCAAAGAGGTAAACGAGAATATGCATTCCCATAATACATGTAGATGTGATGTTTTCCTGTCTAAAGTACGCCTTTCGCAAACCCAAAAATCCTATGGGTATTTGAGCTTCAAGCTCTTTAACCAGCTACCACTCTCCACAAAGCAGTGGAAACGAAGGCGTTTGGAATATTTCTTAAACAGAAGCTGCAAACCACATATGCTTTCTATACGTTGGATATCTTTTTGAGCATGCCACTTCATATAAACGTGAATAACTTTGTTTATTTTTTATTAAATAAAACAATTAAAAAAATAATAATATAAGAATTGAATATTTAATATGTATGTAGATAAAATGTTTAACATATCAATCCTGACCATGTACGTATGTCGATTTTTTTCTATTTATTTTGATACCCTTTTATGGTTTTAATTAAGTGGTTATTTCTGTCTAAAGTACATAGTTGACTATTTTTTTATATTAATTATTTATTTTGTATGTTTACCCATGTACCTACATGGAAAGACTTCTGTTTTTTTTGTCTTATTTATGAACCTACAGTATTAAGCCGAATTAAGACAAAGCCACTATCGCTCTTATATTACTGTAATTTAGTAACTACCTAACATGTGATAGTATGAACTTTACTTTCTCCTATTGTAGGTAGATACATTTTACTACAACTTAGTTTTAGCCATGTTTAATATTAAATATTATTAAAATAAAGTTAATATTTTATTTCAATAATTTTAATAAGCTTACGAATTCTAATAATCAATAACTAGATTTAAATTATTGTTACGACATGCTTTTATTGTATATTCTAAATGAATAAATTGATACTGATACACTTTTGACATAAGGACCTGCATGCATTCTATCCAGTAGTCTAATCTGTAGGTACGACTTAATCATAATTCTGAAATCCATTAGTGATAGCCTTTTGAAGCCCCCGGCAGTTCCATTAACGAGATTCTATGCTTATCCTACTTATATAGGTTACAAGCAAGATATCCAGTGTGAGAAATCGTGGAGTCAGTGGCGTGCCGGCGGCGGCGCCGCACATCCGATATACCAATTTTAATGGGGAAAACACCAGTTTTGAAGGCTCGTGACGCGGGACGAGTCCCGCGACTACACACACAGACATATTTATAAGAATACGTCCGCAGATAGGAAAGGATAATATTATGGAGACATGAGAGATTTTTAGTATTAGACTGTTTCCTTTAGTAAAAAATTAAGACGCGAGCTCCTTAAAGCACGATCTTTCTGACTAAAATAATGTCCAAGCGCTACGCTGGTGGATACTTACAATTCGTGCATACCTATCCTTTACAATAAACATGGTCAGTGTTTCAGCACATTAAAATCGGTTTTTGGAAGGTACATCGATCGAGATAAAATTATCATTAGATATAACAGATACTGAATGTTTATCCCCAATAAATCGATAATAATATATCATAAAGTATATTGCGAGAGAACAGCTGTTGTAGTATTCTATCACTGATCTTTTTCCCTACCTATACATATACGAATCACTGCGAATAACTGCGAAATCGCTGCAATAACTGCCTATCATGACTGTAATAATTCCCAAATGACGTAGGGTATACTGATATGGAGGAATGCTACTGAGAGTTGTAGGGTTTTCATTTTGAAGAAAACTGCACTGAGAGCAATTGCAGGATTATTTCGTAAGACACGCTGTGAACCATACTTTATAAATTAGAAAATAGTGACTTTTACTGCTGAATATATTTTAAAATGTGTAGTATTGCTAAATCTAATATTAACGACCAAGAGGTAAACGAGAATATGCATTCCCATAATACACGTAGACGTGATGTTTTCCTGCCTAAAGTACGCCTTTCGCAAATCCAAAAATCCTTTGGGTATTCGAGCTTCAAGCTCTTTACCCAGCTACCACTCTCCACAAAGCAGTGGAAACGAAGGCGTTTGGAAAAAATTTCTATAAAAGCAAACATCCTAATATCCATTGAGTATTTCTTTCAAGAATTAGTCACAATCTAACTTTAAAAAAGTACCTATATGGGTTTCATTACGTATGGGTATTTTTTAAAAATTATCTATTTATAAAGCAATTAAAACACCAAATAAAATATTGTAGGTACCAGATTAATTAAACCACAGCAAGAAATTAAAATCTTATAAGATTATGTTTATGGACCGATGTCGCTCAACTAAGCAGAGCTTGTGCTTGGACGGACATTTTATAAACACAGTGTATATTCATTAAAATAAAAGAGGTTTAAAAACAAAATCATAAATGAGTTTACACTTTTAGTTTTTGATTTCAATCTGGGATATCGCGTATATACAGGGTTATCCATTAAGAGGTGTTATTTTGATATGCAAAGAAAAATGCCATTTTTAAATATAAATGATCGGATGTTTATTTCATTATAAAGAGGAAGATATGCCGTTAATATTGGAAAATAACATCAGGCAAATGACCACCATGACCACGCTTACAGGACCATATCCTTTTCATGAATTTTCCATAACCAAATCGCAAAGTGGCTGACCTATGTCCTCGATAGCCTCACGAATTCCATCTTTGAGGTCTTGAATCGACTCTGGGCTGTTGGCGTATACCTTCTCTTTCACATGGCCTCAAAGGAAGAAGTCGCTAGGTGTTAAATCACAAGGTCTCGGTGGCCAATTGTGATCACCTCTTCGAGAGATAACACGGTCCGGAAACTTTTTCCGTAAAAGATCAATGGTTTCGTTGCTTGTGTGGCACGTAGCGCCGTCTTGTTGAAAGTAAACGTTGTTCAGATCAATACCATCCAATTCCGACCATAAAAAATCATTAATCATCTCTCGATAGCGCAATCCATTCACCGCAACTGTTGCTCCAGCCTCATTTTCGAAAAAGTAAGGTCCAATGACTCCGCCGGACCATAAACCGCACCAAACAGTCACACGTTGAGGATAGAGAGGCTTTTCAACAATAACTCTTGGGTTTTCCAAGCCCCATCACTCAAGATGATTTTTCGATGGAATTCCGGATCATTTTCATGCATTTCAAGGACCCAATCAGCAAAGACTCGACGTTGTTTATGATCGGCCGGCTTGAGTTCTTGTGTTAACTGAACTTTATAAGCCTTAAGACCCAAATATTTATGCAAAATACGGTGTAATGACGTTTGTGGAATGCCTAATTCCAAAGAACGACAAGGAATGGACAAACCTGGGTTTTCTTCAACACTTTCGGCTACAGCAACAATATTCTCGGCTGTTCTTGAGCGACGTGCACGGGTTTTATTCTTCACATCACTAACTTGTCCCAACAGCTCGAATTTTTCCACCAATATCTGTATTGCGGTCCTACAAGGTGCTTCACGACGACCCAAAAATGTTCGAGTTTTACGAACCGTCTCTGCCAAATTTTCACCATTTTCATAGTGAATATTAATAATTTCAATGCATTGTTGAAGCGTGTATCGTTCCATTTTTATTAATGGCGTAGTTTCTACTTGTCAAATGTCAAAAAATTACAGTTTCAAAAGTGACATCTACCGAAATAGCGGGCTATTCAAAATAACACCTCTTATTGGAAAACCCTTTACATTCGTTACGGGATATTGTTTAGTGTAATATTTCTGCATTGTAACTAATCGCACATGAATAGCAATGATTCCAATAAAATATTTAATTTTAGGAAAATTATTTTGAATTTGTGAATAAAAGATGATATGTGTTTTGTTCTGTGGCTCGTTGGAACTAAAATTGCGATAACCTTTTATGTATTACCTATGGAATGAGTGACTTGTAATTTTAATACTACTTCGCATTGTCAGCTGCTTGCCGCCCATCGATGGGATAATATATCACTGTTGCCGCCTTGCTGTTGCTGATAACCCTGCGTTGCTGCTTTAACTGATCAATCGTATATTCAGACCTGTCGTCCGAATCATCTTACTTGTGATTTCGTCGTCCGCCACGATGCCAGTGGCGTCGCGCGGGCGTCACGAACAAAACTTACCCTAGTTATTACTAACTTTTCCTATTCTATAATTTATCAGTTGATGAAAAACGAACAGGCAGTCGCAGGTATAGTCACAAAAAAAATATTGGTTATATTGATTGGTGATAAATTAGTTTTTGGTTTTCTTTTCTATCTATTCTGATTCGCCATTTGGCAATGATTGAGATCATAGTTATAAGTGTATTGCTTATAATTTTGATTTCTTCTTTTTAGGGTGAGTCTCCAACTAGTGAAGGTTGGCAGTCAGTTCTGCATACTTCTTTTTGTCCTTCGCCAGGCCAAACAATTAGGCGACACTCGTAATCCCTGCCCACCCTCGAATGTTCCTTAGCAAAGATTTCCGTCTACGGCCAGGTCTTCTCTTCCCTGCCTTTTCTTTTCTTATCATAATGAGTTACAGGAGTTCGTACCTGTCGTGATATATAATTTTGATTAAAGGGTTGTAAATATTATTTTATTTGTTTTCTAACGTTTCAACCCATGAAGATATTATGTACCTACCTAGCATATTTTATCTTGCATATTTTAGGACCAATGACTTCTGCCACAAATTTGTGATTTTCATAGAGAATAATTAACCGACCTGAGGTGATTGCGGGATCTAATCGGATAGTCGTGGTAGCCATTACCACGACTGAACGCCATGTTCACATAAATTTTGCTATTGCCTCCTAAATTAGGTAATCGCCGATGGCTATGTGGTACATCGCGGAGATTTTTAATAGCCCTAACTCGCGGACAAAATTCCTCACAGAGGTGCCGGATGCACTACAGTTATTTTCCGCACAGCCTCTTTGTGGGTGATGAGTGGGAGCTAAGGGGCCCTTGCTGAGTTGGCCACGAAGACCCATTCTGTTCAGG
This sequence comes from Micropterix aruncella, assembly GCA_944548615.1. Lineage (NCBI taxonomy): Eukaryota > Metazoa > Arthropoda > Insecta > Lepidoptera > Micropterigidae > Micropterix > Micropterix aruncella. The sequence continues at coordinate 21,144,822 of OX155959.1, forward strand.
GTTGGTCACACTCACGGGTCAACACCAATCCGACGGCCTTCACGAATGAAGTGCGAGCCTGGGTAGAACTCTGGCCTTAGGGTTAGTTTCCCTTAGGAATCAACCTTCTGGCGCTCCTGGACGGTCTGCGCACCGTGCGGCATAAGCCAATCGATTGCGCACTCTGTCTGACTAACAGTTGGGAGAGTCTGGAAGCAGTACTGTTTCCTATAGAGCGGGAGTGGTTGCGGACCTTACGGCGACTGCTCTTGAAACGACCGGCTACCTGATCCTGGGTGAACAGCCGGGCAAAGGATGCCGTGGTCTGCGATAGATTCGGTATACACCGTTTCACCGCTTTGTAAGGGAGAGGACAGCGCAAGCGACCTCGAACTCGTAACCAATCGAGAGACTGGAGTAACCTGGTAAGGGCGTGAGTGTAAGCCCGCTGGGTAACACTCCTGGCTATCTCGCGGTTAATGCGTTAGCCTCTTACGGGTTTGTTGCGGAGCTTGACGGTGGACTGTTCTGTCCAAGTCTACTGTGCTCACTTCACGGAGATAGAACGACTAATCGTTAAAACTTCCTGAGGCGAAGGGTTCGCCCCTTGTAATTGACAACTCTAGTTGTGGGTGATGAGTATGCATGAATTTCTGCTTCTGTATCCCAACAATTGTACTCCATACGACCAAAGTTCATACACATACTTTAAGTAGCATAATCTAAGCATACATTAGAGGGATAGGTGTACATAGTGGTTTATATTTCTAATATATATTTAGCGTTTGAACGTCAATATAAATCGAAATTCTGCTACCGCAAGTACAAAGTGAAATATGTCTTATGTACATGATGATTCTGTTCCTTTTGCTTTGCATGTCGGAGCGCAGTTAGCATTCATGTTTTATTTTCCTATTTCGGCGGTTCGACCGCCGCCCTTTTATCTGCGAAAATGAAGGTATTTCCCGCCGAAAACGGAGGGCGCTCGTCAAAGTCCGCGAGATAGCGGCTAGTAATTGCCCACTTTCGGGTCAGTGTGGCCAATTGTCAGAATGGCACATTTGATAAGATAGCCGTAAGGGTATTCAATTGAGAGAATTTCTTACAGGGTCGGTTTGTTTGGTCAACCGAGATAGATAGATTAGGAGAATTTAAATGATAAAATAAGGAATATTCGAGGGTGGAGAAAAGGAGTTATTAAAACAAGAGTTAGATGCTGAAAACTAGAAGATAGTATTATTCTTTGGCAATAATAAAAATCACTCATAGTTAGTTGCAGATCACACCTAAATAATAATTTCCCCGCAACTCCACCCTCTTAAATTCACTTACAAAATCATTGATTAAAGTGGTATGCATCAAAATTGTTTCTACTGTTTAATAGGCTGAAAGTCGTAACTCTTGCTACAAAATAAAATGTTAGTGTACAAATGCACCTTGAAGATCTATGGATTACATTAAATTACAAAAGAATCTATGGATTCATTACATTACAAAATTAGATTAAATTACATTACAAAAGAACATTAAATTACATTACAGCTGTTGGCTAAGCAGCCAATTCCAATTCGTTAGCGGTTCCAAAACAATATTCTGGGATATATTTGGCGCACTCGTGGTACGTTACGAAGCTTCATTTATATTATACCAAATGAAATCACAACAGTGAAGGAAGAACCTGATCCTATCAAAATCGGATTGCTTGTTACTAAAATCAACTAGTTTCAAAGCTGATGATAAACCCGGCTTTCTGCAGTTTGGATGGGAAAGCGCCCCAAGAAGTGCTCGTATAATAATGTGCTATTATCCATAATTATATACCTATGTGCAATTGACACGTACCATTCAAGTCGATTCAAGTTAAAATAAGAATCGACCAAGATGAAAACTTCCAATAGCAAAATATCATATCTAGCACAGTATACCATACTGTGTATCTATTACAGGTCACGCGATATAAGCAGAATGCAAAAATAAAAGAGAAGAAATCTAAATTCTACATAAGTAACTAATATTAGAGAAAATATAGCATTTCATTGCATTTCAAACTGTCGATTTTGGTCAAGCCATCTCTTCTCTTATATGGCCTCTTTCGATGCAGCGACATCGCTCTTTTCTGTACCGAATAAAGATATCACACGGAAAGAAATGTTTGATTGCATTTACAAAATTCCTTGTTATCCCAACCAACGCCGACCTTAACTATAGGCCTCACGAAGAAATTGGTTGATTTTAACAATTCTTTTCAATTGCATTTAATTGCTAATTCTTAGCAATTTTAATAAATACTCTACTTAAATATACAAAATGACATTTGTCAAATGTACAAAACATTTACCAAACTTAATTCATTAAAATTTACTAATAATTTACATTATTGATTGACTTTATGAAAAATCAGTTGGTTAGTTTTACAAAACTCAAATGTTATTATAACGATATTTTTTTATTATTTTTCTCTATATACGAAGTAAATATGACAGACTATTTAGTCTCTTTTAAAGATAATCTCGATTAAAGTAATCAAGATTTATATGCAACTTCTGTAAAAGTTAATAAAGAGATTAGTTAAATTTAAGGTAATTATTTTGTAAGTTTAACAGTGTTCTTGGGTATATTTTACTCATAATCTTTAGTATATTTCACAGTTATTTCTTAGTACGAGTCATCAATTTTACCTGGAATAAATGATATACTTTACTGATATATTTTGTTTAATCCAATAAATGTTTTTGTACAATTTATGAAATATTTACGATTAATAATATTTGTTTCAACCACTATTTTTCGTAGATTTAATTTGTATTCCATTGTATATTTACTAATAAAGTTTTGTACATTCCATTATTATTTATTCGTTACTTTAAATAATAATATTGGTTAAGCTTGATTAACAATTTTTTGTATATTTAATTAATTTTTCTGTATAATTTATTTAAAATTATTTGCTAAAAGTACGAAGAATTAGTACTGTTTTCAAGTGCAAAATTCTTGTAGATTTAATCAGTATTCTAGGGTATATTTTACTATTAAAGTTTTGTATATCCATACTTATTTATTAGTATATTTCGTGTCTTTTACTAAGAATCCTTCTTTTATTTAACTGATAATTTCTCGTACATTTAATGTATGTAGTAGTAAGATTTATTAGAAATTATTTGTCAAAATTACGAACAATTATTACTGTTTTCAAGCAGTACGTTTTGTAGGTTTAATCATTATTCTTGAGTATATTGTACTAATAAACATTTGTGTATTCCATACATATTTATTAGTACATTTCGTTCCTTTTACTAAGAATCCTGGTTATATTTGACTAACAATCTCTTTGTATATTTAATGTAAGGTTTAGTATAATTTATTTGGAATTATTTGTCAAAAGCATGAAGAATTATTACTGTTTTTAACTGTAAAGTTTTGTAACTTTCAACACTATTCTTGGGTATATTTTAACAATAAAGTTTTGTATATTCCAAATTTATTTCTTAGTACTTTCGTACCTTTTACTAAAATTCCAGGATATATTTGTCTGTTAATTTTCGTACTATTTACGTGAACAAATTTGTAAAATTTACGAAAAATTATTATTATTTTTTCCAAGTTTAAATCAGTATTCGGTGGTATATTTAACTAATATTAATTAGTAGATTTGACCTGTTTTCTTAGTATAAACTTACTATCAAAAATATTCTTACGATGTAAGGTTATTGGTAAAATATTTATGTAAGTATCATAAGTAATTTACAAAATTGTAAATATTTACAATTATTTTTTAAAGAAAATATTTAAACAAATACTTGTAAATATTTTCAATCTTGCAAATTATGACACATGCATTTTTACCAATAACCTTACATCGTTTACATATTATGTTTAGCAAGTTGTACTAAAAAATTGATTAAACTCTACTAAATTTTAGATATTAGTAAATTGTACCCCCGAATACAGATTAAAGTTACTAACAGTCAAAAAATTATAATTGTAGGAAAAATTATTTCATATAAATTATTATAGGAAAAGTAAACATTAAATTTACAAGAAATTATCAGGCAAACATAACGTGGATTCCTAGTGTAGAAAAGATACAAGACGAACTAAGGTACAAGTTTCGAATATACAACATTTTATTTTTAAAATATATCCAAAAATGCTGATTAAAGTTACAATACAATTCAGTTGAAAACAAAACTTTTAACAATTTCAAATTAATTATACAAAAGCTTACACTAAATAAAAAGAAATTATAATTACTATAACTTGTATCCTTGATTCTTTACTCATTATTTCTAATCTATCATAAAATAGAGTATGGTGCTAAATAATAATAATAAAACAGAACAAGTAAAATTCGAAACATTTATTAATTATTAATAATCATAAAACTTATAACCTAATTTAGCCTAATTTAGGGTGAGCTATGAATTATTATTCTGAATACCTACACATATTTTTAAACTTTACAAAACCAAACTTAGTTATCCAACTCCTACAAAGCAATTTTAAGGTAATTTAGAGAATTTCAATATACCAATTACGCAAGATTACAATACACTTGGTGGTCCTACAATTATAAATTAAAGATTCGGCAGACTAAGGAACCTAAATCAATTTTTGGGTTTAGTCTATTTTTGCAAAAATTTAAAAAAAAACGAGACACGGAACTAACTAAATGACATATGACAAACTATGGTTTATACAATGGAGACATAGGTTTTTTCGTCCATTCGGTGTCTCGTTTTTTTTTAAATGTCAATAAAAAAATATTAGGAATTTTAGTTATTAAAAAAATACCTTAATATAAAAATACCTAATAATATTTTAATTATTAAAAAAATACCTTAATCAACTTACAAACGTATCTAAAAGCTACAACATAATTTTAAAGATAGGTCTAAATATACTTCAATCTACAATATTTATTACCACCGGAGAGTGTATGACAAAAAGAAGGATACAGAAAAATGCTTTTTAAATAAATCAATTTCCATTCGTTTGTTTGGGTATAAGTTTCCAGCTGATATGCTAGTAAATGATCATTGTATCCTATACAAGGAATTTTTAAACATATGAAAGACGTGTCACCACTAGCAGACACCAAGATATATTTTATTATATAAAAAGAGTATTCAGTTTCAGATGGTATAGTTAAGATGCTATCGATAACATAACGGATACTTTGATATTCAACCCACTGAACTCTATCATGATTAAAATTAAAATGAGCAGGGATTAAGTCAATAAATTCAGTTGAAATGAAAACATTTGTACCTTCGGCATTCCCCCTTTTGAACGTACTTCCAAAACCAACTTTATTAAAGGCTTTGTTTGCAAAACGTAACTGCTCTTTTACCATAATAGTTAAAGGCAAATTTTTGCGGGTAGATGTATTTTTAGCAATTTCTTTAAGAACTTTATGTCTAGCTTCAAATCTCATGCACCACATATTCCTTAAAGGTCCAAATCGACGTATGATGTATGGATAATGTACCATAAAATGATGTTTGGGTTTCAAAGTTTCTTTAAATAACTCTACGTATAACTCATGGTGTTCTTTTATCAAACATTCCAGCTGAATAATTGTTTTAACGTCAATGCTTCTAGCCAAAAGAATATCTATAATTTTTGCTAATGTAAGGTAAATTTGCCAAACAGGATCATTTTCTGGTATTAAGTCACCAATCATCAAAGGCATGAGATGCACTAACGTCATCATTTCAGATGCACTAGTGTGTAATTTTTTATTAATAAGATGTTCCCTTTTAATTACGCCTGTTAAATTTCGAATTTCGTACCGCGAATAATCGAATAGGCTTAAGCGATTGTTAAAACTTTCTAAACTAAAAAGTTTAGCAATATCGATATAATGCATGATTATATTAGTCAAATCGTAGTGACAAACGCCCTCAAATATATCATGCATAATGTCGACGGTGAAATTTTCAATAGCATGAAACGAACTTAACGAGTTAAAAATACAATTTTCTCGAATTCCTGTAAGAGACGGATTGTTAACTTTGACGTCGTCTTGGTAATTTTCGCGGTTTCGCAATAAATCGTTGTCTTGCTTGTTTTGTTTCCACGTTACTTTTTTATGTGTTTTGCAAATTCTGCAGTAATAATTACTAGAGAAAGACTTTACAAAACCAAGAATAGTGTTTAAGCCCAGATTATCGCCCAAAACCAAAGAAAGCACAAAAAACACCCTGTCAGTTCCATCAGCATTCTGTATTACGATACCTTCTTTTTCCAAGTGCATCAATTCTTTTAAAAGATCTCGAAATATTATACCATGTCCAAATGATTTAAATGAGGAACGGTGCAACATTGCAACGAAGATAGTTTCCAGTGACGATATATAATTTGGAGGAATGCAAGCAATTTGGAAGTATGTTGCGGAAATAGACTGAACTCCAGCATGGCTTCCTAAGGGGTTGCCACATTCAAATTCATCAAAGTACAAGTAATACGGTATTACAACTTGTCCAGAATAACGTGAATACACTGATTTCCAATAATCCGACTGTATGATATTCTTCATTGAACTGTTTTTTTCATTTATCAAATCTGTCATGTAATTTCGAATTGCAGCGTATACACCTGGTAATTCAAAGAAGATTCTTAAAATATCACGTAATGGTATGATTGCCCCGGTTATTGGTTTTGGACTTAAAGAAACCGAAGAATTGCAAACCGTCCTAGCAACAACATCATCAATAATGAAATTTTGTGGAGGTATATAATACCCCTTTTTTTCCATATAACTTTTCAGTTTAAACTCGGTTTCCAAATCATAAAATGATTCATTGCATGTTTTTATCACTTCATCTAATACAGTGTTTGCAGATGAATCCTGAACATGTTGTTTGACTGAACTTTCAAGTTTGGTTCTTATTAGTTCTAATATGTGTTTTGTTTGTTGTATGATATCATTAGCGGTTTTCCTATTTATATTGTTATTACTATATATCCACATAGCAAATGAGTCAACTGATTTCTTTAAAACGTTTTCTTCACATATTACCACGTTTTTCTCAATGTTGAGTACATCTGAACTACCTGTTGCTTCGTTCTCGGAACACTTAGGGTCAGTATTAATTTGATCAGTAATGGTTTTTATTGCATATTGACTTTTAAACGATTCATTATTTTTATGTGTGTCCAAATGTTTTCGAAAACCTCTAATACTATTATAAACTCTTGTACAGCCATTTTGCTTGCAGCAGTACGTTGATTGTGATTCTAAAGTATGCATGACTTTTAAATGGAGTAACAAGCTTTTGGAATTAACAAATCCATCTTCGCAGAGGAAACAGGCAAACATTTTGAAGGCTCACTAAACCTTACTCAGTTACAGTCTTACTTTGACAATTCTGACATGAATATCGCTACTCTCGTGAACTTTTTATCTTGTGGTAAATCTATTTTATATAAGTATTTCTGAATAAAAACCCATATTTGCTCACATTCTTTCCCATAGCACAGATTTAGCGCCATGTATGCTTTGAAGCATACATCGAACGCTTTTAGGATGTTGTCGAAACGGTATTTTACTTCGTCAATCACAACGTAGAACACTTCAAGTTTCTCTTTAGGTCCTACAGCAACTACTATCGGTTGAGAAGTTAACCCCTTCTTTTCATTACTGGCGTTTCGCTGATAAATTTTTTCCGTCAAGTCTGTATGGTTCTGAAAAAAAGATTTCACATTGACTTATC
>OX155959.1:21155015-21157641 GCA_944548615.1 Micropterix aruncella
GAACTCCTCAACGGTCAACAGCACAGACACGAAATTTTGAAGTCGGTTTTTTTTTTGTTAAAATGTTGCCTATTATTTGTACGTACCTGTGCGTTAATTATAAAAGCGTTCATGGACTCGGCCGTTGATGTTCTTGTCTTATCGACTTTCGTAGTCGGTTTGATTTTGTAGGCTAGCAATGCAAGAAGTATGAAGTTTCTCTCATCTGATACAATTAAAAAATATATTAGAATAATTCAGCAGAACATTGAATTTGACATATTATTGTTTGTTACTTACTTGCATCTATATTCTCGTCATCCAATCGGGACACCATTTCATGATTCACGTCTTTTTTATAGAGTTGAGTTGATTTCTTTGCGAATGTCTCCCAGTTTTCAAATAGAATGTGTTGCTTATCGTTGTATGTGTGATCGAAGTCGATCTCAATCTAATAAAAAAACAAATAGATGCTTGTTACAAAAGCAAGTGTATGCTATGCAGTTTATTCCACTCATTCACATTCTGGTTGTGAAAATTAACTCACAAGGTGTGAGTTAATTTTTCACAATACTAGATCCCAATTTTCACATAATCGTAGATTCATTGGTTAGGTCGCACAGACGGTTGTCAACTACTAAGGGCGAACCCGTCAACCCAGGACGCTATAACGATATTGTTCGTTTTTTCGCCCTGAGATGAGTGCAGAGACTTGGGAACAGCACGTCCACTAACAAGTTCCACCAACAACCCGTAAGAAACCGACCCCTTACCACTAGGCGCCGAGTTGTGAATTCGGCGGGCTCCATCGCGCCCTTACTCCCAGTTGTGGCTGGATTTCTCCGGGCTCTCGACTGGTTACAAGTTCGAGGTCACTTGCGCGGTCCTCTACCTGTTGTAAGCGGTAATTCGGTTTGAATTATCGCGAGCCGATTCCGCCCTTTGTCGGTGTACGCCAGAGTCCAGCGGCGCCGGAGCAGTCCCCCAGGAGAAACCGTTCCACTCGGGACACGGAGTCATACCCGGGGTAGCCTATCTCTCGAGGAGGCGGTCGAATAGGAGTTGACCAGTGAGTTAGGCCGATCCGCTTGACAACAGATGGATCATAGTGGCCCAAGCTGCACTGGCCCATTCGCCGCTTGGTTAGACCGCAGACATGTTTCATACATTTTCAAAGATACTTATTAGATTAGGGATATAACTTACTAGTCGGTATCCATTAGATTGTTTAAGACACGGCCATTCAGTGAATACATCCGTTAGCGTTTTTTTGGTTTCACATATTTTCCTTTTTCTATAATCGCAAGACTGAGTCCACTTTTCTTCTACAAGCGTCCATGGTTCTCTGTTGTATTTCAACCACGTCCACGTTTCTTCGGCTTGTTTGTCGTCTAATGCTACATCTGAAATTTCAAAATATTGTAATAGCTTAAAATAGATATATTATGTATATTCAATCACTTTGTCTCTCGTATAATTCATACCTACCTATTGTACAATTCCTGTTAAGGATTAAATTATAAATTAAAATTGAGAATGGGCGAAAAAGTATGAGAAGTGGGGCGACCATGGGTAGTCGAGAACGTACATAGATATTCTAAATCTCTGCCGGCACTAAGGCTCTAATTTGTTATTAAGGCTCTAATTTTTAGATTATGAAGTAACACTGCAGAATCGATCCGCCTCAAGGACGCGGGTTCAACTCTCGCTTCGGCAACATGTTGAACGGTTATTTTTATTGTATTTTTTCAAAGTTAATTTATCTGATGGATCGATTCTTCAGCATTACTGCACAATATAAAATTTGTAGGTATAAAACGTAAAGCTACGTAATCGTGAGACGGACGAACAGACGGATGGATAGACATACAGACAGACAGATGGTAAGAGAACGAAGTCACCCTAATAGGGTTCTTTTTCTTGCACGCTCTTTAATTATTAATTAAAAGCGATTAAATTAAGAAATATAGAATAAATATAGGATAGAAAAGAGTATAAATTAAAAGTGATTCAGATTGATCTACAGAACATTCTCCTAAATAGAGGAAGAAACACACCCTGTACAGGTTGTTTAAGTAGCTGTAAGTCTTTAATAATTAATTCAGTAGGTGATTCTGCAAATGAAACTGAACAGCTTTTGTTCTAAAACTTTTAGTTTTTCGAGAAACTAATTTCATTGACCACACACATTTAGGGGTTAGAAGATTTTTTTTAAAAAATGTACGAGTCGATATTTAAAAAAAACGAAAAGTCGTACAACCAAAGTTGTTCAGTTTCGTGAACAGAATCAACTTCTGATGTGGCCTGTAGCTATACAAAATCATCCTGTAGTATAGTAATATATAAAGAAATACTTGCCAAGTTGTTGCTCTTCAGCAATCTTCCTTTTTTTATAGGCAGGCAGCACCCCAGCTTGACGGAGTAGGCGCAGTTGATTGTAATATCTATCGATTAATTTTCCCTTTGCCGGTATATATTGTCCGGATCCATAAGAAGATGCTGGGATGTGGTATGTCTCCTGCAATACAGTTTTAAATATGTATAATAGCGTGGATTAAGACTTACCTGATTTTTTTTAAATATAGAAAACTGACATGAATGGCTCACATCGCATGATAATAGAAAGCGGTGTAGCCCCCCATGGCTG
>OX155959.1:21157841-21232094 GCA_944548615.1 Micropterix aruncella
ATATATATATATATATATATATATATATATATATATATATATATATATATATATATATATATATATATATATATATATATATATATATATATATATATATATATATATATATATATATATATATATATATATATATATATATATATATATATATATATATTTTATATTTATATATATATATATATATATATATATATATATATATATATATATATATATATATATATATATATATATATATATATATATATATATATATATATATATATATATATATATATATATATATATATATATATATATATATATATATATATATATATATATATATATATATATATATATATATATATATATAATTATTATTTATATTATATATATATACATATATATATATATATATATAATTATTATTTATATTATATCTGCATAACACTACCTATACAAATACGTTGGATTTAAGGCGGTCACGTCACGTACTGGCTTTGTGTATGCTTGCTCATAATTCACTTCTTCACAAATCGATACGGATAATTATACGTTAACATCGCCCAGGGTCATAAACAAGACGATATAATCTATACGCCACAAGAAACATATGGATTTCGAATTTTGATTAACAATTTCGGTAAGTTAATATCAGGTCATAATAAAGCTATGGGAACTGAGTATGGATTGACCATTTACAATCGAAATATGAAACATTCAGAAACAATAGGTAAATCTTAGCTTCTTTTTATTTCATAGTTTTTTTTTTATTTTCTTCTCAAAACTTCAATTCGTTTAATGATGCTTATTCGTATAAAATTCATTTTTGTAATTTATGTCTTCATTATGAATACGCACCATCAGAAAAGGTGACCCATTTTAAGCGCTCTTTGTTGTGTGGATCGTAAAGATGAGGGTTTTATGGTAGGTTGTTCACCTAGTTTCGCGTGCATGCGGCGAATTCCTGCAGCGAGTCGTAGGCCCGCATTGTCCACTCTCCAGAAAAGGCGAGAGCAGGTATTCGTCAGGTATTCCAGTTGCACAATGCGCCGTTTGTTGCATTTCACGCCAAATTCCGACACGGACAGACTTTCACTTTTACTGCAGGCGCTTTTGTGTGCGCCGGGAATATTTTGACTTTTAGCTCTGTTTTTGTCTGGAGCCAGCTATTGTTATAACAAGGTGAATAGGACCTATATTTTGACGGGTATAATGCTTAAGATGAGCCAGCAGTATCGTATACTCGAATTAAACTACATTTTTTAAATTATGTGCTCTACAAAACAGCTTGAACACTTTTATTTACGGTAATTTTAATGTCTTTTTGTAATGATAAGAAATGAGAAAGATACTCCACAGCTGAATAGACACCGGTAACGAAATACTTATGTAGTATAGAAAATAACTCTCGAATATCAGATTTCTTTGAAAAATCTTTGGCATTTTTAAATATACACGCTAAAGAAATTATATCCGAAATATTATGGGACGCTTTTTTTGTTAGGTAGCTTAAAATTTAGTTCTTTTTAAAATTTATTTATTTATTTATTTATTTTCGGGAAACATACAGCGCTTCATTAATTATTACTAATTATTCTAAAACAGAGTTTCGCTGGCCGATTAATTGTTTCCGACATTATTTTCTTCTACGGTAAATCAAAAATTGCATTGCACTAAATGAAATTAAATTAAATTACAATTGAACTATTGTAAGGATAGGAAAGGAGAGGGATGGGATATATGTAGGATAGGATATAGATATTCAAATTATATTCTCTGTGTAATCACTTCCTAGACGCCTAGTGAGCTAAGGACAGCTTCGCTGAATTTAGGTTGATTCAGTTAAAAAATGTCGATATCTTCGAATCGTCTATTATATGTAGTCATCAAGCGGTGCATAACAGAGTTTTGGGTGTAACTAGTGCTCACACGAGGGATTTCGAACGTACGAGGAGAGCGAACCCTTCGTGGTGGAACTAACAACGACAGTTTATTTACCAAATGAGGGCTATCAATTTTGTTATGAATTATTTTATGCAATAATATCATATCAGCCGCTGTGCGGCGGTTTTCCAGTGAACACATACTGAAATAGTTCAGCCTGCTCTCGTAGGTTCCAAGTCCCAAGTGCTCACGATAGTCCAGGTATCTAGTAAAACGCCTTTGGACGCCCTCCACCCTATTTTTATACACGCCATATTGCGGATTCCAAATCTGCGATGCGAACTCTAAGGTGCTACGAAAATAGGAAAAGTAAAGCGTTTTAAAGATGTTAATGTTCGAGAATGGTTTACATATTCTATTAACAAAACCCAGAGTCCTCAACGCCTTGCTAACAATACAGTTGATGTGTTGATCGAACGTCAGCTTTTGATCCAGTTGTACCCCAAGATCTCGAATGCACTGAACTTCAGGGATATATTCACCATTTACGCGGTATTTGAAATTGATGCTTTCCTTTTTGCGACTGAATATAATGCTATTACATTTGGTAGCATTTAAAGTGAGCTTATTTTTCACGCAATATTCGAAGATGCCTTCGTTACTAGATATTTTTATAAACTTAAGGGGCTCCCTAGACGATCAAGCATGCTTGACAAAAATCACGTCTCGGGCTGGGAGGGGATCGTAAACCGCAGGAAAAATGCAAATATTTTTTATAAATATTTACCAAAAATGCCTAAACTTGTAGTTTATACCAGGGAGTCAAGTCATTCATCGATCTATTACGTCTAATTAATGTTAATCCCTGGTATAAACTACAAAATTAGGCATTTTTGGTAAATATTAAAAAAAAAAAAAGCATTTTTCCTGCGGCCTACGATCCCTTCCCAGCCCGCGACGCGATGCTTGTCAAGCATGCTTGATCGTCTAGGGAGCCCCTAAGTTTATTAGAAGGGTGCACCTTTCTAGTGAAATTCTTGCCAAAAAAAATAATACCTTTGCTTAACATAAAATATTCATAATCTGTTATTAATTATGTATCTGTTATTAAGGATGTAATCTATTTAGTGTGGTTACGTAAGTTTCATTTGCAGATATGTATATCGTTTCTTTTTAAACTATTATTCTCAATGTTTACGACGATAAGTTTTATGAAAGTTAAATTCTCAAATTTATTTAGAACTTTTTTCTACTTATTTTTAATTCAATGAAATGAAAGTGTATTTAATAAATAAATTATTAAATACTGTCAAAACAACTATAGAGTGAAATCGTGGAAAATGCGAAAATAATTGTAGAATATATCTGTATTATGAAAATATGAAAACGGAGACTATCGTCGTTATTTGACATTATAAATAAGATAAAAAACGAATTTACAGCGTGAAGTTTGTAGCACCCGACGTTTCAGCAGCAGCCAGGGTAGACTGGGTAGACGGGTAGACTAACAGTCTACCCTGGACAACGGCGGCTGCAACGTCGCCGAAACGTCGGGTGCTACAAAATTCACGAGGTAAATTCGTTTTTTTATCTTATTTATATTATGAAGATATTCTATAAAACCTATTAGCAACTGAAAGACATGATCTGCTAAATACTTTTCAGCATTTCACCCAATAAATTCGAGCGTTTCCTCATACGCACCCCTTTCTTAAGTACGCGTAGGATCAAGATTATTGCTTGCCTTAATAATTTAATACACACATACGCATATGGATTTGGATGTTTGTGTGCGAGGGGAATTATGAAACTGAATTACTGAACCGGAACGTCGCGCGTGTGTGCGTGTGTCGCTTGCGAGCGTGTGGGTGCATGCGTGTAGCTTATGAGCTATGGCTTCCCTTTGGCGGCCATCACTTCGCTAATATGGTTTTTTGTGTGTGTCCCCATGGCTGCCGTGCGTGTCCCCCCTCCGCCCCTCTCCTTGGTCCGTAGTCCGTACCCTACTCATTCGAGGTCTGTTCTTATCGGCGTTGCCAGATTACAACAAATATAAATATTTAGTAATGTGATGATGTGAAATTATAATCTAATGTAGGTACTTAGGCTTCTCGATTACATTACATTCTCGTTGACGTCAGAAAATGTCTTTCTGCTATTAAGGCGACATGATGCCTTAGAAAAATATCCGAAATGGGGGGAAACGCGAAAAAATAGGCGGGTTCAATTTTGTTGGGTTTGTCCAATAAAAATCCAGCGTTGACGAAGCGTCGGGCACATATTCGACGTCCGCTCGCGTCGGCGACCGGGCGCATACTAAATTTTTGATCAAAGCTCTCACAGAATAACTGCCTTGCACAGTGGTGGTATAAGGGTGTTAATGGAAATCATATTTAGCGTAACTCTCAGAGCGCTCTCACGTTTTAATTAATTGTAATTAATTTAGGGCCTGAATAAGAAATGTGGCTAAGGGCGAAGCTAGAGAATTAACCAGTCAATATAACGAAATTAAAATAAAAAACACCCCCCGCTTACATTGTAGGAGTAATCGCGCCTGAACGTTTTCGAAATGACTAAGCACCGAGTCACTTTTTGATTTCAAATTTTAAATTGGTTCCTTATCGAGGGATTTGCTAAAAATCTTTTTTTAATTATTGCTTATATTTTTAAAAGAAATCATAAAACTTAAATTCTTCAGGTTTGGTCGTTCCTAGGTATCATGTCACCTTAATTTAATAGATGAAAAACAATACAGCACTAAATATCCAGCAAAACAAATCCAACCCAGATTTTTTTTTTGTAATACTTTCAGTAGTATTGGTGTAATGCTGTAATACTTGGGTAATACTGTTGGGTACTGCAATGGCCAACCTGATTATGGTACACGTCCTTGAGTTTCTCTTAGAAAAGGAACAGCGAACCATGATTAGTTTATTGACCAGTATTTATTAATTTATTATGCTATCGTTAGTCCGACCCGCACACAAAGCGGACGCAAATCGTCTTGAATTTAGATGAAAAAATATATAAATTTGGATTGGTAATTTTTAAAATTTATTTTTTTGTTTATCCTTAACATATTATTAATTAACCCCTCCTATCGCGGGGTAAAAATTTAGTCGTCACTTCTGCCCGGGACAGTTTTGCGCGTGATGTCGATGGCCTTGAGAAAAACGACCATAACTTTTAAACTACTATACGGATCGTAAAAAGAATAACTGTAAAATGATCGCATTGAAATTTGAAATTTATAATATTATAACCTTATCTCGTCAAACAATTAAGATAATAATGAATAAATATTTAAAAAGTTGGCATTTTAAGCAGCGCGGAGCGCCCTAACCAATATTGGTTAGATACAATTTTAGCATTTGTAAGCGTCTAACCAAAAATGGTTAACTCAAATAGGAAGGGTTAATTACTAACTATTGTTTAAAACTAGTAGTGGAGTAGAAATAAGTTAGGAGTAGAAGTAAGTTAATCGTTAATTAAAAAAGGTATGTGGATTATACTGCCTCACTAGGCATTCGGAAAATAGATTCCTCAAAATCAAATTTCTCCACGATTAAAAGCATTCAGAACTAGAAAAACGTAACACATTATTGTTGTGCAAGTAGGTAGGTGTTTTCAATTAGTTTTATGCAAGATATTAGCTTTTAAAACGCCACAGTCCAGAACATTAGGACCAATAGCAATAGCGCCAATAGCTGGTAATAACCAGCTTAGTCTTTATAGCAAATATTCTTTTGTAATGAGTTTTTGGCATTAAATTATATAAATGAAACCCCGAGAAAATATGCGCTTTTATAGGTTGTGATGAAACTTTATAGCTTATAATGCAAATTGGCTTATAATGCAATTCGGCGTTTTGCGGGGTTAGCCACAGACGGAGGTAAAGCTGTCTTTTTTAAGCTTTCTATGGTTGACCTACCAACTGTCACATTAACTAACCGCCACCGATTATCGGCAAAGTTGAGGGCAAACCAGCAATTTATTTTCGCTGCAAGGGGTGACGATTTACTATTTCTCGGTTATTTCAATCTCCACTTTGTACTATTTAAATATTTCACGATCTGTTTCCTTCCAGGTTATATCATTTTTTGGTCTTCTTAGAAAGTTTCCTTTCTTACCATATTTTGTCAGTTGTTCCCTTTTATTGATTTTTTAGATATTATAATTTATTGATTATATTTCAAAACAAGATGGACAAAACTAATTATTAGCGTCCATGAAATAAAAATAAAAATCAATAACCACTACTCCGCTAGTCAAGCACCCGCAATATTTGGAGTCATATTTTGTTCCGCAAGCATATCTTGTTCCAGTCAGTCGTTATATTGGTCAACGAATTTTTCGATTCCCTGCCTCGTATCCGGTCCTCATAGTCTTTTACTTCAGTTAACCACTTCGTGGCTTCCTGGTCATACTTTCGAGGTCGCCTCTAATATATCCTTTAATGTTATGTAACTTTTGTTTTGTGTTATTTTGATTTGAGTGGTTTTTGCACAAGAATTAATGTTTTTTTAAACTTTTCAAATTTTGTCAGTAGCCTTATTCCATTCTTGCATTTTTTGGCTCAGGCTTATGCTCAAGAAAAACCGGATACGTACTTCATTACACAAATATCGAAAACAAGGATATTAGGTAGGTACCTACTTTGATAGATAGATAAGATAATATCCAAGACTCTCGCTGTTTTTTGACATTATAAATAGGATAGAAAATGAATTTACCGCGTGAAATTTGTAACACCCGATGTTTCGGTGACGTTGCAGCCGCCGTTGTCCAGGGTAGACTGTACGACGTTATCCAGTCTACCCTGGACAACGGCGGCTGCAACGTCACCGAAACGTCGGGTGCTACAAATTTCACGCGGTAAATTCGTTTTCTATTCTTTTTTTAAGATAGATAATGTTATAGATGTCATCGAGCCAACTACAGAACTGAAAACGACCTGACTACTTATTTCATAATGGTTCATTAACAAGCTCATCTGTATTTATATTTGACATTTTGTTTCATCGCTTGCTCGTTCCCGACACCGGCCGCTAATATGTCACTTTTCAATGAGTAGGTTATAGATTTATCACTGCCACGACACTTTCACTATTTGACTTGGTTTTTTTGTGATGAAGGGTGGCCTTTGTTTTGCTAATTGTATAAAAATACGACGAAAGCTCAACTTGGACATCGACATATTAGCTAGATATGCCCTCAGATACAAAGAAGTTGGCTCCACATAACCTTTGCTCGTAAATCGTGTGACAGAGCAATAAATTGAACAGTATGCGAAAAAGAAGCGCGCCAATATTCTTCGCAGTAGCTCTCACACCGGAAACGGTCTGCTGTCTGCCAGCTGACTGCGACCAAACTACTACTGGCCGGATTTCAGTAGTGGTTTTGAAGGGGCATTTTCGAGCGCGAAAGGCCCATCTAGGGGATCATATATCGATGAACTTGGAGCTCGACCGTTCCGAGTGGCTTCCCCAAGGTCTCGTCCTGCAAAAGAATTTGGTTCATATTGAGAAATTGAGAAGCAAAAATTCTTCAAGAAATTGACAGGGGAGACCGGGGCTGATCCGGGGACAGATTAAGGAATATTAGTAGCACAGCAGCGAGCTAAATTGCGTAATGCAAATTATACCTACCTATACCTATATAAAATGTCTCGTCACGTGATATTGGGCCCGATTGCGCTTCTTTGTGAACTAAAACTAAAATTAGTTCAAGTGAACGAGATAGAGAAATACGTTAGAGCGGAATATGAAATGAACGATCGTCGATAAAAACTACCTTTCGAAGTTATATTGGTTCGAATAAATTTGAACACATTTCGTGCGGTGTTAAATTCAGATGCTTTATCTTTTGTGGGTAGTTTAAAAGCGAAAAAGTGACAACCGTTCATTCCACATTCCGCTCTAGCGTATTGCCCTGTCTCGTTCACACGGACTAATTTCCGATTTTAGTTCACGAAGAAACGCAATCGAGCCCATTGATTCCTTCCATAACAAGAGAAAAAGGTTTTTTTATTGTCTTTTATTTGACCGTTTAGCTCACATTTAATTGATGTTGCCGTTGATACCACATATTTGATTTTCGTTATACAGATATACTTGTTATTTCATTTCGTCTCAAACTGGCAACTCCGATTCTTGTGTTCACTCAAACGGGACGCGCGAGCTCATTGTGTTTTGAGTTCCGTTCAGTGGCCATTTTGGGGTTCACCTTGGGTTCTTTTTTTTGTTGATCCAAAGCCAGTATAGCCGGCCTGGGAATTCGAGTTCGGACGTGTAAGACGGAGACATGGCCTTGCGTAGAAAAATAATAGGTTAGCAGCAGCATTTGGCGATTTACGCTCCTATATTACATATACGCGATTGTACCTCTGAAGCTTGTAATTACCAAAATATTACGTAAGGAATGGAGGTTTTCCGATTTACGTGCGCGTCCTTGTATCAGAATTTTAAAGCCTGGTAAGAGGTTTTTGTCTATGCGATTATCGGTGATATAAACGTCGATCAATGTCAGCGGAACAATATTAATCAGAGGTCGAATCAGAAGAAAATATCATTAAATTAAGAAGAAGATGATGAAAATATTGCTCTTATCAAATAATGTTTATATATTTTATTGTGGAATAAAAATATTGTTGAAATATTTGTTGAAATATTTCTCGTGAGGGTAATATTAGATTTCTCACAAATTCAAATGATTATACTATAAATTATATATAGAAAGGTAGACAAAAACCTAAGATACCATATAAACTAACATTTTTACCGTAATATGTTCTATGTAGCAAGAAATCTATGGACTAAATTCAGAAAAAAATCTCTAAAAGGCTTTTTCTGTGCGAATCATATAGGTACCTACGTAATCGTTAAAGAGATAAAAAATTAAACCTTTTTAGGTAATCTCAAAGAATCTCAAAGAGCTAAAAGTTGAATGACACTAAACGAGTTGGAAACTTTTCACTTTAATAGTTTTTTGAATTTTAATAAAAATAATAATAACCGACATTTTATTTACAAATCAACAATAATATACAAAAAGCGAGCCTTGTTATAATGTACAAAGTTTTTTTTTAATATACAAAATTTATATTATATTAATATTTATATATTATTATATTTTGTATAATATTATTATTTATATAATAATATTATTTGTATATTATAATACAATAATATTGTATATACAAAATATTATTTGTGTAATATTGTATATACAAAATATACAAAATATTAATATACGAGTATTATACAATTATATAATATTGCCAAATTGTAATATTTTACAAGTAACCTAATGAGAGTAGGTACAGTGGTATATGCGCGCGTTGTGGAAACAAAGATTATAAATTATTAAACAAATAAGTTGGTCTGCATTAAATACAATCTATTAAGTATATTTAAATCTTTTAAAATGCCCAAGAAGAGGAAGTTGGGAGAGGAAGGAGAGGAAAAGGGAGAAAAGGTTACTTCTTGGAAAAGTAGTACTTTTTAAGGTGTCTTGAATGATTCTAACGAAAGCGAATTTCGTTTAATTATTTATGAATTTTGAAAGATGTCCAACCTCTTTAAATTTTATCGGCAATATGATATTAAAAAAATCGTAACGTAAATATCATTTTGCCTCTTTCTTATTGATGTTTCTCTGTGTATTTTTCGTAAGATATATAGGTACAATTATTAGGAAAAAAATAGTCACATAAAACGTATGCTTTGTGATCTTTAGATATCTATTATTAATAAAAGTCTTCTTCAGTCTTAACGATGACCGCCGACAATAGAAAAGGTCACCTACATATTATATTGAAGAATAAGATCGTTAAATATTGCACAATTTGCGGCATATTTAGCCTAAATAGGCTCACTTCATAAATAAGCCTAAAAAATAGTAATTCCTTCAATTAGCTATAGTGTGACGAGCGGTGCGACTCGGAAATACCGAAGCAATTAAGCCATTCTCCGTGACGGAATTTGAACTCACACATCTGCCCCAATTAAAATCTCTCGCATTCTTATACTTCATCGTAGGCGCGATCGCCTTCGAGACTTATTATTAGGGCTGCGAACAAAAGTACCTCTAATTGTGTATATTTTTCAGCTTGTCGTGAAAAATCGTCTGCGCGCAATAAATTCATAAATTCATAGTTAAAGGCAAACGTCGTAAATCTCGACGCGTTTAATTTCAGTCGCACGCATGAGAAGGCGGTCGCCCGAGAACTCACTTTCGGCTTTTCCGAGCTCCACTTCCGGCGTGGGAAATTTCAGCGGCTAAAGTTTTTCTGGGGTAAAACGACGAACCGATTTCGACTTCATAGTTTTATGAGTATATGATATTTTTATCGCGATATTGAAGAGTGACTCATAGGAAGGTATTAGGTACGAACTTCTATAACGCTAGCCGAGAGGAAGGTTTATTTTTAACTTTTTCATGCCACATGTAATAATAATGGCTTTTTTAATTTATTTAAGTAATTCGTAGTATAAATGCCTACACGAATGTTTAGGCATTAAATAATTGGTAATATTTAATTATGATGTAAGCATTTATATCAACAATAAAAAAATATTATTCCAAAGATTCATTTATGATCAACTAGCTGACCCGGCTAACTTCATACCGCCTAACAGTCAATGAATGTCGTGTTACAGATTAGCTGAACTTAATTTATGATTTTATGAAAGTAATAATATGAACACAAAAAATAAATATTAAGTTCACTACTTTATTAAGATAATAACACAAAAAGAAATATAAAAGTACAAAAATTACGTATATCAATAGCTTGTCAGCATGGGATGCACACGGTTTACTTGTCTTCATTGAAGCGCCTTGTGATATACGACATTTTTTGTTTCTTTATCAGGCGCAAGAACAAATAAAGCGGCTGATTTGCCGACACGTGAACATGCCATGTACAACTGACCATGAGAAAAACACGGATTTACATTTTGTATGGGAAAATGTTTTTTCTTTTATTTTAATTTTCCGTCAAAACTATAAGTGTTCGAACAAACCCGACTTTGTTTTATATAGAAAGATAGATTAAACAAAAAGATTTAAAATTTTTAATTCCATTAATTTTTTTAATTTAAATTATACCTATATATTTTTCTAATTCATATTATGCAAATTTTGAATTTTGCGTATTTGAAAAAAAATATATTATAGGTGACATATTTGTTCATTTTTTTCTCCTATTCTCCTATAAGGTGCCGATTTAATCCTGTCTGTTTCAGTTATTACAATGTATATCTGTTCTAAAACATTAGGCCATTTTAATGTAACTACCTGAATGACAATATCAAAAGATTGTTATTAGTTTGTTTCTTTCCGATTTATTTTGTTATAATTTGATATATTTTGTAGGTGAGCCAGTGCAATAATGATATTATATCAATTAATTAGATAAATGTATTGAATAAGTAAACATTTTCAATGTGTTACGATAACAGGGATGTATGCGAGACGTAATTACAAGCATTATCACCATAAATGCTACACCATAATTTGGCCAAAGAATATATTTCTATTTCTACGAGGGATAACTTCAATAAATAATTCAGCCATTCAACGCAAAAGGAGAAATTGAGAAAAAAAATACTCTCAGGACGCAGAAATATAGCGAAAATCGTGAAGTATTTGTCGCTTTTATAATAAGCTGCCATCGTTGATTAACGCGTATAAATCTGACAAGGTCTTGCGTCTCTCCTTATTAAGGAATATCTCTGGGAGTGCACTAATCACATTAATGAAGATGTATCCTAAATCTTCTTATTAAACCTTTACACGCATACTTGATATAAAAATATATTTTTTTTTTATTTATCTTGAGTAAGCGCAATGTATTAAATTAAGCAATTACCTGGTAGATCAGTCTTTGGAAGCTACCTGGACAAGTTTCATATAATATGTACCTACTATAGAAAAATAAATAAAGAATTACACACAGTTAAAATATAATAGAAACTAAACAGAAATACTAATAACAATATACAAATAGACACAAAAAATATTAAAAATACAATTTAGTAGAAAATCGTAATTGCTATATACTTATGATCTACGGAATAGGTATAAAATAATCATAATCATTGAAAAGTACACGCTATATCTATAGATTAAAATATTCATAATTAATAAACTAATAGTCATTCGTTCAAAACATTTTTTTTAAATTTGACAAACTCCATCATTATCAAAAATATATCATTTTGGATCTTATTTATAGCTGAACCAATTTCCTTAAACATCGTAAACACGTTTATATACGTCTCAGATAATTCCCAGCACGTAGCAGGGCAGTAGGCCACAATTTTCAATTTTTATAATCCGCCGACATTTTCAAGGGGAGATTAGAAAGTGCCAGAAAACTTTTTAATATCGCGAGCTGTTTGAATAGAAAATCTCGGCGGATTGTATGACAGAGCGGAGCCGGTGCTGCGGCGGAGGAGGCGACGCGAATACACCTATCTCGCTCGCGCTCTCGCTTTTCGCTATCAATCTACCGCGAATCGAACGGCAGAGTCTCGCGTTTGATTTATATATTCGCTTAGCAGAAATTCAGCCGACCCGCGCCGCGGTGACGAAGAACTGACCGAAAAGTCTTGATCTTAAGAAGGCAAAAAAGATGAAGGGAACGAAGGATCTTGGAAGTTGTGTATCGTCATTGCCGCGGCTATGCAGCCGAATTCGATTGTCAGTCAGAGTAACAAATCGTATTCTAGATGTCCATATCAACCAAGTATTCCATATAGGTCAGTGGCGTAACTAAGCCGGTGCGGCCGGTGCGGCGCACTGGGGCCCACGGTTGTCCGGAGGCTCAAAATAAAAATTCAGTATACGATCGACAATCCATCAAACTTTGCTAAAAAGATAAGGAAGCCAAAAAATGGATGTCTCAAAAATCAAGTCTGGAAATCAAGACGAAATCTATTTTAGAAAAAAAATGTTCGTATCTTTACAATACATTAAGTAGTTAATTTAAATATGTAGATATTACTTTTTTATTTTGCAACATGATTATGAATTAGGTATTAGATATAGCTCTTAAAATAACTCTGGAAATTTATACTAGGTACGTATTTTTTTGAGTTATTAGATTTACTTTTTTCATTTTTTTTATTTTTTCTTTTTCTCAGTAATAGTAGGTAGGTACTTTAATAAAAATGCGCACAATAAAAAACTTACAAGTGACCTACTTTGTGAATTACGTTTTGGGAACATTACTTACGAAAATAAATTTATTCGTATTCTTATTCATATTCTATATTTTCAAAAATTGATACATTTGTATAAACAATATTTTGTAAGTATTTTTAGTCTTACCAGTTTCGTACTTAGTAGTTGTACTAAAAATAAAGTAATAATGACTCACATTATTTTTTATATTTCTTACTAACATTCAAAGGTGGAGAAATACCATAAAATCCAGTAAAGCGTCGTAATAATAAAGGAACAAATGTTTCGAACATTCTCCCGCAAAAATGTTCCTATGTGATCCCGCGTATCCCGCTGAAGTTCGTAGGATCTTATTCCGCAACATGTTCAAGGCAATGCGCCCAAATGAATACGCCGATTTATAATATAACTGCAATATAAATATGTAATTTAGCTAGGGTATACAGTAATTACATTATATATCATAATAAATGTAGGTAAATATGGAAAGGTACCTTTATTTAATTTTGCATCGGGGCCCATTTTTTATAATTACGCCACTGATATAGGTACATAGGTATGTACTATCAAATAACCGGGAATAGTTTGTTTATAAAGTCCACGTACAAGTTATGTATTTTATTGTGGTTAATATTAGCGCAATCTGTAAACCAGTCGTTTACAGCTTTTGTTTAGGTTAGCTGACCTAAAGTGTGTTCTGGGGTAGAATAAAGAAGCGATTCGAGAAGAAGTTCTGATAAAGAAGCGATTCGAAGCCAACATTCCTGAAACGTAATTTCGCCTCTAAGTAGGGAACCCTACGCCATTACAAAAGTATAGGTACCTACTACGTATGAAATAACATCTGAACACCGATTTGCCGATATCCATTATATGAGGATTATGGCCAGAAATTCCGGGGTTACAAGACATTTTTACGTACCTGTTTTACGTTCCCGGCCCATCAACCGACCAGCAGGGAAAGTATTGTGAACGCGCATTTTTTTCCGATTTCAAGACGGAAATATCCATTTTGAGCCCCTTGACAAGATTTAGTGTATCTGTGTGTTTGTCTGTCTCTCTTTCTGTCTGTGTATATGTTTGTTTGTTTATACTCTTTATTGTGAAAATGTGACAATGGCCGGATTTATTGCCATATGACAATCTCTTACAACCAACCCTACTATGACGTGTTATATGTATGTGTGCGTGTAACATGTGTGTAAGTGTATGTCTTGTTAATGTAGAGATTAGATAGGAAGGCAGCAGGCTATATGTCGATGGATCAAGTGAGGTCGGTCGGGCTTGGATCTCGGGCGCACAAAAGCCTAGCAGGAGTAGAAGCCCGCGGGCTTTTCAAGGGTGGCGGCAGCTTTCGGCGGATCGGGAGGGCGCGGTCCTCCCCCTCCCCCCGCTCGGCGGGGGGCGGCTTTGGGGGAGGGGGGCGGCCGTGTGATGGCTCGTATTGATTTACTGCCGTCGCCGTGTTTCGGGGTGAAGATATCCGCTGGCGCGCCGCCGACGTCGCCGCTGCAACCGAACCGTGACGTCACCTCCTATTTGAGCTGATCATTTCGCAGCTAACATAGAATTTAGAAACTCACTCTATATATCACACGTGATGACCTTTAGTTTATTCCGATAATGAGTTGCAAAGCTAGACGCTGCAAATTGGGTATGATTCAAATCTACAAACAATTAAAGCGTTAATGAAGTATTGTGAAAGATTTTTAACTATTAATCAATAAGCAAGTCAAGCAAATAATGCATAATAAAATTTTGTCTACAACGACTTCTTTTATTAAATTTTTCATCTCATTATTTGACCCCTATATTGATATATTAAGAAAGGGCTTTTCTATTTTTTTATTTTAATACTTATGTATTTATTTTTAAATATTAGTAGGTGCCTACTTAAAAATACTATCTACAAGCAAGGAAGCTGCGATCATAATTAGTCAGAGAAGAAATTAAAACGAGAATTTTGATATGCTCCTTATTTAAATGAAAGCAAAGATTTTGAGGTTTTATCTGAATCCAAATGAAGTAATTACAAAGAAATACTAGGAAATAATACATGATTTATTTTTTATATTTTAGTTTTTGTATATTTATGAAAGAATTCGTTAGATAGATTATTATGAGGAGATGTATAGGGGTAATTAGTAATGTATATACTTTATATTTGGTATCTTGTAGGTACATTTATTTTTGCATTATCCTAATATTTTATTCATTACTAATTGCCATTTTTTTATATATTTTTGTTGGGCTTAATCTAACTACTTACAATTTTTTTATAAAATGTAACCAATTATATACGTGTTTTTATAAAGGTAGATGTATACTTTCTTATAGTTATAGACAACATGAATTCAAAAAGGTACTGCTAAGGAATATTATACATGTATACCTACACATATCCTACTCAAGTTAATTGAAAACGGTCGACAAAGACGGGGCTAAAGTTGTCCGTCCTAGTCCACGGATTTGGGAGGCGTCAGGGCCTGGGTGATGTATGCAGCGTTCCTTACCATTCGTACCGTTATTAAACCGTATCAACACCCCCTGTACCTACGGCACGGTTATACCTATATCTAGCGAACCCAATACATCCGCTGTGTAATTCCTCTTCGTCGTAACAGGCAGCGGGCGTCACACCCCTTCGCCCCTCGGCCGCCCCCCGCAGCCCCACCCACATTCCCTCCGGCCCTCCGGGGGGCGCCGCTCCGACTTATAGCAAACCGTGTCTTAGGTCACGGGCCTTACGATCTTAGGACTATAAACCGGGGATTAGTTACTTTGCATATCGGATTTCCAATGCGACTGAGATCAAAAATTGCTGGATAAATAAAGTGGAACCTCTCATAACCAGTAGGTAATTCGCAGTTATTCCTCGATAACGAGTAATGACACACCTCTCATTATGGAAAAACTTGTTTCGCTTAACGAGTAACTTAAAAAATGTCTTTAAAAAGTAGAGCCTTATTCTCTGGCTATTTTATTTGATCTTATATTTGTACTTTTAATTTTTAAATAGGTACACGGCGTAGCTTTAAATTGATTATTTAACATTTTACTGACAATTTGAATATTACGATGAAGAATTTTACTACGTATCTTTTCGAATTATTGACTGTTATATTAGGATTCTATTTTGATTATTTATATTTATAGTTTGACAATCTAGTAAAAAAAATTTTTACAACCTATGTAGGTATGTTCAGTGAAGAATAGTAACGAGACACGACAAAAATATAATGTTTTTAATGTAGTAAGAGTTTGGAACGAATTATGCTCGTTGTGAGAGGTTCCACAGTAATTAATAATATTTTTTAAAAAAAAATCAGGTGTTCTTTGCTTAATTAATAATAGTAGGTACAATTTCTGTATGCTAATATAATCTGTAAATATGCGTATTAATTTAAATATATTAGTATTTATTTATACTGAATTTATTGTTTATTTCATTTTATTTTATAAATTTAATATAATATTTAACAATTAGGTACTTAAACATAATGATTCTGCGTCACTCCAAACTAGGCAGCGCCTGTTCCAAGGAAGACGCCAATTTTATATGATCGCAAGATTATGTGTAATTTTATGGAAATGATGTTTTATAATACATATATTGGTTTCATTAACTAAAATCAAAATAGTTAGATTAAAAGAAAAAAAACGAGCAAATTATCATTGAAAAATCAAAATAATTATTGAATAACAAAGTCTTCCTTCTTATTGTTCCTCAGCCTGGTTCGGTCCACTCCTGGACGTAGGCCTCTTCCTTCTTCTTCCATGTCTGTCTTTCAGCTGCTGCCCTCAGCCAGTTGGACCCTGTTGCTTTTTTGATGTCGTACAGGCATCGTAGTTGTGGTCTTCCTACGCCTCGCTCTGTAGTCTTGGTCTGAAGACAAGCCTGTTTGTCCACCTCGAGTTATCCTGCCTTGTGACGTGACCTGCCCAGACCCACTTCAGTCTAGTGACACGTTTCATGACGTTTATCACCCCCTTAATAAAGTAGTAGTAAGTAACTATTAAAAAAAAAACAAAAATAAAATATTACATAATAGAAATAAAACACTGAATTTACTCTTGTATCCATATAGGTAATTTATATTGTCATAGATGTGAGGGTGTGTTCGTAAGATTTGTTCAGATCAGTCCTCAAAATCCTGTATTATTTCAGTTTTTATTTTTATTCTGATGTTCAGGGTAAAATATAATTTAATTCAGACGCTAGAGATTTTTTCTAGATGCTTTTAATATTTTCACGCTTTTAATTAATTCGACAGTTTGGCAGTAGCCAGAGCGTCTCTCAGGGCATTGCTGATCGAAATGAACAGTTACCCATTGCCGGCACCGGAAAGAGATAGAATACCACAATTTGTACGGGGCTAGAGAGGGACGGCGGAGGCTCCGAGTTCGGGTCTCAGGTCCGATGGGAACTAGACAGCTGCCGCGGAATTGTTCGATGAGACGCGGCGGGAGCGACGCAAAAAGCCCCATTAAAAAATTCGGCTCGACGTGGTCTCCAACGGGTGGTTCATACAAATGTAACCAAAATATTTGATTCTTAAAACAATCCTATTCACAATACCACAAGTACCTATTCTTGGCTAGTAACTTACAACCGTAAAAGTTTCTTTCATCTCCCCCAGTGACTAAAATCGTCCGGTAGGTAATAACTGCAGCTGTACTTACCTAATCAAATTTGGTTCTGATATAAAAATATATTCACCATTTTGATAATGAAATATCATTTCAAATGTGTAGGTTATGCTGAATTACAAAAAAAAACATACATAGGTAGATACACACACCGGTGCCTTATAACTTTTTGTTGGATAGTAACTAGAGATATCTGCGATTCCACGTGATACATTGGGGAAAATATAACGTTGTAATACATGGAAATAGGCATGTTTCAACAAGGTTTATGTATATAACTCGGACTGTGGTCCATACGTATGAATTAACATGACGCGTAACGGCTTTAGCGTGGCGGTAGTTACCGTGTCGTAATTTTAATAATGTAATATTATTTTATTACGTCGCGACCTTGGGATCTTGCATCTAACATGGCAGCATGTAGTAGTATATGTTTATAATCAGACACGAATCACGTTGAAACTACAGTATACTGTTATCCCCGTATTAACCGTAAGGAAAATGTTGATACCTACATATAATCGAGTAATGGAGTTTCAACAAAATTCCTTACAATTCAACAAAATTACGATTGAAACATATATTTGTATAAAACCGTATAGTGGTTAGGTCGCCTGATCTTACATTGTAAGGTCCCGGGTTCGATTCCCGGCTGGGTCACCATTTTCGGTTGGGATTAAATTAACGGAATTGCATTTTCAATTCTGTCGATCGAATGCAATAACAAGACACACACTTACAGACATGTTACACGCACACATACATATAACACGTCATAGTAGGGTTGGTTGTAAGAGATTGTCATATGACAATAAACCCGCCCATTGTGACATTTTCACAATAAAGAGTATAAACAAACAAACAATTAAACAATAACAAAATGGTAATGTAAGAATCAAAACAATATTTTTCTCATTTGCAACTATGAAGGTAGGTGAATTGCTGTGAGGCTCAGAGAATAGTACAAATTTTACATTTATTAGAACGAGATAACGCTAGTACAATATAATCACTCTCTTCTAGTAGAATACTGTCTACCAGCAAATTTCTCATCGTTATCTTAGGATGTCTAGTCTATTGTGCGATAATATGGGGCTGGGGAGATAGCGATTGTCCATCCTTTCCTTATTCACAACATTCACTTTATCAAGAAAATCGACGTTTACTTATGAATGAACTTTAGAACTCAACAGTTTTGAAGTCACATTTACTTGGAACTCAGACTTATTGAAGGTGGAAGAAAGACTTCTTGATTTAGAAATAATGTTGTAATTTCTTCTTTCGCAAATGATTATACATGACGATATTGATGCACTTATTTAGAGAGTGTTGATATTCAGGGGTCATCAATATTCTTTTGTTTATTTGATTGCCTCTTTTGTTATGACATCTTTTAGTTGCTTTGCCTTCAGGTACATTTATGATTTATTATGGGGTAGTTTTCGTTTGCTTTTCTTTCAGCGCCCAAACCTTCTTCTAAACCTTTATAATTTCCTAATTTCAAATTACTGTTATCCTCCTGAAATTAAAGATGCAAAGATTATTTATTTACCCATATTATTATTTTTATATTATTAATAATAACCTGTATTTTAAGTAGTTTGGGAACGTTTACTTTATATTTGGCTTTCAAATATATTTAAAATATATGGAAATATTATAAAGTCATTCTAGTAGACCTAGGTACATATTATCAAATTAATAAATCTATCAATTTACTTAGTCGTCGATGCGCCTGGCGTGAAAGAGGAAACTGAAAAATCAGAATGTATTTTTTCCTTTATTTATTATTACGCATTATTCTTTGTATTTAGTGCTAACTTTGAAATATTTATATATAGGTTAAGTTTTAACAGTCTGTCATGATTTTATAAAAATAAATTTCAATTGAAATTGAAGTTGTCGCTGGTCAGAGCTCCCAGAAGATTGAGTGCCGTAAATTAGACTCTACTTCATTTTGAGCGATGTTTTACGTAATAATCAACAAAGGTTCCTGATCCTTTGCCACCCGAAGATTTTTTTCTTAAGCACCCAAAATGCCAACGCCTAGTCGTTCAGTGGAAATTGGAGAATTTATTATTATATCAGCACGTTTGGGATTTAGATTTTTTATAATATTAATCGGTGTTTTCTTAGAGCCTGATTCTCATTTTTTCCTCTGGAAATCGATAAATAATTAGTACAACATCCGAAGATGGCGATTGGTAATGATTCCGTCAAAATAAACATATAGATTAAATATGCAAACCTTCACGTACCTACTCAGTTTCTTTTCTGACTACTTTATCCTTTTTTTAAAAGAAAATCGAGTTAAGAAATAAAATGAAGAATCGATAAAACGCTAATAATGTTCTATTAATCGTATCGTAATTGGTTGCATCCCTACCTAAAAGCTACTCAGCGGCGGAGGGGATTGATTTTCCATGTGTTTTCATAGATTGAAATTTCATATGGTGATAGCGTTTATTAATCTTTTCTTGATGTAGACTGTTAACGAAATTGTAGTTTTATTTTAAAAGATACGTTGAAGCATGTACAAATATTCTTTATTAGAGTAATCATTTTTCGATCCAGATACACAACATATCGTTGACTATGGGTAGTTCGCATTCTAGGAGTATTGCTTTTTGACATTTTTGAGAGCTTCTGTCGAATGTTCGTGTGGTAATTACCTGAATGTTATTCTTCGCAGATGCCAGATACAGCTCCCATTCTTTAAATGGTTACATCATACTCCTTGAAAAAAGCCACCGAAGAGTAGCTATAAGGTATTTTGTAAACTATTTTCAGAATATTTTTTGAGCTTTGCGTATTAAATGTATCTGAGCATCTGCAAACCACTACCCATCCTATTATGCCATACGATAATAATGCTTGATTAGCTCATAGTATAGTTTTTAATTTCTGATGTCTTAAATGCCCCTCAAATTATGAAATGACGGCTGTTTTTAAATCTAATTCTATTTTTTAATGTCAACGCGCATTCAATATATCTATATATATATACAACCAACACAAGAGCAGAGTCACTGACTCTACTAATTCTACTATGGGCGGCTTTTTAATGTTTGTTCCGCAATGTATTTTGGCATATAAGATAATGGAATATATTTTTTTTGTGGATCATCCAGTATTTTCTCTTTTAATTTCCCCAAATCCCAAAGAGGGCGTTGCGGGTGTTGCGGCTACGGTCGGCGCGGCGCTCGGCGGCGGCAAAAAGTGGAAGCGCGTATATTGGGCGCTGCCGAGGGGACGTCCAACACCACCGCTGTCCCTTGGAATTACTTCATTTACGAAACACACAACAGAAGTGAAAACGTGTCTTTCCAGCAGTTTTTTTCTTTCCATATATGTTTCACCTTAACTTATTCCGGCGCTGATGGCGGCGCTGTCAATGTGTGCAATGTTTTGACGACAAGAGATATAGTGATTATCGCAAGCCGGCGTCTTCTAGACTTTACTTTAATCCATTTTGTGTAGATAATTACATTATTGACAGTAGATAGATAATTTGATAAATAATTAAATACATAATTAAATTATGACTGTTTTATAACTATGACGATTGTTATTATTGTAACTGCTCTAACTTTATAATTGATAAAACATTTTTTTGTCATTTTCAATTATTTTATAAATGTATATTTGATTAGGATTTTCTGACCCATCCGACGATTATGATTATTTCAACTGTTTTGATTTTCATACCTGATTAAAGTTATGTATTTTATAAATTATATAGTAATATTAATAATAATAAAACGCTTGATTCCTAAGAAAAGGCGAGCATCTATAATAAATATTACGACTGCATTATGAATTAAAACCATCAATAGTGTAATTATATAATATTATTATTTGATTTTGATTATTTAATAACGATCATGAATTTGATTGTTTCATCAATTTTTATTTTTTTAAATTTAACGTCTTTATTGGTGATTCAGTTTTTATAACTCTTCTATATTAATTATTGTGACTATATTCTTATAATATTGGTCCAAGAACAAGCTTTGCTTAGGTTGGGAGACATCGGACAGTAAACATAATAATTGAGTTTACTTTCTTGCTGAGAATTTAGTAATTTAGTATAATATTTAATTTGATTGTGAATAGTAGATTATAATATTATTTCTCAATTGCTTTAAATAAAATGAACAAAGAATGTAGATTATATTCAAAAATTCTTAAGTCAATTATAAATAGGATAGAAATGAATTTACCGCTTGAAATTTGTAGCACCCGACGCGACGTTTCGGTGACGTTGTCAAACAACCGCGATAGTCTTCGAATTCATATTCTTAAATCAACTTTTATTTTAAAATAAAAATTTGATTCGGTTTAAAATGCAATAAAAATATTATTTCATTTAATTAAAGTACAGTGTCCCTGGTCTACCAGTAGTCGTTAACACTTTAAGCCTTTACCTAAACAAAACCGTTAATGTAGTTTGCAAGGAATACGGACTGTATAAAGTATATTATAGAAACAGGCTTTATCTATTGAATTTACGGAGAAACGAAATGCATTACCTCGTTAAGCTTGAACTTACGAACTTTACTCACTCAGTTTAGGGTGTGAAGACAGTGCCGACGTCATTTCAGACCGCGGCAGAAAAATAATGAAATGAAATCATGACGAAAAATATTATTTCATAATTAGAAGATATCAAAAGCTATATTGGCCATGTTAAAGAAGAGAGTGGTCATAATAATTATCGACGCTCGCGTAACTCACTTAAACATGACATGGAATACTACGACATAACTATAGAATTCGATTTTCGACATTTCTATAGAATTCGATAGCCTTTAACTCTTCTTTTTTGTATAATTATTGAATTGATTTTTGGAATACTAATGAAATTATCGCAGTATTGGTAATTTTGAGTTAGTTTCATGAAATCGTTCAATTATTAGTTTTGTTTTATCATTAGGCAGTATTCAAAAAGACAATATGTATGTAGCGTCCGTAGCCCCATTGACACCGGTTCTCGTCGTTGTTACCGAAGTTAAACATCGGCGGGCGCGGTCAATACTGGGATGGGTGACCCCCTGAGTGTTTGACTGCGTGATGCTACAAATGCCCACCTAGAAGATGGTACCAATAGGCAACAAGGTGGGTTCCATGAAAGGCATATGGCTTGTGGGTAAAAAAAAAGATATGAGCCTACCATAGTTTGGAAGTCTCTTGCGAGCCAGTTAGTTTAGGTTTGTTATTGTATATATGTAGTTATATTTTTCTATACAATAAAGGATTTGATTTAATTTGATTTAAACATTTAAGAATAATAAGAACTTGCTTTATGTTGTTTAATGCTGTTCCATTATTATTATATCCACATTATTCACGAAGCACGTGTTCCTTTCCTACACTCACATAACCCTGGTATAAGAACCAGTGAACCGGGTCAGATTGACTCCTGGCTGGGGTGATCTAATCTAATCTATTTTTTAAATATATTTTTATGTAAATATTTATTTTTTAGTATACCTAGATATAAATATATATATATATATATATTTTTTTGTTATAAAAGTAATCTTATTATATTATTTACTAGAACAATTATCATTTTAATATATAATCTAATCTATTATAATGTTATAATTACTATTTTAATTGTGAAAGGAATATAGATAGTACGCGATTTCAATAAAGTATTGAAAAAAACACAGTTTTCTATTGGATTATAATTATTATAATAATTGTTAAGGCTCCCTTCCGAGTTGACGCGACTAAAAATTTAGGTAGTTTTGCAATGCCACGCGCCCGCGCGCTTTTGATATATACATAAAGATGTATAGGTATACCGCGGCGACAAGGGAATACGTCCCACCGTTGGCAGTAGACAATTACGAATGACGATTTCGGCTTCGCGCGTCGTCAAATATAGTCGATTTGGCTTTTCAATTATAATATAATAAATTATCAAATGAATAGTTTTTTATAATGTAAAAATTAGATTACAATAAAAAAATAACTTAAGATCACTGTGGTATTTTTTATATCACTCAAAAGTATCTTTAATAAATAGAAAAAAAATAATGTTTGGCCATAACATTTCTGGAAATTAAGTAATTTTAATCATTTTTTTCTTATATTTTTTGTATGAAGGTTCCAAAAACTGTCTTGATACTATGCAAATAGACCATATGCTGGTGTAAATAGTATTTTTTAATATTGAGAATCATATCTAGGTTTTTCAAAAACTGAAGACAAATCTCTCTCGTTTTTATTTTTTTGAAAACAGTAACAGAGTACAGATAATTTACAATTAATATGGAAATAATTTACCAATTTCGTTTTGGCGAAATGATAGCTTAAGGGCCTAGTTTTTAAAATCCACTTCACTATTCATCTATTACACGAAAATAGAAAGGTTTGGCACTTGCTTCGCGTTTGCGAAATTGGTTATTATATAATATGATATCGTTAAATTTAGATTTTCAAAATAGCTATGTTAGGCGGCAGACAGGTATATTAATTTACTTTCACATTTTTACTCCTCGCAATTCGGCGGCAACAAAATCACTATTCTTCAAAAAATATTGGGCAACCATAAATCCATCTATTTTAGGTAGATTATTCGAATGCCCTTGTTCAAACCCTTTGTGCGTTGAACTGCACTTAATTAATTGAATACATGAACGTAACAGTATAATGCAAGGATGAAACAAAACAAAATGCAATCCACTGACGAGTAGAGTTCGTTAGTCCAGAGCAAAATACATACTTTAACCGCTGACAGCCGGCAGTACTCAGCGAGAGCGAGCGGAGTGTTGTAAAATGACGTCACACAATACGGCACACAGTAATGACGTTACGGGAATTTTAAATGTTTGCTAAACAAATACTACTTGGTCTTTTTAAATGAAACAAAAACTAATGTATTTGTATACATATAAGCTATAATTTGACGAAGTTTCAAGCGAATTTGCAGACCTAGTAACATTCTCCACTGTATTGAAATTCTATTTCGTGTTCCCACAACCAGGCCACAAAATTATACTTCACATAGCTTTTGGCGGCCACGGCACTTATCGTTTATGATATTAGATAAAATAAATTCCATATTTTAATTCGGCTGTGCATTGACGCACTTAGTGTGACTGCATCTTCGCTTCTTCGCAGCGGTGCGGCCGTTGTTCTAATACCTTGATATATATAAATCTTCTGCGTCCCCACGGGACGAGCAGAACCGTGAGCCGTGAGACTGCGCTCATGTCACATGCCTGACAAAACTTTGCCTGAACTTTTAAATTCTGCCGACGCCATATTGATTACATTCCTTTTCTGTTCTAAATTATTCATATAATATACATAATATACATAGTTATATTTTCGTTGTTCAAACGACGATGGATGAGTCTATTAATAACACTTTGGACGTACACGGACCGCTAATCAATATTAAGTGGTTTTAATTGAAAAAAATGCGTCGTCATTAAGGAGTTTTATCCCTCTCTATCAACCGAGGATATGTAATAATATACAAGTTCAGTATTTGATCCAAACTTCTATGTATTATATTACTTAGTTAAAATATTACATTTAATAACATGCTTTTGTAATGTGGCGCATTTTACAAATAACTTATGAAAATAAGTAGATAAAAAATATATCTACAATGAAAATTCTGAAATAAGACCTAACCACTACTGGCATAGTGGTTAGGACACCTGATCTTACATTGTAAGGTCCCGGGTTCGATTCCCGGCTGGGTCACCATTTTCCGTTGGGATCAAATTAACGGAATTGCATTTTCAATTCTGTCGATCGAATGCAATACCAAGATACACACTTACATAGTAGGGTTGGTTGTAAGGGATTGTCATATGACAATAAACCCGCCCATTGTGACATTTCCACAATAAAGAGTATAAACAAACAAATAAACAAACAAATATCTAATAAAAAATCTATATAAAATATAAAAAAATATTACAATTTATGAGGCTTTAATTACGAAATATACACATTTTATAAGTCTCTCTGAATAAGTACATATACAAATATCCTAAGTAATCTTTTTTTATAATGTTCTGGTAGTGGCACTATGAGTTAGATATAGGAACGGAAGCCAGCTACCCATTTCCTGGACAGTTATAACAAGGCCATCTTTTTCTATTTGAGGATATTAAAAAAATGAGGTAAAGATTACTTAGTGATTGCACCTTTAGTATGAGCATAGGACATTAGGATGAATGCGCCTTTCCGTGAGTGTGGTTTATTTTGCTATCTCTACATATGCAACGTCTGTCTGCGTACGTCTACATCTACAACGTCGTACGTACGTCGGCGTACGGTTAGGTACATTTGCGTACGTCTACATATACCATGCAACGTCTGTCTGCGTATGAATCTGTGTGTTGATTGTGTGCGTGAATCTGTGTGTTGTCTGTGACTCGAGAACCATTTGGCTGATTTCAATCAGTTTTTGCAATATGATCTGCAAAATATATAGTGAGAAATCCATGGCTGAAAATCTGTATAAATGATCAAAAAGTTTTTTCTTGTGAGCATCATGTTAATCTTTATAGAAATAAAAAATAAAAGATCTTTCTTTAATCTCAAAGTCAATGAGTTAAAAAATACTGCATATACATAAATTGGAAACCTTTTGAATTTATGTATTTTAAAAATACGGCAAGTAAAATGCTAAATTTAACTGAATATCTAATGAATTTTGAGACCCTATTAAGGATTTGTCAACTTATTGACTCAGGATAAATAAACTGCGATAAATCATTTTAATGATCGGAATCCGAAAATCATTATAGTCATTTTGGCTCGTTTTGTTTTTGATAATGTTTTGTTTTTGAAATGGTTGACTGTAAGATATCGCTATAGCGATAAGTCCGCCATTTGTGCGTAAATTGTCTTTTTTATAAAACCAGTGTAATATTCATTAAGTTATATTTTTATATAACAATATAATTATTTTTTAATTATTTGCGTATTTCTCATAATATTAAAAGATTAAATAAAACATACGTGAAATGAAACGAAAATGAAGGCCTTTACATTACTTCTTGATTAACAACTGTAGCTCAAAATTTGGTAAATATACGCTTACGCTTTGACGACTGCGCCGTAGCATCCATGTGAAAGCACCCAATTCTTGAATCCGTTCTCATAGTAAAGACGCCGACGCGCCTCTCTGCTCTAGGCCAGCCAAAAAGCTAATTAGTAAATGGATTGAAAATGCTTAATTTCGTGACAGAGACGTACGGTCGCCGCTTCTCTGTTTTGAAAGTTGGCTGCGCGCGATTCGCCGTCCCGCGGATTACCCGGCAACTTTCTTAATCCGGCTGTCTTCCCCGTTTCGCCGCTTGCCGTACTTATTGCCGGCTTTTTCCCCTGCCGTACTGAATGCCGCCGGATTTGCCGGC
This sequence comes from Micropterix aruncella, assembly GCA_944548615.1. Classification (NCBI taxonomy): domain Eukaryota; kingdom Metazoa; phylum Arthropoda; class Insecta; order Lepidoptera; family Micropterigidae; genus Micropterix; species Micropterix aruncella. The sequence goes on from OX155959.1 coordinate 21,184,949, forward strand.
GACAAAAACGGACCCAGTAAATAAATATAGGCATACACACCTAGCGCTAATGCAATCCGGCCTAAATTGAAATGATAATCCTTGCCCTTTTTTTCTTTCCACGGCCCGCTGGATTGGGAGCTGGAATAAACTCCAGTCCCAATTTATTTTATTGTAACAGAAACAAATGAATTAGGCACCCTATATACTACGATCTAGTTCATAAGTGTTCTGCTAGAACTGCCAATTTTCGAAAATTAGAGTTATGGGTGCAAACAAAGGATGAAACGGCGAACGTCCTGCTATAATTGCCGATATAATTACTCAAGTAGAAATAATCGACACAGGCCACCTGTTTTGTGATCAATGTGTTGTTTTTTCATTCTAAGTAGCATGCTTTCGGCTATATACAACGTAATTATCATCACTCATCATTTCCTCATGAAACGATGATAGAATAATGTTCAACTTGGGTTATCAACGGGCGAACTTGTTACCTCAGGAAATTTTAACGATATTAGATCGTTCCATCTCCCGTGAGGTAAGCCTTGGGCGAAAACAGTCCACTGTCTAGTTACGCTACTCGACCGTATAAGAAGCCTACGCCTAACCGCGATATATCCAGCGGGCCGATACACGCGCCCTTACTTCCAGTTACAACCGGATTACTCCGGTCTCCCGACTGATACAGGTTCGATGTCGCTTGCGCGGTCTTTCCCTTACGTAGCGGTGATACGGTGTCTACCGAATCTATCGCGGACCACGGCATCTTTGTCCGGGTGTTCACCCGGTATCGGGTAGCCGATTGGCCGTTTCAAGAGCAGTTTCCTTAAAATTAACAGCTACCACCGCTATATAGAAAACAATACTGTATCCAGACTTCCCCGGCTGTCAGTCGGAATGCACAATCGATTGGCTGACGCCGCACGCTGCGTAAACCGTCCAGGAGCGCCCGAATGTTGACTGCTGAGAGAAACTGTCCCAAAGAATAATGTTCAGTCTAAAATGACGGATGTACCATTTTGGTCATTTGAGCATCAAGCAAATTTTAAAAATAATTTACAATATAATTTTGGCAACCTGCCAAAAGGTCAAAGTTATTTTTTTTGGAATACAAACATTGATGATATTGTCGAAGATGGAATTATTTATTTTTGCTGTAGGTGCAATCAGAAAGAAATTCTCGTATATGTAAATTTTCAAACTCGAATCTTAAAATTTTGTTTTTGCACATTGAGTGTTTTATAATCATATTATTATTTAATCATATAAATAATATTATGATTACCCGAACTCGTCACAATAATATGACAAACATTGTAAAATTAAGGTACATCAACGATCGTGTGTGCAACGCTTTAGGTATATATGCCAATGCGTAACCAGTGCCAATTTATAAATTACCACTCTCTCGACTGTATCATCTGTCTGCGTAAGATTAAATTAATATCAATCCATGACAGTGTTGCAAATGCCAGATCACTCATGCCAAAAATTACAGCAATCAAAATAAAGCCATACACAAATACCAAAGAGTTTGGCTAGTGCTCTTTAACACGGGAGTTAAAAGCTAGTAACGGTCGGAAGGATTATTAAAATCATTACAAAATCATAAATAGCTAGGTGCTGTGTTGTACCTAATTTTATTTTTCGTTTACTCGTTATATGTAATTATAGGGCCTAGAAGGCATTGACATACATTTTTAGAAACGCAGCCCAAAGCGTTTTTACGTCCTGCCCGTGTAACGAGAATATTTTCGTCGCTGTTCTGTAACAACTCACTAAGTGCAGTATTGAGCAACACTGAATAGTATATTTATATAAGTCTCATATAAATATCTATCATAGGTGGCGTATATTTATTACTTTTTATTGTTTCACTTAGTCGATAGGTCAAACTTTTGTACAATAAAAATCACCAAGTTCAAACAGTATCTTACTTAACATAAATATTCTAAATCAACACATATTATCACTAACTCCTATGATTGCTCTATACATACAAACAATAAGGTTTCTTGTTTTCTTATTGATAATACTTTTATAAAACAACTAGCTGACCCATGCCCACTTCGTTGGGCGGTAAACATTATTACTTGTGGTGAAATTATGAGTGTGGTTCGGTTAGTACTGAGTGCTATGATTTATTACCTGACTGCCAAAAGAAGGGTTATATTTTTACTGCATATGTATGTATGTATTTGCATGCCAATTTGACTATAATACCGTTATTTGTGAGTGTCTTCTTGTGTCTTATTTGTGAGCTTATTATCTCTTTAACTATTTATGCAGTAAAAGGGAAAAGTCTTTTGTTTTAAACGCTTGAGACGATAAATTTACTTATTTTGATAATAATTCATAATTGTTGATAATATGACCAATAAACATGACCTAACGATTTAAATATTTTTTTTAATATAAAATACAACTTTTTGTGACTTAAATATAAAAGTTAGACATATGCTGCACCTACTTTTTTGTAGGCATTATCAAGCTATACAACTTTTCCTTAGAACTTAATCATATATCTCTCATCGTTAAGGCAGCGTTAGTTAGAAACATTTTCTTTCGACCGCTTATTCTCCGACTTACTTTGCAAATCCGACTACCACGAGAAAGTCTTTCAATTTTTCGAATTAATGTAAAGCCTATGATACTCACAAATAACGTGGCTTTCTATTGTAAAAGAATTTTCAAAATCGGCTTAGTAGATCCAGAGATTACTTTCTACAACGTCACAAACTTTACCTCTTTATAATATTAGTATAGATTATCAAATAGATAAAGTAGTTCACGTTTAATGTGTTAAACTAGTAACTGCTCACCTGAAAAGCCTAAAAAGTGTCATTATTAGTTGCTCTGACTATGCCATTGGTGATTGATGAGCTCAAAATGCGAACTTTAATTGCGATTTTTTAGGAAAATGTGTCTAAGTCAATGTCAGAGGACGGCGATGAGTTGTGTTAATGATATTGGCTTAAAAATATTTTTTCTCTTTTTGTAGGTGGGTATTGATACAGTACTACATAACACTATGCACACAAGAACTAAAGAGGTATGTTATAGCACAATAATAAAATTAAATTATAAAGGATTTTCCTGATACTTATGCAAAACATAAATTTGTCGGTGAAAATTATAGTTGCACATCAATAAAAGCAAGAACAATTTTATGATATTTAGTCACAGACCATATCTGCAAACGTCTTACTTTCCTAACGGCAAACCTATACAACGTTCTGAGAAATATAGATACCTGGAATGTTACGTTAGTGAGAAATGAAACGACAGATTGGAAATCAGTTGCAGAATTGAACAAGCACTTCAAGCCTTTTATAAACTGACCAAGCTGATGTGTTTGAGGAACCGAGCCTACAACTCCGTTTACACATTATTTATTGCTGTGTTTTCTCTGTCCTTTTGTATGGAAATAAATCATGAAGGCTTACAGATTTTGTGTAAATAGATAGACGCATTTGAAACGTAGCTCTACAGGAGAATTCTCAGACATCGTGGGTTGATCGAATCCCGCGACTTCAACTCAGACTTTAAGACCCGGAAACTCGAGTATTCAAAGCAAAATAAAAGGTAGAAACTCAACGACGAATTCGCTTATCCGATTCATGTCTGGGAAGTAATCTACATGATACAAGTAGTCAGAATAGAAACCAATTTTCGTACATGAAGAAGAGGACACATGAGAACACCTAAAAAGAGAATATCTTAAGCAGAGGTACCCAAACTTTCTTGACTCGTAGACCCCTTGCTGTTTTCCGTAGACCCCTGCCTGAATTTTCCTGAACTTACTAACATAAAAACTCCTTGACAGATGGAACAGTACTGATCGCCTACATAGGGTTTTTGATAATGTGGACAGTTGTAAAAAAATAAAAATATGTACATTTATTATTTTTTTACTCCTAAGCGTCCACGACCTTGAAGTACGAATCATTTGGGAAAGCCGCACATAAGTGCACATTTAGCACTATCTCGCTTGCTCATTCATGTGGCGCGTTTATCCTACTCGCTCGCACGGATACCCATTGAAGCGCAATTTTTTCACATGTCTCATTCGCACCTTCCCTCGTTAGTCATGTGCGCTGGCCTCTTCAATCGACTAGTGATGCAATTTGAGTTGAGTGTTGATTTCATTCCGTGATACTTGTGACGCGCGCGTTTGTTTATTGCTATTATTATAATTTAAAAATACTATGCTGTATACAAAATCTGTTTAAGAAATGACATTAACGGATCGCCTGAATGCTTATGGTGACCTGCCTAGATGGAGTTCACTAACGTGAACCCCCATTTACATCTCGTACACCCCGATTTTTGCTTCTCGCTGACATGGACCCCCTGCGAATCGAAATCGACCCCTGGGGGTCCATATAGACCACTTTGGGAATCACTGATCTAAAGGATAGTTCAGACGGTACATACTTACTTACCTAAAGGTCGATAATGATGCCTAATACATAGTGTGCCTCGTCATAAGGACACGGCTATATGTATTCTAGCGAGACAACTGATAGCTTTTGGCTTTTCGGCAGTGAATTTTCTACAGACATGCAGTGCTTATATCACTAATAGAAACGCACTAACATAATAGCACTAACAGAAACGGCGATGGTCTTATACAATTATGCTTCATACATTATCTTGGATGGCGTAGCGTCTTTATAAAACCGTGTCATTGTTTCGATATTACTGCAGTTAGAAAGGTCGTTATTTAAGAAGCCTACGTCTACGTATTTTTTCTCAGTAAATTTTTTTTGGGAGTAAGTTGATATACCTAAGACAAGAGCGGAAATTCGTCTTTCTGTGGCTGCTGCTTATTCTCTCTACCCCTCGATATTTACTTATTCATTTATCTACTTCATGTCTTTTTTTATTCCCCCCCCCCCCCTTCTTCTTCCCCCGCGGATTTCTGCTGCTTCGGAGACGATTACTCAAAAAAGTTGGAGGGCCTATCTAGCGTATATGAAGAGCTGGGTGCTCGGCAGTAATGGCTGCCCTCTCGTCGGTCGGGAAGTTTTCGTCGGTTGTTGGATCGATGTAAATCAACGCGCCGAGCTCTCCGCGGTGAATACATTTGAATAGCAAAGTCGCGCGTTTTTATTCCCTCATATCCAGATCAAATCCCGCACGAAGAAGTTGTAAGCGGTCGGACTGTTCCACTGGCTCGGTGTATCTACACACCGTACGGCCCACGGCGATTAGACGACGCGCAACACATTTACGAACACTATTTACGTAAAATGATAATCTCCATTACTATGCCCAATTTCATGTCGATATCAAACTGGCTAAGATAATCGATGGAGATATATATATACGACCAATAGCCCGAAGATTGCACTGAGAAAAATATAACAATGTAATATACAAATACGCATGTTTCAACAAGTATTAAATATATAACGCGGACTGTGTTCCATACGTATGAATTACCATGACGCGTAACGGCGATGGCGTGACGGTAGTTACCATGTCGTAATGTTAAAACATAATGTTATTTCAATACGTCGCGACCTTGGGATCTCGCTTCTAGCATGACAGCATGTAGTATACGTATGGTTGTAATCAGACACATGAATCATGTTAAATCTACAGTATACTAATATTTCCGTATTAACCGTAAGGAAAATGTTGATACCTATATATAATCGATTAATGGGGGTTCAACAAAATTCCTTGTAATTCAACAAAATTACGATTGAAACATCGTTATTCTGTATAAAACCGTAATAACAAAATGGTAATCAACCAAATATTTATCTCAGTGTGGATATTTTATGAAAAAAAAAACTTCGGAATGATTTATTTGCTTTTACAATTTATTATAAAATATATTTACCAATGCTATTAACTAATTACATACACAGAGGTGAAAAACATAAGATTTACCATAAAAGAATATCGAGAAATACCACGTAGGTACGTGTTTCTACACTCAGTAGCAATGAATCCGGGTCACTAACATAAACCTTAATATTTCGAAAAATAAGAATGCCAGCGTAGTGCAATAAAAAGTATTTTATGGTCTATTTAATACTAATCAAACAAAATTAATTTTGCAACAACTAAGTTAAGTGTAGGTATATATAGTTTCCACAAATTTACTCACATATTATGCTAGCAGATAGGATTTCTAGTCTGTACTGCATATGTTAAGGTTTTATATCTCCGTACGTATTTATTCCTTCTTATTGTGGAATATTCTCACGTAATTTGAACATAATTGGCTTATTGGGTCGGATGGACTATACGGCAAATGAGATAATAATTGTTTTCGAAGGATGTGAAAATTTGAGCCAAAGGAAATGGAAAAGCGGAAGTGCAACCGTAACATCCTGAATTAAGAATCTGAAAACCTTTGCCAAAGAGAACCCCTTAGTGTACCGTTTAAAATGAAGGTGTGGGGAAAGACACCAGCATTTGAATTTTACAAGTCACTATGTTTATTGGGCGGTCAAATAATAATATTAATAATATATATTGTGGTACTATGGTAAAGTAATATGAATATTTTACAATTTTAGATAGTATAGAACCTGGCATTTAGGCGCACAATAATAAATATATTTAAAAATAAATAAATGTATATTTTTTAAAAATATTTCGAGTATTCTTAATGAAGCAAATTATCTAAATAAAATTTATTTTATAACAAAAAGAGGTTAAAGATGAAATGTTGTGCTCTTATTGCTACAATTAAGGTATTATATAATTTAGGTATATTTAATCATTTGATATTTCAAGCCTTATTGTGTCAGGTCTTATCAGGTCGTATTTCCATCCTTTACGATGTAGGTCGTGCAAAGACCGGAATGGAATTGCTTCATACAACAATTTAAAATATTTGTGTATATAGATGTATGTGTATGTGTGTATATCATATATGTATGTATGTATGTTTGAATGTGTATATGTGTATGTAACTAACCCTTTATCATATATATTTGTATTAATATGTTTACTATTATATGCCATTATCTTAGTGATGGTATTGAAAGTAGTATATTAGTCAAATAACGACAGTACTACTCAAAAAACAAAGGCAGTATATTTCGTATGCCCAGATACAGGCTGTTCGGTCTAGTTGGGCATTCGTCTAGAATGATCGTATGGGTTGTGTTCATTTCCTATTGCTTATATAAACAGTTACAAATTATATCCGTACTATCACACTGTTAACTCTCTACCAGTAATAAAAATGATAAAAAATAAATAAATAAATTTACTAAATATGGCATGATACATTTTTTCTGTTTTCCATTTTTTATATATTTTTAAAAAACAACCACATAAAATTGCATGTTTTTTAATTTTCTAGCTAGATGGTATATCATGTTCGTTAACTTTATGTGAAAATTAATTGCATTTCCAGCTGTTAATTATAAATCTTTTATAATTCTAACTATCCATTGGCTGCCGGTTCTTCATAGATGGTTATTCAATTCTCAAAGCAATTGATAGATATGTAAAAGACTGCCTGTCCAATTTTGACATTTGAATTTTATAATGAGGGCATATCTAGTACGATTTGATATTCATATTACTAGTTCCTTACCTATGTATACTACCGTTTTTTTTCCATTCTAGACACATTGCACCTTGGATATATTCTCTTTTAGTTGGAATCCCAAAGACAAGAATCAAAGTTAGTTATTACTTTTTTCAAATCAGTTATTTTTTGCCTTTCTGTCGTCTGCACAACAGTCAACTCACGTGTGTAGGTACTATCAAGAACAGGAAAGAGCGATGGAGAAGCTCGTGATTAAACAACTGATCCTGGTAAATCGCTCTTCTACAATTCTTCAGCACAACCACATGCTTTACTTACCTCCTTTTCGAAATGAATGCAGAAAACTGTCGCTTTACGATATTATTTGCATTACATAAGAGGGGTAGGTATCAGGTGTTAGTAAATCGGAGAAGAAGTTTCGTATGCGCGTTTGCTACTCCTGATTTCGACTCCTCGGTAACTCACTTAGACTTCTCTCGCGTATTGATGGATACTCAGCAAATCGCGCGGAGCCTCAGCTGATTAGCGTCCGTATTTACAAAGGCTAGCACGATATCCGCGGACGTTGCATTATTTATAAGAGACACGGAAATCTTTCGCAGTCCCGCTAAAGTAGGAATAAAATACAAAAGACCGGCGGCCGCGCTTGAATAAATACACAAAAAAGCGGTCGGAAGGAAGGCGGTAACATATTTCCAACGTCAGCGGTCGCCGCGGTGATATTTCAATATTTCTGACTGCCCACCTAATTCGCCGCAGTATTTATTAAGGTATTTTCATATTCTGCATTTATTTTTGTGGAAATATTTTCGATTTCGTTCCCTCATAGAATTTAATTTTCTGGAGAGTCCATCCTTTATAACTGTACCCGTGGTCCGACGCTCTAGTCGAGCGTGTCGAGCTCGTGTCAAGCGGTGTGAAACTATGTACAACCCAAACCGTTGCTCTATAATTACCTATATACATTTTTATTTTTTTTTATACGGATATGTATATGTCGTAAAGATGACATTGATGTATTATTCTCTTTTGCCGTACCTACTGCATATTCCAGGATCAATTATAATTTAATCTTGTCTTTTTTAAAATATGTCATGTTTCAATATCTTTTATAAAACGTTTCGTTGTTTCTGGCCATTTTAAGGTTTTAATACCTGAAGAATCTTTACTGTGATTTTTGATTATTATATAAAAATGTTGGTATTCTAATTTCATTATACTAAAATTTATAGAAATCATTTACTATTGATATTATAGGTAACCCAACGCGATAATGATTATTAGGAATGTAATGACACAACCGTGACACTGACACAACCTGACACAACCGTAGCACTCCAATAAGACCCAGGAAGTGAGCTCGCCTTATCATAGGAGTGCCTAGCAAGGCGGGCTCGGTTTCACTTTACTTGGCACATTAGGAATAATTTTATGCACTTAACATATAATTTATGCACAATTTGGCCCAGGCACAGACAGATGTATGCCGAAATTTAGAAGCATATAGCGGTATTTTCTGGATTGTACATTATATTTCTTTTGCGCTATTGCGTTTGAATGTTTATGTAACGAATAAATAAATAAATAAATATATAAATGTTAAATTAGGAACTAATTTAACATTACTACTCAGCTAAGCAGCAGCTGAACAGTGAATTCTTTAGCATTAATTGTTGAATAATTTTTGAAATATTTTTAATCGATATGTTTAATTGAAAGGTCACATATGTTCCTACAACGTTAGTTAAACGTGAAAACCTTTAATTGGCTCTCTGTAATCCTACTCCTCTTTTTGTTAAATTATAATTAGCTGTTGGTTTTCCTAAAAATAAATAAATAAATAAATAAATAAATTACAAACTTACCAAATAACAAACATTTTGAATCTGTTACCATAACAGCGAGTTATGAGAAACGAAGTGTCATACACTATCATCATAAATGTCACAACATAATTCTGAAAATAAACATATTACCTACTATTTTGATTTCTACCTTAAACGTGATCATGCTTGAAAATGGACGATCTGCCTCATGGATGGATGTAATATTTCTACGGTGCATGCCATGTGTGATTTCGCCGCGGTACTGACAGTCCCCATAGTGGTCCCCATACGTAAATATACGTAAATTTCAAGTGCCCCATGTCTACGTCCGCTGGAGTGTCAGTTTGGAAATAGGGCCCAAGCCTTATTAGTTCTAATAATAGAGAAATAAGCATTCATTATGCGACCACAGTTAGCCCAGTGAACAAAAAATATGATGGCGGCATTATGATAATTGGGTACACGCCCTGCCTGATAAGAATCTATTTCGAATAATTCCCACAATTTATTCGGCCGTATTTGAAATGAGGAGTCGTCACCGAGACGCGTGGCTTTCAAATAAGCGTATACTCGTATACCTACACTTTATTTGTGGGTTTGTGTCTATACAAAAGTGTGTGTGGGTACAAATTGTTACGGTGCTTTTTTTTTCAATAAATTTTATTTATTAAGCGAAATATACATCTCAATAGTCGAAGTAATCGCCATTGTTTTCTATTACTTTAGCCCATCTTTCTGGCAGCTGACGAATGCCATCGCGAAAAAAGTTGGCAGGTTTAAATTGGTAAACTCATCAATGCAATTTCGCACCTCAATCATTTGTCTGATGAACACTTCAAAACACTTGCTTCCAGCCACGATTTTTGTCGTTTAGGGATGTCATATAATTTTAATAACTTTTTGTCACGGGTAACCACATTGTACAGGATTTTTTTTAATGGGCGGACAAAGAAAGTGCCGTATCCAATCTTCTCGCCTTCATCTCTGGACTATCTACCCACTTTTTTAATTTTTCCAAGTATGTAAACGGTAAGATTTGCATTACTCGGTAACACGTAGCAAGTTGATCAAAAGTTTTGAAGCAAGTTCTTTAAACACGTATGAGAAGGCTGATGAGGGGAGCTAATGGGCCCTGTTGCAGTTTGGACACTAAGATCCAGTTGTATAGGGTCTGTCAAACGCACGGTTCAACACCCATCCGGCGGCCTCCACGCAGATGTGAGAGCGAGGGTAGGACGCTAGCCTGGCGTGTTAATTCCAGATGGAGATATCCTTCCAAACTGGTAGGCAGGTAGCGAGGCTGCCTGCTGAAGGGCAGTTGGTGTATTGTTTTTCGTCCCAAGTCTTCTGCGCTCACCTTACGGGAGGCAGAACGATCAGTATCGTTAAAACTTCCTGAGGTGACTGGTTCGCCCGTTGTAGTTGACAGCTCTAGTTGAACAAGTATATGAGTAGAACACGTGATGTGATAAAAACTCAGTGTTGCCGATTTACAAGATTAAAAATTATCAGAATTTACTTAAATGTTCAAAGGAAATATCCAGCAAGATTTATTAGGGCACCTAATTAATTTTTACACCTATATACCCTACTTTATATGCCTTCAGTGTCAGTGCTTTCTTTATCAATGAAAAAGATAAACGTGTTCTTAAGTACAAAAAGATAGGTAGTCTAAAGTCTGTTGGCATAGAGCCGCAATGAATGAAGGAGCTTTGCAACGGCGGGAGTGGCGAACAATTCAAGGCATCCGAGAGCTGCGAACGCGCTGAGTATGTATGTAATTAGAGCTGGACGAGCGGGGCATTGTCGACCGCTCTCGCCTGCTAAATGAATCTTAAGGCGACGATGTAGGTAAATTTCGAAAATTACATTTTTTGGCAATTTTTGAACAGTCATACTGAAATAACTGATGATGTTAGCCAACAAAAAAAAAATATCGTAACTCACAGTACCTTTCTTAAGTAGATAGCTATTTCAGATTTTTTTTTAAGTATTGGAAAATTGAGGAAAATAATTAAATCTGGGAGCTATACAGGAAATTTTCATTTTAGAGCATTTTTTGAAACGTGCCTCACACTAAACTGCACGATCAAGAAACTCAAAAAAAATACTACGGCATTTTAACAATAGTTGTAAAGAGGAATGCTTTCGCATAAATTTAAAAAAATAAGTTTTTCTTGTTAAAAAAAATTATATAAAAAGTGTAACTTTCATCCATATTCACTGTTAAATATTACTTATTACTGTGTGTTTTTTTCAAGTTTGTTTTTTTTTACATAAACTATGTACAATAAACTTGTAGTACTGACGATTATTTTTTTCAAATAAAATATCAGTATATTTTAAAAATAATATTTTGCAGAGCCCGTTTATATTATTTTTGTCATACAATGAGATGAGCGCGCTCTTCTCGCGACGACGCGCTGGCATTCAAAATGCCGCAAGCGACATTGGGTCAATATGGTTCTTATGTGGGGATCAATTACTGATTCAAATGGCATAACAGCCAACCTTTTATAATGAAATGTTATTGGATCTTAGAAACGTGGTTCATTTCGGCTTCGAAGGCCGACATATGCGGTTGCGTTCGCGACGCTCTGTTTCATGACTTATTATTACCAAATTGACATTTCGATGGATCGGAGATGTGAAGTAAAAAAATATCGGTTTTAGATGGCTATTTCACCGTGTAAATGAAAGAGGTTTAAAAACATGATAAATCATATGTTGAAAAATAGAAACAATAATAAGTAAAATAATATTTAATATTTATTTTTATTTTTTTTAAATTTACAATATTACTTTTTTTTAATAAAAAGTGTTCATTTATTTGATAACAATGTTTCTTTATGTATAAAAACAAAAAAAAATATATACATATCGGTAGGTTTTGAACCTACGACCGGTGTGATCTTATGCGAGTTTAAAACAAGTGCGCCACTTCAGCTTGCTTCCCGCGAGTCAAAATGTGTCATATATAAGGGGACAGTAAATAATGCCAATACATTTGCGTTAGAGCCATATCACAGAGCTATACACCATGTATAAATATAATATACTATTAGGCTACGATTCTGACCGTTCTAATATAGAAAACCGTCAGATAGGCAGAATTGTAATTTAAAAAACAAAACGTAGGTATCTACTTTTTAAAAGCTTTTATTCAACTTGTAATGTCTGTGGAAAAAAAAACTAAAAATGCGAAGAAATATTACATCAGCAGTAGCTTATAATAAATGTCAAAACTTTTCAATTGATGAGAAAATTGATTGCCTGTATAATGACATTTTGAACGCCCCGATAGATGCATTTGGAAACCATGATAAATGTAGAAGTTTTTAAAATTGTTTGTCGGAAAATGAAACACTGGATGCAATGAGTTGTTTGATGGGTGACATTATTTGGGAAAGAATACGTTACATAACTTAAAACGTAGGTAGCAATACATGCAAGAAGCCTAATTCATGATGTAGATAGTAATGTTCTCGAAAGGTTTAACGGCATCATTGCAAAATTTATTGGTGGTAAGAGGACAAATTACATCCAAAAGCAGTCTTACCAAGCGCGATGTAATGCGGCAGTTATATCATTTAATACAAAACAGCCACTCTCAAGATTACATAAAAAATATATAGGCAAAAGTCCCTCTGGCAGGATATCAAAAGTGGAATAAAGAAGACAGAGGCATTTAAGTAAATCCATTCTTTATAAAAGAAATAAAAGCAGAAAGTTTTTTTGAAAAAAAAAACAATAATTCGCATTATGGAGAACATTGCAACCAACCCGATGTTCCATCAGAAATATTCGAAAAAAGCAAAGCTCTGTTATTTCAAGAATTGGAAAATAGAAAAATGATCGATTGCGAATTGAAAAACTTACGGTTATTCAAGGTGAAAGCAGCGAGTGGTTGGAATTACGAAGAAAAATGGTAACTGCGTCTGACTTTGGCAAAATTGTCAATAGTTAACAACACACAAAATGCGCCAATTTAGTTAAATCCATGACTGAAAATGGGATTTGAGCAACGTAGCATCAATTTGCCATGGAAAAGAAAATGAAACAACTGCACTAGAATGAAAAATATGTCTAGAAAAAGTGGAAATTCAGCAATGTGGATTATTCATTGACCCTAAATTTCCATTTTTGGGAGCTTCTCCAGATGGAATATCTGATGATTATATGTTTGAAGTCAAATTTCCCATTACAGCGCATAGAATCTGGTTAACGGAAGCGACAAGAAAAAGAAAAGTGACATTTTGGAAACAGAAAGATGGAAAACTTGAAATCAGCATCAAACATCACTGGTACGTTCAAGTTCAAGGACAGGTCCATATATAATTTCTTTTTATTTATTTATTTTTTATTTTATTTCTGGAAAAATACAGCGCATACAATATACATACGTGTGCATAAATGTAGAAAAAAAAGAAAAACATTACGCCTATAATCGTTTATTACACATTTGGATTTCAGCATATTACACTTAAAAATTAATTATAAAATAAACAAAGTTCATATTAAATATAAAAAATATATAGAAAACCGATGGGAGAGGTAGGGAATTGGAAGTGATTAGGAAGAAGGAGTTAGACGATGGTATGTGTATATGTATATAGGTATAAATAAAGATATAGATAGGTCGTATAGTGGATATATAAATACAGATATTTATTGATGTTTATAGGTATTTATAGATATATAATAAATATTTATAGATATTTATAAATATTTGTGGTAGCTACTGATATGTTGTATATATATCCTTCTAGCCGTGTTCGGCCACAGCGACTGCATTGTAGATTCTAGTGACTTCTTTAGTCTTCTCAGAGTCCACTGTTCGGAAGCAGTCAAGTGCGCAGGCTATATTATAGTGCACAGGTGGGCGCGCGACCACGGGTGCACTCTCTCTTCCTCCCTCTTCTGAACCCGATGGAACGGAGACCGTTACGACCAGAGAAAAGTTTGGATGCAGATAAAATAAAATAAATCAATTAATCGCTAACGCAGCAATGACTGTCATTGTTAAATTTTTACTCAATATGCAGAGCTATTTTTTCGGATTTATTTCGTTTTTCACACTGTCATTTATGAAATTGGTAGCTATGGCTTGTGGTGATGTTTGAGTTTTTTCTGGAGCTATTGTAGAGATGACCGGTGACTTATTGGTAGTTGTTGTAGTAGGCGGTGATATAGAAGATGCATTATTGGATTTATCCTGGTTTTCTGATGATCTCGTGTTGTTGCTCATGGGGCTGTGTTGAATACAGCATACAGTCTCTTGTTCCGACATTATACAAAATTGTGATAGTTTCCCTTTTGGCAAATCCCCCTCAGTTTTTGGACAATTTTTCGCCGGTAGACATACTCCTAAAACGCCATTTATTTCACATGACTCTTCACGGCAGTATATATGCCAGGTCCCTTGGCACTTCCGCAAGGGCTCTTTCCAATACTGGTAACGGTGATTATGTTGAAAAGGCATTGGTTGTCAGCTATCGCCACTTGCAGAGGTCCACCACTATCGCCTCCACAAGAGTCTCGTAATCCTTCTAAGCTGCCAGCGCACAATTGATCGTCCTTATACCTTGCGGTAACCTCCTTCTGAGAGTCTTTGCATATAGTCTTCGAAAGGTGGCTGGTCAATCAAATCCACCACCACCTTCAGTAAGTCCTCCGATGTATCTTCAGCAAAGTCGATCTGCCTTCAGCCAGTAACTACAGCTCGCTTGTTTTCGATGGTCGACTTTTCCATAGACACGCTGGTCGAATATTTAAAGTGAACAGCTCAGACCGATCAGATCCTTCGGGACGCGTCCCGTGTTAACCGCGAGTTAATCCAGACTATAGAATTGCACTATAATCACTAAAATTTATTATTTAATTATTATTTAGAGGGGAGAAAATTTTAAAATATGTTGACACTTAGAATTTAAATTTCGAATTTTATTTTGTTGTATAGGAAGTATATAACTAATTACTATAGGTATTAACAAGCTCGTTAGGTGCAATTGATTTGAATAATTCTTTAACGAACGTCGGTTGGTTGAGGTTGAAAATGTCGATGGTGGAGAAACAAGAGTCGTACGTGCATATCAGCCCATAAGCGATGGAATGTTTCCCGTAGTTGGTATTGGCACGAGATACCTCAAACGTGCGTGAATTGCGAATTAATCGCTGAGGAACGAAAAAACGTAAGTTTTCAACAAGGTATGAACTATCTGTGGTATTGTGGATAACTTTAAAGAAAGTGTGCTGGAAAGAAACTGTAACTGGAACGATACATATAACTGGAAAGGAAGTGTGCCTATTTACATTTTGGTCTGGTAAAAACGATCTCCTCAAAACCGAATATATACAGACGAATGATTTGATTTGGACAAATGTCATGGAAAAAACTTGTTTGTTTTTATATGGACTGTGTATTACCTGAAATTATCGATCCAGGAGTATGAAGGAATATGGATTTAAGGGAGCCTGAATACACTTTGAAAGAAGCAAATAAAAGAAACGACACGATAAAACGAAAGAAATCGGTTCCTCTCCCTTGTCCAACGCTTAAGCGGTAGTTAGTTTTCAGTGATTCCATCACAAAGTGAGCAAAGAACTCACAGAGAATGTACTTGCCAATAACACTCCAAAGCAAAGCACAAGCAATATAGAGCCACCGAAAAGTACACGATATTCCAAATCTGTGCTGAGTACAGATCTAATTAATAATGATGAACAGGCTTTTGAAAATGTATTATCATTTGATGAATTTTAATTACAAAAGTCGGCGCACCACTACAAAGCGACACTGTCAAGGCTACAAAAAGGAAGTCTCAAATGTACTGCGCAATTTTAAATGTATTTATTCGTCTCTTTACATTTAATATGTATATGTATCTACTCAGAAATAACAGACTACTTTGCCAACCAGAAATGTCTTCATGATTTTTTGTCTTAATGATTTTATATTTTAATTAATAATTATTTATTTTTAATGATGTGTATTTCTTTAAAGTTTACAATGATGTGCTTACAGTATCTAAAAATAAATTATATTACTTTTTAATTAAATAATTTTTTAATGATAATGTACAAGGCGATGGGTGTCGTTATGTCCTCCTCAAAGAACTATTATACTGCGAATAAATAGTTCGATACACAATGTTGTTTTTTAATTCGATTCTAAATGTTTTTTCTGCCAAAAAATACTATCAAAAACTGTCACTACAACTATCAAAAAAATACTAAAGCTGTATCTCACGGAACATGAATTGCGATTTATGTCATTTAAAAGCCCTTGGAAAACTGTATCCAAAACAGTTAACGGCATTTCTCCAATTGTCATCTATCACCATTTAAAATAATTTTAAAACGTCGAAAATTAATTAGTGACAGGTGACTCTTCTTAATACAGTTTTTCAGGGGATTTCAAATGACATATCGCAAATGAAATTCTGTAAGATATGGCTTCTGTCAATTTTTGACAGTGATAGTTTGGTTTAACAGTTGACAGCCAAAATCTAATGGGCGCATTCCAGGGTGATGCTATCCCTATGTTCCAAATTTCAACTCAATCGGTTCAACGGCTCGGCAGTTATCGTGAGAGATTACATACAGGCAAACAGACATACATTTCTCTGAAAATGGTCTTAATCATCTTGGTGGACCTCAAAATGGACATCTCTATCGTTATCTAAACATTTTTTTCCGCACGATCACAACACCTTCCCAGTGGCAGCCGGGAAAGTAATATAATGTTCAAGTTTAGATGATGATAAAGCGTAGCCTTCTTCACCAGCGTAGGTACATGACACTTGCATAATCCCAAAATATAAATCCCATTGCAATAGTGTATACCTAGTGTGTTTAGTCCAGACATCGATAGCGAGTGAATATCGCTGCGAGATGAGTCAACATAATAAACACCTGCCCCGTCGCGAGGGGAGGGGGTAAGTAGGCGGGGCTTAAAAACTCAGATACGGTTTATTTTTTAAGTAGTACGTCGCCTTAACAATCTAATCAGAATTACACCGCTCAGCGCTCCACCGATGCGACGGAAGCGCCTAACTCTATTTAAGCGACTTGCCCGACTTTGTGAATGTATGGCCATACGGCAACACTATTCGCTAGGGAAATAATCCTTGTAGGTAATCGAATGTTAAATCGACGGATCATATGCTAGATAATTTATAAATTGGGAATAAGTTTATTAGTACCTACTGGGAGTCATTTCTAAACAATAAAAGTTACACCCGTTTAAAGAAATATTAGATGGACACATATAAACAAATTCAAAGGTAAATTTAGCAGATCAATTGGTTTCAAAATACAACCAAAACATTAAATCAATACTATAAAAAATCGCCCCTGAAACGACTTATATTTCAATTCCGATTTTAGCTTTAAGCTTAACATGGATAATATTTCAGTCACAATTGCAAGTTCTAATCGACCAATAAATCATGATAGCCGAAGCGAGAGTACTATTAGAAAAAATGACACCAATTAATGCGCGCGTCGCCCTGTAAATATGACCAATTAAAACTGAAAGATGGCGGTGCGGGCGTCGCGACGCCCCCTCCCTCCCCCCCTCCCGCCCCACAGGCGGGAGGGCGGTGCGCAATGAGCGGGTTGAGAGGGGAAAAATAATAATGCAAAAGAGAGACAATCGCAGTATACGGAATGAGCTATCTGTCTGCGTTCCACATACCTTCGCCTGGCGCGTTGGCATTTCAAATACTCCCCTCTTTCGCCCTCTCGAGGATCGAACGCCTATTTCCCCAATCGGATTCCCCCCCCTCCGGCGCCGGCCCTCCCGGGCGGATGTTGAATTAAAAAAAGTAATTGTTGAAATGGAAAAAAGCAATACAAATAGTTCGATATCAATTCGAGATACGGCGGCGCGGAGCGAGAGGTCGTCAACATTTTTACTATCGATAAGTTGAGATTTTAATAACTACTTATCATAACTCAACATTACCTGATTTAGAATTTAGATTGAGGTTTGTGAAAAAGCTAATTGTTAAATAAGCAATTAAGCCCCAAGAAGTTTCTGATGGCAGTTAGAAGGGTTACGGGGAGAAACGATCAAAATCAACTTTTTAAAAAATTTGGTTATTTCATTTAAAAATTTACTATCGAACTTTTAGCTTGGATTTGTTTGAGTGAGAAAAAATATATTTTGTCTGTAAACTAAATATATTATTGAAACTCTAAATACATTTCATTTTAGGTAAATTTATATCTCATAAATAAGCCTCATCTTGAAAAATTAAATTGATATAGATCGTTTTTCTTTGTAACCCTTCAGTTTCTGCATATAGTAGGTCCTTCCTTGTGTAACTGCCGTCTTTCAACGTGACCAATTTGAACTTGGATAACTTCGGTTTTAGTCATAATTACGAAATGAAATAAATTGATTATATGTGTTTTTAAATCAGTATATTTTATGTGGGTATATTTAATATTTTCGTTTGTGTAATCATAGAAAAGTTGAAAATTGGTGTTATTTTCGAATAAGAGTTCCGTCGTGGCAGCAATGCAACACAGGCGGCACGCATGTCTTCTCTTATTCTGCCTTATACCGATGTTGCATACCTCGACGCAAATGAAGGAATTCTTTATCAATTGGATCGCCTACCAAATGTGGCATGAGGTTCGTGTTTAATGTGATTTCTACAGATTCGTAATAGCAGAAAATTACATATCCTATCAATGTTGTGCAATATGTGTAACAATCCCACCTCTCCTTCTTATTTGAAGGATACAAGGAGGTCATAGAAGCTAGAACGAGCGAATCATTCGTTATTGGTTTGATCGCTTACATCAAAATAATCTGAAATCGATACAGGAACGAGCCCCGCGGACGACTGGAGAGTAAAGCTGCGACCAATTTGCCTACTGCGCATGTGCAAACGTTCCACTCCCAAGTTAGTCACACAGGATTGTCCGAAGCTTAAGATTGTTTTTGATGAATTCAGGGCAATAGTGAAAGCGGATTCGTTGCAAACTTCAGCTGAGCTATCAGTTGGTTTCAATAAAAGCGACAAAAAATAATGAGTCATTTGAGTTGAATCGGAATAGAATAAGAATAAGAATAAAAGCTAGAAAAGTGGGCCCCGTACGAGCTAAATTAATATCAGCCGCGAAAACGCGTCTACGCTTGCATTGTTTTGCTGAAACAACATTAAAATAAAGGAGTTCTAAATCGAAGTATTATTTTTGACTAAAAATAAATCTTGTATGATAATCTTAAGCGTTCATCACAGTGGTTAAGTCCAGCAAATGTAGCAAAGTCAGTCAAAACTGAAATTCAGTGGTGTCCGTTGTTATCCATTAAGATTCCTACAGTCTGGCACTACGGTTAACACAAATGTCTACTGTCAAGCACTGCGAATATTGATAGAGAAGCTCGCGATTAAAGAATCGAGTCAATCTCTCTTCGGTAATACTTCTGCAAGACAAACCAATATCACACACAGCAAACAGTTATAAAGTGGCCGAAGTTGCGACTGGAGGTTCCTTGTCAAACAACACACTCTCCTGACTTTGCAGCCACACAACAATACTCCAACAGTTTTCCACTTTTTCGGATTTGGATATTTTTTTGACAGGGTTTTTTTTTACTCTGTTGGGTCAGTGAAATACACCTCTAAAGCATTCATTATTCTTGTCTATGACAGTCCTAAAGCGAAGGCGTTAGCCAACTACCACTAAAATGACAAAACTGCATAGATGTAAGTGGTGAATATTTCGAATCAACGAATCAACGAAATCAGTCGACAGGCCATTTAGAACGGCCTGTGACGACTACCACTAGGCCTTTTGCCTTTTCGTGGGGCTTCTCTTGAATCGGGCCCATAGGCCCGGCTTTCATGGGTATGGCATCTCAGGGCTGTTCACCCTGAGGCAGACTTGAATAGGTATGCTTCTCTCGAGGCACGAGGCAGGTCTGTTTGTAGGACCATATCCAGCAGCCTGGTGTTCTCCTCCTTCGTGCCGATTTGGCACACGCGAACGAGTTCCAGCAGCTGAATTACGGTCAACAAGACCAGCTCGTCGTTCTCGAGGCAGCGCATCTCGTCCAGGTATTCTTCTGGATACTCTGGCATACTTCTGGGTTGTGGGGGTGGTGTACTCGCAGTTTCTTCGTCCGTTTGGGTGCATGCGGACGCTGTGGTTGCTGTGGGCGTTTGGGAGCTGGTGGACTGGGCGGTCGCCTCGACCTCCATCCCCTCCTCCTGCTGCGGACGGGGCCCTGTTGACTGCTGCTGCAGTGGCTTCGAGCGGCGTCGCCTGTTCTTCCTCTCCACAGCTGGCTGCTGTGGAGTGGCCGGCGGCGCCGGCTTTTTCCTCCACGACAAGGGCTCCGTAGGGGCGGCGGCAGGCTGAGGCTTCGCCTGCGTCTTCCTCGGCGCTGGGCGTGGGGGAGACGACGAAGGCGCGGCGGCGGTCGAGGCGCCCGGTGAGGCGCTTCGCGGTGTGGCTCGCGGAGGAGCGGTGGCTGCTGCACGCGGAGCACCCTGCTGCTTCCGCGTCGTCTGGCGGATTTCCGCTAGGAAACTGGGGCAGCGCCGGTTGTTGGCGGGGTGCTCCTGCCCGCAGTTTCCACAGGTTGCTCGGGCGGTCTTTGGCCGAGGGCAGTTTTTGGCAGCGTGCTCCTCGCCGCAGCAAACGCAAACCTGGGGCCGGTGGCAGTTGTGACTGCTGTGCCGGAACTTTTGACAGCGGTGGCACTGCTTGGGCCCGTTCCGGCCTCTCCAGCTCTCGATGGTGACGGGCAGGTACCAGATGTCCGGGAGACTGAATATCTTGCGCCAGCCCTCGTTCTTCCGAATGACAACGAAGAACAGCGCGCGCCGCCCTCCATGGATCAGGCGCGCGTACGTCGCTTCAATGTCCTTAGACGCCAGCCCTTCGATGACCTCCTGCTGGGTGGTGTTAGCCGGGAGGCCCCGAATGGCTATCTTGGCGTCCTTTTCTATCGGCGGCGTGTAGGTGTGCCACGCCACCGAGTTGCCAAGGGTGTGAAGGTAGGCCTGGACGACGCGGTACTCTGCATCGTCGGCCGGGCGGAATCTGAGGCCGCCGCCGCGTCCGAGCGGTGCGACGTTCGGCGCACGCCCCAACTTCGCGCGGAGAGCCTTCAGGTGGTCGGGCCACCTATCGAGCTTGTCCACGACGATGGGTCGGGGGCGCGGCGCCTGCTTCGGCAGAAGCGGCGCGGGCGGCAATGGTGCTGGGGCCGCATCGCTGCGGCACGGCGTCGGGCTTTTCCTCGCCGCTAGTTGGGCGTAGGTAGGCTCGTCTTCGGTGTCCGAGGGTACCGGCGAGCCGAAGATCTGTTGATGATCGACGAAGGAGTCAGGGGAGTCGGCTCGGCGGCGCTGCGAATCCCTCTGCCGCTCATCTTCTGGAGACGCGGGGTCTCTCACGCGTTTCCTCGGTGTCGCGATCGGAATGAGCGGCATGTCCAGGCCCCTAGTCACTGGTGGGCTGCGCGGGGCGGCAGCAGCTTCGGCGGAGTTGGCGGCAGACAGCATTTCGAACCGGAGATACTCGACGGCACGAACTTCACGGCGAGGACCGGAGACGGCGCTCGACGGTCGACTCGCGGCGGCAATATTCAGCGCGGGCGGCGGAGCGGAGCAGGCGACCGTTCGAGACGGACGCCCGGCACTGAATATGAATATTTCGATTAAATACATATATTTCCCAAATACTACACTACTTTGTAGAAAAGCTACTTCATAGGTTACGACCTATTATTCAAGTACTAAGTAATTCTTACTTTTAAATATAGTAGTTTGTATATTATGCACACAAACCTAATAATCTTCACGCACGCATGTACCATTGCACTGCTAGATGTAAGATATTGGCATATGGCAATAAGCTCGCCTTTTTGGGTTCCAATTTTTAAGTGTTTATTATTATTATAAAAGTAGGTGGCAAGGAGGTCTCCTACCAATAACTGGAAATATCAATATGATAAAAACGATTGTCTACTCTGGACAACATCGCCGGCCGTTGCAACATCGTCTAAACATCGGGTGAAGGCACGTATCCATACTTCAGTTTCGGAGGGCGGGGGGGGGGGGGAGGGGCAGGGAAAGGGGCATTCATTGAGCAACGAGCGCGAAACCCACCAAACTTGAATTTGCCCGTACAATTAAATGAAAATATACCGGATTTCGGTGGGTTAAATCCCAACCCGTTTCGTGCTTGACACTAGGTGGATAAGTGGCGGATTCTCCCTGATTCTCAATTTTTCGCGACTTTATTTTCTACTCAAAACATTTCGGGAGGGGGCATCCTCTGTGTCTCCCCCCTCCCCCCTAGATACGTCCTTGTCGGTGCTTCAAAGTTCACGCGGTAAAATTGTTTCTATCCTTTTTATAACGTCAAACAACTTCGCCAGTCTTCGATGTCATATCAATAACTGGTAGTTACCCTGAACCTAGATATCTAGTCATAAGTCCTAATAAATCGGCTCGCTGGCCAGAAATTGGCGACAACCATTGTTAGCTCCCGTCACGCATACAGTTGCATTCAGCGAACATTCGTGCATTTGGAATATCGCGTATGTGTGCGTTTTGCCGAACAGAAGCGACTCGAAACAGCGCCTGTGTTGGCAACGCGGACTTAAAAAATGATCGGAATGTAATTGCTATTTTTAAAAGGCGACAATCGCTCGGCAAGCCGTGCATTTTGTTTTTGCAGACGGATCTGTCGACCCGTGTGACGCCGTAAGATCGCCAACTACCATACTTAGCTATCCATATACCTACTGCTAATGGCTATTAGCAGTAGTAGCAGTCTGCGCGGCTGCTCCTTTTGGGCAACGAATTTGTATTAGCGGTGTTGATGTTCCCATCTGATTAATAGTTGATGTTCCCATCCGTGGGTTACTGTCATTGTATGTTACAGTACTATACAGTATGTTTTCCATGTGTCCATGTCTCATTTCAAATACGGATCGTCGATTCTGAATATGGGCCACCACAAGCAACTACACATTTTCCAATAGGTATTTTAGTATACAAAGTTGTGAGGAACAAAGTACTTAAGACATTTAGAGTCCTGCCCACCCTAGAACGGGCTAGTCCCAGTTGAGTGATAGAATCAAATAAGCAAAAGGTTAAGGTTTTGCTATTCGGTTTCTGTTATTTTTGTATAAAGCAAAATCAATGTTTTATAGTAATTAATTCTTAAATAACAATAATAATAATATTTATCCCTAAGCATAACACTTCAGCATATAGAGGTAGATTCGCATATGCAACTGCTTTCAACAATGCCGAATAGTATATGCAGGTATAAGAGAACAAATCCATAGTAGATTTCAATACGACGTAAGTACCTATTATTCAAAAATATTTACCAAAAGGCCTTAAATTAAAAACAACCTTGCACCTTACTCAGCTATCCGCCATACAGTCCCGACTTATAACCTTCTTAGTTCTTCTTGTTCCCAAAATATATAAACCTATTACTCGATCAGCTATTTTCATTGTTAGAAGAGGCTATCGAAAAATATGAAAAACCTTATAAATAGGATAAAAACCCTACCAGTCTACCCTGGACAACGGCGGCTGCAACGTCACCGAAACGTCGGGTGCTACAAATTTCACGCGGTAAATTCGTTTTCTATCCTATTTATAATGTCAAACAACCGCGATAATCTCCGATTTTATATGAAAAACCTGTTTCCGAGAGCGAGAGGTAAATGGTATGAGATTTGTTTTAAACTTATGAAAAAAAGTAGGTACCTATAGCTCACAAAGAATACTTGAAGAAACAATAAATGAATTTTTGGCGATTCATTGTAATGTTTTCTTATTCATTCCGGAAACTTTCAGTGGGATCCTCGTATATATGAATAAAAATGAATAAAATAAATATTTTGTAATATAATTAAATGGTTTTGCATTAAGTCATACTTTATGATCAGAAAATGATACTTCTAAAGAAGACGAAATAATTTTGCTGAATTTCACAAGAAAAGTCAACTAATTTCGATTTCTGCCTAAACACCCTACAAAGACCATCAGATTACAGATAGTTTCATTACTTATTACAGATTACGGATTTATTACGTTATTACTATTCCATATTACAGTGTTATTGTTAAAAGGTACATTAGTTCTTACACCACAGTAGATAAAGATATACCTAACGTATTTATTTTACACCTCTTTCATTCCGCACACTGTTTACATTTTTTTCGAAGTAACGGCGTAAGATTTACGACATCTCCGTAATGTAATTCATTTCAAGCGTCCATTTTATCTATTCTGCACATTCCAAGCTCTGATAAAAATCGTATTAAGTTTTGTAACGCTGCTTACAAAGCGTGACTTCTTTTGACAGATTTCCGTTAGTATATCACAAGTTTATGGCGCTTGGGTATGCATTTATATCGCAATATTCGGATAGTGAAATGTGAATTTCGGCTGTTGGGATATTTTTTGTACCTATTTAAATTCTTCGTGTTGTCTAACGATTTAAATTCCACCTATCTATTTGTTTATATATACCTGACACATAATATTACATAATTTGATATTTGAATTTTAGTCGTTTTGATCGATAGTTTATTCTAAGATTCTATGTCAACATGAATCGATTGTTTTTTATAAATTTACTTGCTGACCTGTGCTTTACCTGTGATGAAATTATGAGAGTGGTTCGGTTAGTACTGAATGCTATGATTTATTTCCTGACTGCCAAAAGAAGGGTTATATTTTTACTGCATATGTATGTATGAATTTGCATGCCAATTTGACTATAATACCGTTATTTGTGAGTGTCTTATTTGTGAGCGTATTATCTCTTTAACTATTTATGCAGTGAAAGGGAAAGTATATGCAGTAAAAGGAAAAAGTCTTTTGTTTTAAGCACTTGAGACGATAAATTTACTTATTTTGATAAGAATTCATAATTGCTGATAATATGACCAATAAACATGACTTAATGATTTAAATTATTTTTTTAATATAAAATACTACTTTTTTTGACTTAAATATAACAGTTAGACATATGCCGTCGCTGACTTTTTTGTAGACATTATCAAGCTCTACAACTTTTTCCTAGAACTTAATCATATATCTCTCATCGTTAAGGCAGCGTTAGTTAGAAACGTTTTCGTTCGACCGCTTATTCTCCGACTTACTTTGCAAATCCGACTACCACGAAAAAGTCTTTGCATTTTTCGGATTAATGTACAGCATATGAAACTCACGAATAACGTGGCTTTCTGTTGGTAAAAGAATTTTCAAAATCGCTTCAGTAGATCCAGAGATTACTTCCTACAACCTCACAAACTTTACCTCTTTATAATATTAGTATAGATTTAGATTGGATGCCGATATTAGGAAGAAATTTTCAGCAATGTTCAGATCAGCTACCTTTACAAAGCATGCTAAAACTGATGCAATACCACGAGCACTAGCAACTTCCTATATGTACCTGTTATTATTACTGGCAAGTTCCAAACTTCGTTCTTAGCGGTTCTAAAAACTGTGTCAGTCCTCTCTCTTCCTCCCTCTCTCCCTGAGAAAAAATGTATGTATGTAGACTTCATAACGATCTCTCTAGCTGCAAACAAAGACACGGTTTCATAAAGACGCTACGGCATGTTTGATCATGTACCTATGAAATAATGGCGTGAGATTTTTTCCGGCATAGCAAACGTCGTTGCCGAATTTGCGTTACTGGCAGTGGTAGAAGCACTGAATGTCTGTAGCAGAGTATACGCACTGGATTTCCTGAAATAACATATTTTACACTGGACGGTAAAATATGTTAAAATATAAATATAAATACCTTAAAATATTTCGCTTAGGTATATTATATTTTAGTATTTGTAAGAATATATACTAAATAATCAAATGTCACTCTAAAACAATTAATGATTTCTTAAAAGAGTCCCTTCATTAATTTTACAGACAATGAGAAATTGACTGAAATTAATGATTTAATAAAATATAAAAATATATATTTAATATCATAAAAAATTAAACCCTATCCGCCCATTATGACAGTTCACAATACAGAGTATAAATAGAAACGCGTTCACAATACTTTCCCTTCTTGTCGGTATGTGGCCGGGAAAATTATAATAATCTTTAGTTTTAGGCAAACTCACAAATGCTGAACGCAGCCACAGAATGCAGGTTTCCATTCACTTCGTCAGGATCCTGCGACACGAAGGTCGGTTGAACAAGAGCAACTGGAGTCGATCATTGACACCCCCCCCCCCCCCGCCCCCCCTCTTCCCTTAACCAACACCCGCTCTCGAATTACCCCCCAGTATTCGCCCCCCTCCGCAAAACAAAATCCGCAAAATTCGAAAGCGGCTTCCACACCGTGTCGGCGGCCCCCCGCGGTCCCCGCCTGTCCTTTGTTCGTGCAACTTTGCGCGCGAACAATAGACGGCTAGGGGGCGGTGCCGCGGGGGGCGGGGCGCCCATCGCCGCTCTAGGGCGGCAGGGGGACCGGAGAAAGTCCTGGGGGGCAGGAGAATGTCATACAAGACCCCATTTAGCGGCGTTGCACACTTATAAATCTGATGTTTTTCAATAAATTTAGTGACCGCCGTAATACGAGTAGGTATATAGTAATAGAATAAAATAATTCTATTCTAATTCTAATCAGAATAAATAGAATAACTTTATTGTGATATAAAACATTACCTAATGAATAATACATTGGTTTTATAAAAAAAAGACAGTGTATGCACACATGGCGGACTTATCGCTATGGCGATATCTTACAGTCAACCCTTTGATAAACTAATTCTTGCCACCCTACAATACACATAGAAGTAATAAAGTAAAAATTGAAATAAACTAATACAAATGTATGTCTATAATTTTCGCAAATTTTGCCCAGGGAATGATAAAGGATAGACAGGACGAGGTATTTGGTTAGTGGCTGTGTGAAAATAAATGTTTTTTCAACAACTTTTTGAAAGTGAGCAACGAAGGTACATGCCTGACAGAGCGAGGGTGCTAATTCCACAAACGAGCAACTTGGGTTGTCGACTACAACGGGCGAGCCCGTCACCACAGGGAGTTTTAACGATTAGTCGTTCTATCTCCCTGGAGTGAGCGTAGAAGACTTTGGACAAAAACAATCCGCCGTCTAGCTACGCCACAACCCGTAAGAGACCAACGCCTTACCCCGAGATAGCCAGTAATGATTACCTGGCGGGCCCGACACTCGCGCACTTACTTCCAATTGTGACCAGATTTCTCCGGTCTCTCGATTGGTTCCGAGTTCGAGGTCGCTTGCGCGGTCCTCTCCCTTACGAAGCGGTGAAACGGTGAATACCGAATCTATCGCGGACCATGGCGTCCTTTGCCTGCCTCTTACCAAGGATCGGATGGCCAATGGTCATTTCAAGAGCATTCGCCGTAAGGTACGCAACCACCCCCGCTCTATAGGAAACAATACAGCTTCCAGACTCCCCCGACTGTTAGTCAGAGTGCACATTCGATTGGCTTGCGCCGCACGGTGCGCAGACCGTCCAGGAGCGCCAGAGGTTTGATTCCCAGGGGAAACTGACCAAGGCCAGAGTCCTACCCAGGTTCGCACCCCGTGCGTGGAGGCCGTCGGATGGGTGTTGACCCGTGAGTGTGACAGACCCTAAACACATGGGTCTTCGTGGCCAACCCATCATGGGCCCATTAGCTCCCTGCACAAACGAGCAACTTGGGGTGTCAACTACAACGGGCGAGCCCGTCACCACAGGACGTTTTAACGATTTTTCGTTCTGTCGCCCTGCAGTGAACGTAGAAGACTTGGACAGAACAATCCAACGTCCAGCTACGTCACAACCCGCAAGAAGCCAACGCCTTACCGCGAGATAGCCAGTATGATTACCTGGCGGGCCGACCCTCGCGCCCTTGCTTCCAATTGTGACCAGATTTCTCCGGTCTCTCGATTGGTTCCGAGTTCGAGGTCGCTTGCGCGGTCCTCTCCCTTACGAAGCGGTGAAACGGTGTGCGCCGAATCTATCGCGGACCAAGGCGTCCTTTGCCCGACTCTGAACCGGGATCGGATGGCCAATGGTCATTTCAAGAGCAGTCGCCGTAAGGTAGGCAACCACCCCCGCTCTATAGGAAACAATACAGTTCCCAGACTCCCCCGACTGTTAGTCGGAGAGCACAATCGATTGGCTTGCGCCGCTCGATGCGCAGACCGTCCAGGAGCGCCAGAGGTTTGATTCCCAGGGGAGACTGGTTGACCCAGTGTCCTACCCAGGATTTGCACCCCATGCGTGGAGGCCATCGGATGGGTGTTGACCCGTGAGTGTGACCGACCCTGAACACATGGGTCATCGTGGCCACCTCATCATGGGCCCGTTAGCTCCCGTTAGCGAGCAGAATGGGCCCGTTAGCGAGCAGAATGGACCGTAAAAGAATGCGTGTAAACAGAAGCTTGATCGAAGTGGAAGGCCGTGGCCTCCCAAAATGTGGAATTTCTCCCTGAGATAGGAGGGCGAAGTCGGGTTATTGAATATGTTGTAGAGTAGCGACAACGTATGCAAATTTCTTCGATCGCTAATAGGAAGCTACTAAAGTTGCTCCCGAAAGCAGCTAACGTCGTCAAACTTTCGCAAGTTAAAAAACAAGCAAGCAAAAAGCAACGGGCGAACCCGACACCTCAGGCTCTTATAACAATCACAAGCCGTGAGCTAATTAAACATTGACTCAGGTACAAAACAGTACTCAGTCTAGCTTCGCCAACATGCCCATAAGAAGCCGTCGCCTTGCCGCGAGACATAGGAATGTGAACCCAGCGGGCCAACCTCACGCTCTTACTACCATATATGGGTGGATTTTACCGTTCTCCGGTCTGGTCACGGGTTCGAGGTCGCTTGCGATGCCTCTACCTGGCGTAAGCGGTTAATCAGTTTGAATATTTTGCGGACCGCGATGACCTTTTCCCGCCATGGTCACTCGGAATTGGGTGACCATCGGATGGATTAAAGGGTTGAAGACGTCAGGTCGACAACTACCCTCCGCTGTTATAGGAAACGTACGTCTCCAGACCCCTCTGGTTATTTCCAGCGGGGCATTCAACACCTAGCAAACCGGATGTTGAGCCAACTGCCCAGTTCCGCCCGAGGTATTCCCCCGAATCCGCTATCTTCTGATCCCAACCGTCTCCGTCTGCAGGATTAACGCCGCGGCTAAAGATCACAGATCCATAAATCAGTTAATTCCAGAAATAATTTTGGCTGTAGCGATTCGAAAAATTGCGCAATTTTTTTCTAACCATCCAAATAAAACAAGGCCCCACTAAATTCATCCAAAAAATGGTCAGTTCGTGAAAAAAATAGTCTACCGCTAAAATAAATCGTCCACCGTTCGAACCGAAATAAATAGTCCACCGCTCAAAATATGTTCCTCCAAATATAATTTGATCAGACGATCTGCTACATATTTGCTGGACTGAAGGAGTGGCCAAGACGCTCTAAAAGCGATCCGCTACTTATAATTTCTTCTCGCGCCCTCCATCTATTTCTATTAGCGCGATCTATGGCCACACGACATGGCAACACCATTCCCGAACCACTCGTGGTTAAGCGACACGTGGTTGGCGAAGCTGAGAGGCCGCTTTTTACGGTGCCTCGAATTGTAATCGCTTAACTATTAACCCGCGCAGATGAGAGGGTTAGATATCTTGTCCCAGCAGCCTCACTCCCATTGTCCGTTAATTATTTTGTTGCCGTGGTTAATATTCGTCGTTCACGTAGGGGTAAAACTGAAGCGTAATAAATACTCAGATTTTACAGCGTCAAATGTTGAAATTTTCCGTTTTCTTTCTTGCAGGATTCCTTCACACTGCCTAGAGTATTTTACTCCGTGTTTGCGATGGGATAGGCAAACAAACTTAAATCTAAATCTGTCTTACAATACCTGTACACTGAAAAAAAATACCTCGCTGGAGAGAGTGCCATGTCACAGTATACCCTTTGGTATACTCTGGCCATTTTGAGTATTTATTACGTTTTTAAACATTTTTTAAATGCATAAGATTTCTCGCAATATGCGCCTCTCGATGGCATACTTATAGCTACGGGACCTTTAAATACAATTCAATACAAATCTATCTTGCGATACGCCATTTTCAGAAGGCAATATAGTCTAATTATTATTTTTGAAGACTACCCATCATTCGTTTAAATTGCAGGCTATTCATTATTTATTCTTATATTATAGCTAGTTATTATACGTGACATTCTGTTTGTATAATTACGGTGATATCTCTATTAATTTTATCTTTCAATGCATTGGTTATACTGTAATAGTGATTAGTAATAATCGAATAAACAAATAAAAAATAAAAATAACCATATTTCCAGGCTTTAAATTAAAATGACAGCTTAGTCAAACCAGTTAGTTGATAGATGGTACTTATAGGATATAATAGATATATGGTAAGTAGGGCTGTACACTATACAGTGTACCTACAGGCTGTGTTGTCTCTTAGTGCTGCTACTAGTAGGTAGGTACATATCTTCTTACTTCTTAATTAAATATATGAATTCCGGGATTGGCTTTTTGATTTGTTTGGATATTGCTGACCATCAGGTATTAGATGTAGGAGTAGATTCACATATGCAATATTGATTTATTTTTGCATAGGTTTTTAACTCTTAACATCCTGTACAGTGAACTATTGGATATCTCTTTGATTTAAATTTAGAATTAATTTGACTTAAATTAGATGTATTTATGGGAATCGCCTTTCCCGCTCTGACATGTATAATTATCGTAAACCACATAAAAAAGCGTAAGGTCTAGTTGGTACTTACGCCTATTTCTCCTGTCCAAACATAGGTGCGCATCTTTCGTATCGGACATTACTTGACCAATGGATTTGTAAAGATCAGGATTCTATCCCTGAGTGTGACATAAGAATGATGTGTGGATCAGGTTACCGAAAGAGTGAATGCATTAATGTGCTACCAACATAAGAATTAGGTAGATATACCTACCTAACCATATTGAATGATATAGAAGTCGCTGCCTAGTATACGTATAATATTACACCTGAGATTACCGTAAGTAGGTGTTAATGTTGTCGGTGAATGGGGATGATGTTTTTACGGCGGCGCCCGGGGGATGAAGTGTGGAGGTGGTGGGTTGGGGGTGGAGATCGCAGCCTCATCTCGACATGTCGTCCCGTCATTGTCGGAGGCTGCGGGGTCGGGGGTGAGCAGGAGAGGGGGGGGGCGCGGGCGGCGCTCCGTCGCGACGCCGGGCGTCCCGCCGCCGGCAGTGCAGCGCCGACCGCGGACCAGCCAGCATCCCGCATCCCGCCGAGATGACGCGGCGACGCCGCCGCGCGAGCGACATGTGACCGCCCCGACGCCCGCCGCGAAAATCCGCGCCAAAAAAAACCGCGCAGAGAACCGCACACGACCCGACCGCACGCGGTGCGCGAGCGCGCGCGCGTCCGCACGGACTCGTCGCTTTTTTTTATTTTCATTTTCCCACTTTCCGGTTTTCGTTGCGACCTGAGTGGCTCCGCGCTTTTCCCTCCAAAATTTGACGGTCGAACCGTGAGCCGCGCCGTCCGCAAACCTGAATAAATTCGATAAATCCACGTGTTACTTGGACCACTACATGGATATTGCACGATGAACTGTAGTTTTAAATAGTACAAACTTTTTTATTTGAATTAGTCGAAAGCAGTACAAAATAAAGTAGTTTTAGTTTTGAAGAGTGATTCAAACAGGGTTTAACGTTAAAATAGGCGGACTTGTACATACATAGGAGAAGCAAACGTCTGGAAATCATAAGGTAAGACATACACGACGAAACTCCGGTTCGTCAGTGCTTTATTTATTCAGCTGGTCAGCTGTGAAACACGCAAAACCAGCGCTATAAATCTGATACACGCGCGAAAGAGAGGGGCGCTCCTTTTTTTGTTGCCGCCAGCTGTTATATCCGTGATGAACGACTAATTACGGGATATGGGATCGAGCGAAGAATAGATTTATTCTCATTAGGTATGCTATTTTCGTGGCAGTTTGCGTGACGTACCTATTAATCACGAAACAAATTAATTTAATTAGTAAAAATAATGTTTCAAAATATTTTTCAGTTCGATTATTGACCACAAGGATCACAAGGATAATAAACCTTTACCACGAGAATACATTGTTTTAAATATCCCTATACTTGATGATTAGATTTCTTTATCTTTGCAATCATCACGTGGGATATAATAACGGTCAATACAATAAAAATAGTGGCAAAATACACATTTCATTTTTACTTTAACAATCTTCGTGAACAATATTGCGTAAACTTTATATATTCAGGAGATGTATCAGAAGTTCATATTCGGATATAATGTAAGTGCTGGAATTAATTTTAATTAAAGTATACAACAAAAATATAATTGATAAAAATAGACTTAAGACTAATGGACGCAGCTATAGTATGAATAAGAAAATACTCATATAACTACCGAGAAAGTGAGGTGATTAAATAGTTACACAGAACAAAACATATCCCTAAATATTATATTAATATGCAAATAATATTTATTATGTCAATTATATAAATACATTTTGTGTTTCGTTGTTTAGACCAGCGGTTTCCGAAACGGGTTCCGCGGAACCTAAGGGTTCTGAGAGATCTCGATAAGGGTTCCGCGAATTTTCTCTCGACAACTTTCGTTGTCTTTTGATTGTTTGTAAATGTGAATACCCATCCGTAGCTGGAAATGCTACTATGATTTAATTCCCCTTTTCAAGTGCCGTGTTTACACGTGAAAAAATAAATGTGACTGGAATGTGTGTAAAGTAGACTGGATAATTTCCTGGTTTGAAGAGTTTAACGTCCGATATAAAGCTGAATTTCTAATTTATCTCATTGTTTGGTTGATAATTGCCTCCAAAAGTTCACTTGCACATGCATCAAATATTCAGACAGTGATAAAAATTCTTACTTTTGTAATAATCATAACAAATAATCCCCCCCCCCCATACTTAAGGGTTCCACCAAACGTAAGTGACCTAACATCTAAACCACTGGTTTAGACGTTAGAAAGCATCGATATATCATCCCCTAGATGGGCATTTCGCGCTCAAAAATGACCACTTCAAAACCACTACTGAAAGCCGGCCAGTAGTAGTTTGGTCTCAGTCCGCTGGCCGAAAGCCGAGCGATTCCGGTGTAAGAGCTGCCGCGGAGAATATTGGCGTGCTTTTCTCTCGCATACTGTTCAATTTATTGCTCTCTCTATCTGTCACATGATTTACGAGCAAAGGGCAAGTGGAGCCAACTTTTTTATATCTGCGGGCATATCTAACTAATATTATATCGATGTTAGAAAGCTCCGAATTTGTTGAATTTTTTTCAAAAATAGTTTGATTTAATCTAACAACTTTTCGTTAAATTTAGTTATAAAGGCAGTTTGATTATAGCAAGTAGGTACAAACTCATTCCTTACTAAATTTGACGAAAAAGCGGACAAGGGTTTTAAAGATTGGTAATGAAATTGATTGTCAAAATCTCCAAAAACAAGAAATAATATAATTGAAAAATACTTCCGTTAATTAGTCGATATTGCATGCGACTGATTATATTTTAAGAAGCATTTACGCTATCAGTCTTTTCGTCCCCGTCTCCGTCCGCTTAATATTTTGATAATGATGTCGTCTTACACGAGCGTTATCTGAGCAACAGCGTTGGCGGCGACCGAGTTATAAATGTGTTCGCGTGACTTCCAGCCGCTATCAACATCACAGAACACCATAAAAAAGTAGACAGGACACGGCAGGTGACCGTCTAAACGCGGCTGAAAGTCATCGATCAAATGATCTGCGCGGTTACGACTAAACCGAAATATACGATTCCGTAAATTTCCATTATTTCCAGAAGGTTTGCATTCCGTTTTTGAAAACCAACAGCGCCTGCACTTCGGCATATAATTAAATCCGATTTGATATGCTTTCGTGGTTAAGAAGATTTTCATTGTTAGCATTCACAGAAATTAACGCTTATCTCAAAACAATCTATGAAAGTACCGCTAAAGTATGCCTACTTCACGTGCGCGCGCCCAGACCGACTGAAAAATAATTGAGAAATTCGGCTTGAAATGGAATTTTCAATTCCGTTACTCCCATTATCTGACGAGCGCGCTTATGAACCTTTCAAAAACACACCCGTGTGAACATTTAATTAATATGAAACATATCACCGCGAGGCGCCTAGAGAATGAATTCTATCTGTATGCAAATTTGCGTTCGCTCATTAAAATATAATTGTAATCGTATGGAAAGTGACGTGTTCACAATCAACGGAGCGCGGAATATGGATTTGACGTGCCGCTCCCGAAATACCATAACGGAAAAGTTACTAAATGGTAATTAACTATTCCATTCCGATCAAAAGGGAAAATATTTTGAATACCGTATTAGTCAGAATATAATTGAATTGTCAACTTCAACGAATTGGTGTACCTATACTGTAATGTTGATTTGTTAAATAAATAAATAATAAATAAAATAAATCGGTAGCAGTGCAACCATATTAAGATAAAAATATTTATTGTATTTATTTATTGGTTACATGTTCAATCAAATATAATAGCACAAAAGAAAATTAAATTACAAACTATAAAATACCGTTATAATTTTCACTGAAATAATTTAAAAAAAAACATTTGTGTTATATTCAGGGTTTAGGCCTTGTCATTAGGTTTAGGATAGTCAACGGAGAAACTGGCATTAAACTGGTTAAATATTGTAAGCAGACAGCGTCTTGGGTTATTATTTAAAAAGTAGGTAAAAATCGTGTGTTTTTTATTAGATGTCTTATAACAATACTTGTTTACAAATACGAGACACTTTTTTTACATAATAGACCCATTTATTACCCTTTTTTGTTTTTAGAATCGTAGAAACAATATGACGTATCACGATCGCTTTGTGGGTTTCGGGTTTTTCTGTTTTTTTTTTGTTTTTTTTACTCGTACGTGTACGTGATACGTTTTGTTGCGTACGAGCGATAATATAGCGGACGTATACGTACGTTCGTTTAGGTATGGCGGTTAAAAAAAGTGCACCTTGCTTGTAGGTATTTGATGCATTTCGAAATCACTTGATACCTAAAATGAAGACCAAAATTAAATCTTTGAAAATAATCTTTATAGTAATAATTATATAAGGAACGACTTCACAGTTGCAAGTGTTAGGTGTATTTGTCAATAAACCATTTCCCTGTCCGCCCTAGAACGGGCTTGTCCAAGTTGGGTGACAGAATCAAATAAGCATAAGGTTAAGATTTTGCCATTTGGTTCCAGTTATTTTCTGTAAGCAAAATCAATGTTTTATAGTATTTAATACTTAAATAAATAAATAAAAAAATAAAATAGTACAAAAGAGTAAACGATTTGCCTCTTATTTGGAAATGATATTCTGAGCAGTACAGGGAAAATAAAGAAACCATCAATTCTAGCCTTAGGGGAATAGATGGAGACCGTCTGGCAGGTGACTCGTGAGACGTAGGCTCGTATATTGAGAATTTTTGAGGAAATTTTACATTTCCAACATTTTGAAAGAATATTTTATTAAAAGAATATTTTGCATACAGTAGTAATCATTCGACACTAATGATAATTCAAGCATGTCTAAATAAATAAACCATATTTTTTTATAATACAATGTTTGTAATCATTCTTTTTAATATTTACATTTTTTATTTTATCCCTGCTACATAGGTCACGTTACATAATAAGATTTGAATTGCAAAGTATTTTTTATCCAATTTTCATAAAATCGTTGAGGCCCTCTTGCTTCTAATCTTAAATGATTTAACAAAAGCACGAATGCAAGAAAATACTATTTTAAAAAAATGTTGACAATGGTTTTGCTCATTTGCATCATTAAATAATAGATTATGACTTGCCTATGTCACATCTGGTGATGCTTTTCAGAGACCACTTGCACGATAATCGTTAAACTAAATTACAGCAAGAAACTTGTTAGGAGTCGTCAACGTTGCGCCACAAGACTGCCAACAAACGGTCGCCTTTTTCGCCATCTGCAGTTCGGTTTCTCTTCCAGTTCCGAACAACGCTCTAGAAATACAAAAGCCGCTTCGAGAGAATTACAAAAACTTCATTTTACAGTTACGCAACGCGGACAGGACGTCCATAGAACGGGGCATTGTTGCCGCCGGACCAGACCCTGGTGAAAGTAGACCCCGGGCTGGGAAATTTACGACCTGCGAAATAAAAAATATCCAAACCGAAGACGCGGCGTTTGTGATGTATTTGGCCAATAATCAACAGTCGCAAATAACACAAATTAAAATCCAAAAATGCAGAGTCGTATTTCACGATTTAACGGTTAAACTCTGATTTATATTTTCACACTTTCGCGATCGGCAATTTTAATAAAATTTTAAGAGTTTCGGATTTGAAAGTAACGCGCTGTAATATATCGAAAGATTAGCAGAGAAACTAGATCAAATACTTATTAAAAATTATTTTGGTGCGTTTAATCTACACGAATGCATCTTGGCAGAATCTGTTATTGACCATCGGTATATGAAGTAGGTAAGTCAATTGGCATTGAAAAAATATGACCAAAATATGTCTTTTTGTCGAGGGCTTTGATCGCAAAACCTAAAATTTTCAAGGTTTGGATTTATTTAATTTATCATGAAATACTTGCATCGAAGAGATTAAAGACCCGACGAAAGAACCCAATGATTAGTAGGTACTCGTATTTCTTCATCAGTTAAATATTGTTAAATATTTTTATGATTATTAAGTTATATTACGTTATAAATATATTATTACGTAATTTATATTACCTTTACTCGTTATATTTTATTACTATCTTACCTTATTATTTTTATTATATATTTTTTAATAAGTTTTTACTCTTTATTGTGACATTTCACAATGGGCGGTTTAATTGTCGTACGACAATCTCTTACAACCAACCCTACCATGAAGTGTTTTTATGAATATGTGCGTGTAACATGTGTATAAGAGTGTGTCTTATTCGACGTAATCGACCGATAGAATTCAAATGCGATTCCGCTAATTTTATCCCAACTGAAATTATTAACCCATGTTTGTAAACCCATAATATTATTTTATCAAACTTATGTATATTTAAGAAATCTATTTAATGTAATTAATTGAATGTATCTGTTAAATTCATAATGTGTGTTCTCTATATTTTTTCTCGAAATTTACCCTCTTATGTAGGTACACAAAATCTGCATTTCTTTCATATTTTCTTCTTGCGATATAACAATATGTGTAGTTTAATTGTGAACACTTTTAATTGGCTTTATTTGTGCATATTATGATGTGTAAGTAATAAGTTCAAGACGCTGTATGTTCTGAACAATAAAATAAATCAATAAAATACACAGTCATAAATACAATTATATACGTTATAAAAATGTTATCAAATTTTGAGGTAGCATTCGTAGGGTGGATTTCGCGACCGCGCCGCGTCCCGTCCATGGCGGCCCGATAGCGATAAATCTAAACTGGATGATTTTGGCAGACACCAGTATTTTAATTACTCGTTTTGCGCGATGATTTACGGCTCGCCAGTAGATAAACATTTTAGTTGCGCGCATGACGCGTTCAGCGTTTCATTATACATGCATTATTTGCATCACGAATAGATTAATATTTAGCATATCGTGTTTGCCCATGAACTATGGACCTCGGGACCCCCCGCAAGTTTCAACGAGAAAAGCCCTAAAAGCCAATTGAAACAAAATTTGTATTATTTCAAACAAGCTATAAATAAGTTAAAGTGGCGAATACTTGATGCACAGGTCATTTATAAGACACATAAAAAAAATATATTTATTGAAAGTAAAACAAAATAACATAATTAACAATGTAATAATAATATCATATACATACATTTTAAACACCGACAGATAAGGCGTTTCATTCATAAAACTGCTGTTACGACTTAATTATGTTAAACATAATCGTTTAATCATCCAGTCCACTAATTACATCAAGTAATTAGGTTCATTAATGTTTTACTGCGGAGTCGTATAAAAATCAATATCGAAAACCTGTTGTCTGCTTTAATTTACGTGCCAAACGTACATAGAAGCGTATTTTATCATCTTATTGTTGCATGCGGTGTGCTCATTTAATTCTTTAATCTAACAATTAATTAAATAAATTTGCATATAGATTGATTCAAACACTAATCATCGGGTATTATGAAAAAAACTCAATGTAGACTTGCCATTATCATGAAAAGTAGGACAGTGTAGCTCTAGGTATACGCCATGTTGCATCTCTTTAAAGATCTTGGTCTCTCCAGAAAAAATAGTTAGTCATTCCTAGAAAAAAACATCTACAAGTTGAATTAACGCATCTCAAATCCTATGGTTTCGAAGCGGGAATGAACGGGTGGTAAGGTGAACGCTGACATTTGGTAAGACAGCTGTCCTAAGCCTACCACAGCCTGTCGTTAACCGGGAGTCCACCGCTTCCCCTCAGAAGTAATATTGCATCATAATAATAAAATGGGCCCGATTCCAATCCACGGCAGCTCCGATTGTAGGTATATACTATTAATACATAAAATAACAAAATGGTAATGGCTATCAACTTACAAACCGTGCTTTCCACTATTTTCCCATAACTTCGGCCAATAAATCATTTACCTATATAAATAGAATAAAAATAAAATAAAAAAACAAAAATTTGGATATTAGTATTTAGTTGCTTTTTACTGAAATATTCGGTACAAAAACCTAGTTAAAAGTTATTTATACATTTTTTGATTACGACCTTAGTTACTAAGGAAAAATACTGAATAGGTATACGTCAGGTTGAATAGGTATAAAAAATGTTTTTCTTTTTGACTCGCCATCGCCATTTAGAATTTAAGATATACAAAATGTGGCTTGTACAAAGTATCTAAAATATTGCCACTAGGAATGAGATTAAACACTAGTAATCAGAGAATATGATCATGAATATATTTTTATTAAAATAAGATTTTCTTGCCATTAAATTTAAAACAACTCCGGGTAGTAAAGGAACCGTGAGCAGCTCGCCCAAATCCGAGATAATTGGTCGATTTCGATAAACAAGAAAGACGACCTTCAGACGCCGCCATTACAGCTTATTACGCGAAATGACGCAACTTGGTCGTGTAGAACAAATTAGTTTTACGGCTATGCGAGTGCCGTCGCTCGCGCAGACTTTTAGACGCACAAAAAAAGAGCAATAATTATTACTCTATCGTAAAATAACGACTTTGGGCAGCGGCCGTTGTGTTGCTATAAAATGCGGCAAGGCTATTATTTCTTGGTAGCCGATCTTAAAATCATATTTAATCTGCTATTCAAGCAGATTGAATATGACTTCAAGATCAGGCCTTTTACATTGATGATTTTTATTTTAAGAATTTCAACTCTTTACGTTTACCGAAAATAAAATTTATCTAGATAATTTATGTTATTTTTTATTCTATTTTATTTTTCAAGTAACTTACTGCGTTTTATACTTAATACTTAATAATTCTATTAAAGTAGACATGTTATTAAAATGAAATTCTAAATATACCAAAAAAAGTACAGTATTTACGTAATAGGGTGAATTTCGAGGAAAGGGATAAGAAAGGAACATTACGAAATTAATAGATATGTATACTATTTATTTTAATACAGTGAAATAAATTATAAATAGGATAGAAAACGAATTTACCGCGTGAAATTTGTAGCACCCGACGTTTCGGTGACGTTGCAGCCGCCGTTGTCCAGAGTAGACTCATCAGGCAGACTCGTTTTCTATCCTATTTATAATGCCTGTCCATGCCTGTCTCAGTCTACCCTGGACAACGGCGGCTGCAACGTCACCGAAACGTCGGGTGCTACAAATTTCACGCGGTAAATTCGTTTTCTATCCTATTTATAATGTCAAACAACCGCGATAGTGAAATAAATTGCTTAAATTCAAATTAAAATTAGTTTATTTATGTTCAATTTACATTTTTACAATATTAAATAGTCAAAACCTAACTAGGCGGCCACCTGTTCTAAGGTAGACAATTTATTTTCATCGGTAATATTTTAGAATTCCTTTTAACATAAAATTTTCCTAACAGCCTACATACAATTCAAAACAAAATGTACAATTCAAAAATAAATATAAAATATCAGTAATAAGCAAATAATTGAAAATATATTAAAAAACATCAGAAATAGTCAAATTATCCTTACAAATGTAAAATAATATTTAATGGATTGCCAAGAAAGTTCCAGACTTAATCAAGGTAATATGAAGAAATGCTAATCAACCCTGAAGACGGTGAATCGTGGTTTTGGTCGAAGCAAGTATGTAATGTGATCAAATACGCGAAGCAAGTATTTAATGATAAATTAAATATATCCAAACCTTGACAATTTAGTTTGTGCATCTAAGCGCACTATAAAAGTACATTATTATTATATTATTATTATTAATTATATTAGTATTGACCCTTGGTAAATTAAATGAGTTACGAGCCCTGTTCTTATTATTTTGCCTTTTGTAATAGATTCTGCCGACAAAAGAAAGACCTCCTATTTTATTGTTTACTAGCTGACCCGGCGAACAGTCAATGAATGTCGTGTTACAAATTAGCAGAAAGTAATTTATGATTTTATGAAAGTAATACAATGAATACAAAATAAATATTAAGTTCACTACTTTATTAAGATAATAACACAAATAGAAAGATAAAAGTACAAAAATTAAGTATATCAATCGCGTGTCAGCAAGACATGATTGAATTAACCTATTTACATATTGTGCAGCATGGGATGCTCTCAGTTTAATTCTCTTCATTGAAGCACCTTGTGACATAAGACATTTTTTGTTTTTTTTATCAGGCGCAAGAAAAAATAAAGCGGATGATTTGCCGACACGTGAACATTCCACGTACAACTGACCATGAGAAAAACACGGATTTACATTTTGTATGGGAATTTTTTTTAAATTTTATTTTAATTTTTCGACAATTTTCCAATTTTTGTTTTTAAGAGTTATTCTGCTATTCAGGACGGGGACAAATACAACAAATCAAAAACCATGAAAAGCAGTCCAACCGTTCTCGAGGTATAAGTGTTCGAACAACCCCTACTTTGTTTATATATATAGATAATATTGTACGGAAAACGTACATCATATTGGAGGCGTATATCCTCGAG
The DNA here is from genome assembly GCA_944548615.1 of Micropterix aruncella. NCBI lineage: Eukaryota > Metazoa > Arthropoda > Insecta > Lepidoptera > Micropterigidae > Micropterix > Micropterix aruncella. The sequence continues at coordinate 21,226,498 of OX155959.1, forward strand.
TGAGTCCATGTTATAATCTACATAAAACTTTTCAATGTAAATGTAAAATGTATGTTTTCTTCTTGTTTCAGGTAAGAATCGATTACAGAATACTACACGAGGCTGTCCTTAAAACGTAAATATTATTTTTTCCATACCAAAAGGTTTTGGTCGTCCTTTACGCCCATAAATTCTGAGGAGCAGTCGATTTCGATGCCTATTTTATGACATAAAAACAACGTTTTATAATCCGAAACTACTCTGTCATTAAACTTTAGAATTAGACTCTTGTTAGCTGTTTATAGGTTAGATAAATGCACCTGTCTTTTTTGGCTGCATCGACTGACCATCCCTTCTCCCAATCGTGCACAGCAGGGAACGATTTCACATTAATTTCCAATTTCGCGATTCGACCGTGCGAATCGCAGCAGGTTTTTTATCGACATATATACTTTATTATCTCTTAATTATTAGAAAGCGGTGATTTCTCGAATTTGCCACTAAAATCAGATCGTAAAGCGAGAACAGCCAGTTTGGCGACTTAGTTTGATTCACTAAAGAAATGAAATCCGCGCACGTGTGTTATAACTTAGGATGGATAATCTTATGGGTAAAATTAAGTTGACGCAGTTTTAATTTAAATTTGTAAATGTATTGCCATGGCGAATTTTTAAATTTTAATTAAGTGCCTATATAAAAAAACAAGAATTTCAACAACACGTGGTACTGTAATGGAAGAATTATTATAGTGGTAGATTCTAGAGTGACTCTTTCCTTTCGGAAGTCTAAAAACATGTTTTTTCCTCGTTTCAAAATCCCGTTTTAATTAGGCACTGACAGCCGAAAAGAAACTTGATGACCGTCTGATTTACAGCAGACTGTGTCAAAACAATAATAATTAACGAAACTGCATCGAAATCGTTAATTTTGACCGAGAAACTTTCTTACGTTAAAAGATTTTAAGTATTTTGATAGGTTTATCTAATACGAAGTTGCATTTTCCAGCGATTTATGATGGAAAATTATCGCATCGTTTTTAATTGGATATTAATCATTTCTGCGGGTTATTGTATGTAGTTTGACAGCGCTGATATTAATTTCAGAGTTTTTGAGGCAAGGATAATCCGTAGAAATACCTATTTATCTAAATGGAATAATTATATAATAAACATTGAGATTAGAATTGTTTCTGATTTTTTATAGATGATTTTTTATAGATGAAAAAAAATCTATCTAAGATATCAATGTGAAACATTGATATCTTAGATAGATTTTTTTTCTGGATTTATTATAAAATGTATATTATGGCCTAATGTTTTGAGGAATGGCAGCAAATTCCACCAGAGTTTTTCCCTCCAAATAAGGGCAGTATGCAATTAAAAAGGAATCTTCCCAATTAGTCCTTGTAAGCCGCTTTTCGTTAAATCGTATAATACATCTATTTTTACCTTACATCTACCAAAATATTATGACGCACGTAGACACCTAGCAGACTTTCCGGTGATTAGTGCTTTTTATCATTACGACACAAGGAATACATATATCCGATATTCATATAAATCGACACCGGCACAGCAAATTGCGAAATGATTTTATTCAGCAAAATGTGTGCTATATACTTACTACGAAAAGATCCCAGTACAATTCAAAAGCCTTGGAGAGGATCAATCCCAAAAGATAATCGTCAATAATTTGGTCAGAATCCAAATTCTTGTTATAAGGGAGTTGGAAATGTATAAATATATATTCCACGCTGATCGATGATATATTAAACTACAAATAAGTGTATTATGGCAGTTGGCATTCTTATTCTCTTATAATTCGCTCGAGTATTCGCCGATTTAAAAGGGGGGTGCCTCCATCGACGATCATAAATTAACACTTTGCGTGCTAGCGAGAGACGAAGAAAAATTTGCTACACTTATCCGTTATCGTACGCATTAAATTACCTGGGTCGGGCTCCCTCAGGAGGAGGACGGGTTCGAGACTCGTCACTTTGATCAGTGACATTCGCCGCGCACCGCACTTTTTGCGCCAATTAATGCCGACTTGCAACACTGAACTTCGTTTAAATTGATGCGGACGTTAAAGCGCTCCTTATTAAGTGGATTACTCGTGATAAGCCACGTCGTTAATCGAATTGACTAAAATGGACACATTGGATGTAATGTGTATAAAGCGTAAATAAAAAAAACAACGTAGGTTATCATTTCTATTCAATAATATTTGCATCTAGCACCAATTGGTGAACGTAATTATCTAACAAAGTTAATAAATCTAGACCCAAAAACTAATTCATAATACATCGTAGTCCTTGTGTCGGAAAAAAGGATTAAGTTAATAATCTAAATTCACCCATATGTAGTAGTTTTAACTCATATATATTGCCCATTGAAGACGAAGAATATAAAAGTCTTTAAAGGTGTCCTAATAATGTATCCGTAAATATTTATATTATTATTTTGTATGTCAGATATTCATTTTTAAATGCGCGTTAAAGGGCTGATTCGCCAATCATCGAGAATTTCTTGTGTTTTATTTAAAAAGTTCTTTTGTACAGATTGTACGTATTAAAAACTTTTAACAAAATAATTAACAACATAACAAAAAAGGGTTACTTTAATATTTGATTTTATATATAAGAGAATGTACTTTAAGTCAAATGTGAAAATGAAACGGTTGACACAATAAACAATCATTCCAGCTCTCGTTATACTTCAGATTCATATACTGCATGAACTAGTGCTTGCCAGTGGGCATCTAAAAGATAATATTTTATGAGAGTTATTTAGTATAAAATAAAAATATTGCCAATTCTCCTCCATCTTGAGTTTCGCTCCAGTTCAGCGACAGCCTATAAAGTCCCACGTCACTCCGAGCCCGTTTGATATTCAACGCGTCTCCGCGGCCGTGATTCCAACTCGGGGCGGCTACCCCCCAGGGTTCGGTAGCGCCCTGACCCCCCCCCCCCCCTTCCTATCCCAACACTCTGGTAGCCCCCTACCCCCCGGCCGCATGACGATAGCGCAAGAGATGAATTGCCCTTCGTAAAGCCGACACAACACCAAACAGGCCCGCGCACCTCGCGGAATAAGCGCGGCTCATTGGCTATTCGCCGCGTGTGCCGAATCCGCCGAGTGCCGATTCGAGCGCCAGACGCCGATTTTTCGCGCTGCAAATATTCAACAGCCGATCGGCGCTGCAGCCACTCGCCTCCAAATAGATTCGCTCCAAATCGAATCAGCAGCTTAACCGGATTCCGTTTAAAATAACTGCGGTTTGTTCTTCTTTATCAGACGTCTCTGCGCCTGTAGAAACCCGCGATATATTTTCCGCCAACTTTAGAGGAATAAAAAATAATCGGCCAAAGACTGATTTCATCCGAATATTACTTTCATTAATAAAATCGATAAGGGCCCTCTCACGGCTGGCTGACGAACCCCGTTGGGTACGCGCGCAACCGCCTCAGGAGGCGCTGTACATTTCTCGGCTAAGGACAGTTTTGGGCCAAGGACCAAGGAAGGGCGATAATATTTGAGTACAATGTACGGCGGAATTCAAATATTATTAGTGTATCTTGTATATGAGATATTCCAACCAAAATTTCAAAACGTGGTTTAGCCCAATCAGGCATCTGTGTACCAAATTTAAGTCTCTAAGTCCAATATTTCAAATTGAAATATGACTATTTCAGATTGAAATATGACTAGTCCACCCCCTGGTGGAGCGATTTCAATCACAACTTCTTCAACTCTTGCCATGACCAAATTATGCCTCCATGCCAAATTTCAGATTCATCGGATAAAGCGTTTGAGCGCTACCGTGAAGTAATACACACACACAGACACACAGATAGACTTCAATCTGGAAATGATCCTAATCGTCCCAGGGGGAGACTCAAAAATCTTACGACACAAATTTTCTTTCGAGATTAATATGGAAATATCTATTTGGAGCCCCCCGAGATGATTTTGGCCATTTCCAGGCTGAAGGCTGTCTGTGTGTATTCCTTCACGATAGCGCCTTAAAGTCTAATTCAATTTGGTATGCAAACATCATTTGTTCATGGCAAGAGTTGAAAAGTTTGTATTTAAAATCAGTTCACCAGAAGGGATACTAGTCATAAATCAATATCGTAATATTAGACGTAGAGGCTTGAACGTTGGTACACAGATGCCTTGTTGGGCCGAATTCAAGTGGTAACAGTTTGGTTAGGATATCTCATATACCTATAGGCTGCTTTAATAATATTTAAATTCCGCCATACATATATCAAATAATAACACCAAGCCGCGCGAGGCTAACAGAGATATGAATAGCGCCGCTTGAAGCGGTTGTGTAAGAGAACTCAAACGGATTCATCTATCGGTCGAGAAGGGGTGCTCATCAATTTTATTTATAAATTAATATTTATATGAAATCAGTCCTTGCCTACATGCGGGGAAAGTCCTGACACAACCGAATATTGTAATTTTATTGTGTACTCCATCCGTTCGTATTTTATTAGATATATATATTTTGTGCGGTAAACCAATATGGCAGTGACGTCTCTCAAAACAACACGTTCGTCTGCTGGTTTTATCACAAAGTTTCCATCCAGTCCGAATGAATTGATGATAATAGTCAATAGCGGACTCAGATTTGCATAATGGATTTTGGTTAAATCTCTCTTGATCACCACAAACTTTAGGAATTCGTAAGAGCTAAACCGTGTCGGGCCGTATTATTTGTGTGCTCATTTATGTATAGGTTTTTGATAAGATTGTGGTCCAAGAAACTGGACAATAAATCGGTGACAATATTTAAACGGGAACGGGCAATTTTCATTAATACCATAACTTCAATGACACTATTTTCTTCGTTGGCTATGTCCATTCCATCATTTACCTATCGCAGCTGCGAATGACAATTGTTCTTGGCCCCTGCTCCGTCCCTCCCCTCGAGTACCTACCTCACCCCTTAGCGACACCTTTATTGAGTTCGTGAGTTGGTCGGCCTCTGGATTTGCATACATTGATGGCGGCGCTTTACTCCCTTAAAATTTACACGCTATACAGAACGACCGGAATACAGAACAAGTGAAGCGCTCTAGCCCTCCCGTGTGATTTATCTCATCTAATTCAAACATAAATCACCGAACGACGTTGACCAATGCTTTATTACTATCGACGGTCACGATATTTTATACAATTTAATTAAATCTACTGCGGTTTAGTAGACCAGGAGCATTTGCATGACCTTCACTTTTTGAATTCTTCCCTCGGCGCTCCAATCCTTCAATATTTCGCTAGTGCAGCCGTGCTTGTTTTTAATGTTAATAGAAAAGATGACGATTTATTTTGGTATAGGAAAAGGCGGCTAGTGGCTTTTAAAAACTTTTGATTAATGTAAAGCGTCTTTAGTAATATTTCGGCTTTAACAGTTATCAAGCTATTTTCGTGTAGCATGCATTTTGTCGCCGATAGAATCCCTGCTTCAACCATATACTGCTATCATGTCTATGGATGATAGTCTTGATTATGATGTCTAAATAACCTTGGTTTCCAACTGAGTTGTTAGTGTAATGCTGTCAAAAGAGCTATCGCAGCCGCAGGCTACCCTCTTCTCCGACGAGATCA
>OX155959.1:21232294-21327294 GCA_944548615.1 Micropterix aruncella
ATTACGTTTGATTTTCTAAATTACTTTGTCATCGGCGGCAACAAGCATTGAATCGGAGATGCGCCCGGTTGCGGGAGAACTCAGAGCCTCCCGCGAAACTTTAGTTACGAGTTCTAGATACGGCTCCTAATGGGACAGTTTACTTAATGCTGGTTTATGATTCTGTTTTCTTTTCAATAGGTGAATTCCCAGATATTCCAACATGGATAAGTTACACATCGGTTGAATACGCCTACCTTGGTACAGCAGATCACTTAGCGGAGCGAATGTCCGATCCGTTAGCATTCACTAGGAAAAGCTGGAATCTTCTTCTAAACCAGGATCTGCTAGAGGAGACAGCAGCAACTGTGAAAGAATTCTATTTCGGAGACCAGAACCTCACATTTTCTCCAGAAGACGTAGACCAAGCAGTAACAGCCATTGAACTACTCGGAGATATAAGATACTTGCTATCAATCTACGAAGGTGCTGGATTCATATCTTCGTTTTCAACGCAGCCAACCTATCTACTGCGTTTCTCGTATCGTGGTGATTTGAATAATGATGTCTTGGAAAAATATGGTATTCAAGGAGCTACCCATGCTGATGATTTAAAGTATCTCTTTCCAAAGGAATACCCTAGAGTTGATGATTACTCAAGAGATGGTTGGGTTCGGAGACGATTCGCGAAGCTCGTCTCAAACTTTGTGAAAACTGGGTGAGTAAGTCCTTGCTGTTTTGAAGCCTTTTCTTTATCATTATTTCTTCATCTACTTCACGGAGAGAAATGGTTTCATTAATTTTACAAAACCACATTTGGTTAAATAATTATTCATAAAATTAATCAATAATTAGTAATATCAACTAAACCAGTTACAAAATCGATTGATTAGTTTTACGAAACGGGTTTAAGTTGAACTAACAGTATGAAGTTTGATAAAATTTACAAATGCTTCCGATAGTTTTAACAAAATGTCTTAGTCAGTATTACTTAAGTAAAAGACCAATAAAAATACTTTAAAATTAAACAATTTGTTGTTGGTATTACAAACAAAATTTTGTTGTTTTTACGAAACCTTGAACTTTGTATAAACAACTGACAAACATTGTTAGTTTTACTATATGCTACTGTTGAAGTTACGAAATCATATAATTGAAAATTACAAATGTATTTCGTAATATATAAAAAACCTTTAATTTCGTAGTAATAATAGATAAACGGTGTTAATGTTATAATAATTATTTGTCAAAATTACGAAATCATACAATTAAAAATTACAAACAATTTTCATATGTATTATCTGTATAAAAAATTGACACAAAAGGTTAATTGTACAAATAATGTCGCATAATTAAGACATTTTATTTGTTATACATACATTTGGAATAATTTGGTCCCACATATAACTAAATATTAATTTGTACACAACGTTAAAGTCATGAAATTTTAGTGCAAGCTACGTATTTCTCAATATTATTTTTTTTAACGTCACTGATAATGATTTCGTATATTTAATCATAAATATTATTATAAACTACATAAATATTGGTATTTTATAATACTCTATGTTTGTTACTATTACCGAAATATTTTCGTAAATTTTATCAAGAAATATTAGTGTAACCTACATATATAATCGTATGTTCTAATATCTGTTATTGTTTTTTATTACTGATAAAGATTTGGTTAATTTTATAATACATATTCGTATAACCAATATCAACATTTGTATTTTCTAATTTACTATTCTTTGCTATTATTACCAATAATAATTTCGTTAATGTTATTATGAAATATTAGTGCATTCTAAATTAGATTCGTATTTTAATATTAGGTACCTTATTTGTTATAAGTACTGATAATCATTTCGTAAATTTCATCAAGAAGTATTAGTATAACTTACATATACATTGGTATTTTGTAATACTCCATTTTTTGTTATAGTTACCAAAAGCATTTCGTTAATTTTATCAAGAAAAATTAGTGTAACCACCAAATACAATTTGTATATTCTTTTCGATTATTTGTTAGAATTATTGATTAAACATTTCGTAAAAATGTTTATACATAATTGTATAACCAACATAAATACTGGTATTTTCCAATATTCAATTCTTTGTTATTATTACGGACAACGGTTTCGTTAATGTTATAATGAAATATTAGTTGAAGATACATTTAATTCTTATTTTTTTATATTCTAGGCTTTGTTATCATTACCTACTGATAATGATTTTGTAAATGTTATGATAAATATTTGTACAACCTACATAAAAATTGGTATTTTCTTATAAAAAATTCTTTATTATTATTACCGATAATGAATTTGTAGATTTTATTATGAAATATTAGTATAAACTACATTCATATTGGTATATTGTAATACCCTTTTATTGTTACAGTTAACAAAACCATTTCGTCAATTGTATCACAAATATTTGTACAAACTTCATAAACATTAGTATTATCATTGATTTTCAATGGTATTATCTTATAAAAAAAATCATTATTATTATCAATACTTAATGATTTTGTAAATTATTTTATGAAGTTTTAGTAATAAATACATAAACATTGGTATTTTGTAATACGCTTTTTTTTGTTACAGTTACTGGAACCATTTCGTAAACTTTATCAAGAAATATTAATATAACCTGCATAATGTAACCAACACAATCGTATTTTCTAATGTTCTATTATTACTTTCCTGTTCAAGGAAAGTATTATAGACGCACTTCTGTGTGTGTGTGTGTGTATTCTCTGACGATAGCGCCGAAACGCTTCATCCGATTGAGCTGAAATTTGGCAAGCAGACATCATTTGGTCATGGCATGAGCTGATTGTGATTGAAATCCTTCCACCAGGGTTGGCTCCAGACGAGGGAACTCCTCAACGGTCAACAGCAAAGACCCAAAATTTTGTATACGTATTCATTTATGATAGCAATTTCCAAGTTGCACCATGACATGGCTGATGTACCCTGGGTTGGCTCCCGACGAAGGAACTCCTCAACGGTCAACAGCAGGGACCCAAAAAATTGTATACGCACTCATTTATGATAGCAACTTCTAAATTCAACCATGACATGGCTGATGTGTACCCTGGGTTGGCCCTGGGTTGATGTGACCCAAATTTTTTTATAGGTACGCATTCATTTATGATAGCAACTTCTAAGTTCCACCATGACATGGCTGGTATATCTCATTCAAACATAAGCATTTCCCAATACAAGCTGGGATTTCCTTCGCTACTTTTTAAGTAGCTTTTACTAATTTTATTTTAAATAAAAACATCATCCTATAAACGGATTTCTTTACAAACCTTATCAAATATAACAATATTATACTGTTTTCTACAATATTTCTTTACAATTTTTTAATATTATACAATTTTATATAGGTTTACCCTATTTTGATAACATTATACAATCTTTATTATAAACTCCTCTGCCAGAAATTAAGATTGAAGTTTCTTCTTCCATTTCATTAAGCATATGGAGGTTTTTTTATTTTTATTTCGATTTAATGGCTCGTTGATAACAAACTCAGCCAATTGTATCATATTTTAAATGTTGGTAGCATTCGAAATTTGAATTATTTCGTAATGTCACTTTCATTTAGAAAACGGCTTTGCCGAAGTGATCAATAGTTTAATTTTTTATTTTTTCGCTTAATTCGTCTCAATTGAAGGCATTTTGTGTTGCATAAGGATAAGCCCTATTTATGAGATATATGGATGAATAGTGATCGTTAGTCGACTGCAAAAGTACCTTTAAACTTACATTGCACCGTCGAAAGTCGTGCACATCCGTAAGTATATCTCATTCAAACATCAGCATTTCCCAATACAAGCTGGGATTTCTTTCGCTACTTTTTAAGTAGCTTTTACTAATTTTATTTTAAATGAAAACATCATCCTATAAACGGATTTCTTTACAAACCTTATCAAATATAACAATATTATACTGTTTTCTACAATATTTCTTTACAATTTTTTAATATTATACAATTTTATATAGGTTTACCCTATTTTGATAACATTATACAATCTTTATTATAAACTCCTCTGCCAGAAATTAAGATTGAAGTTTCTTCTTTCATTTCATTAAGCATATGGAGGTTTTTTTATTTTTATTTCGATTTAATGGCTCGTTGATAACAAACTCAGCCAATTGTATCATATTTTAAATGTTGGTAGCATTCGAAATTTGAATTATTTCGTAATGTCACTTTCATTTAGAAAACGGCTTTGCCGAAGTGATCAATAGTTTAATTTTTTATTTTTTCGCTTAATTCGTCTCAATTGAAGGCATTTTGTGTTGCATAAGGATAAGCCCTATTTATGAGATATATGGATGAATAGTGATCGTTAGTCGACTGCAAAAGGACCTTTAAACTTACATTGCACCGTCGAAAGTCGTGCACATCCGTAAGTATTATATCTCATTCAAACATAAGCATTTCCCAATACAAGCTGGGATTTCCTTCGCTACTTTTTAAGTAGCTTTTATTAATTTTATATATATATATATATATATATATATATATATATATATATATATATATATATATATATATATATATATATATATATATATATATATATATATATATATATATATATATATATATATATATATATATATATATATATATATATATATATATATATATATATATATATATATATACCTATATATATATATAAGATGATTATAAAGTAAATAATTATAAAAGCCACTTACATCGTGACGAAGGATTCCCTTGATCGGATTCGGGAATGCTTTAGGTGTTAACGAGAATGATGAATGCCTCTCACTTGCGGAAAGAGGAGTAGGTTTAAGTTGGGCCCATTTTACAACTAGTAACGCTCACCCTTCATCCAATTATCTCAAAAATTAAGCTACAATCCTTCTTTATAGGTACGTAAACTCACTCAATTAAATTGAGTGAGTTTACGTACCTATAAAGAAGGATTGTAGCTTAATTTTTGAGATAATTGGATGAAGGGTGAGCGTTACTAGTTGTAAAATGGGCCCAACTTAAACCTACTCCTCTTTCCGCAAGTGAGAGGCATTCATCATTCTCGTTAACACCTAAAGCATTCCCGAATCCGATCAAGGGAATCCTTCGTCACGATGTAAGTGGCTTTTATAATTATTTACTTTATAATCATCTTATTGATCAATTCTAAAAAGAATATATACACAAAACTATCAAATATTTCTATATATTTATATATATATATATATATATATATATATATATATATATATATATATATATATATATATATATATATATATATATATATATATATATATATATATATATATATATATATATATATATATATATATATATATATATATATATATATATATATATATATATATATATATATATATATATATATATATATATATATATATATATATATATATATATAGGTACATATACCTATCAATCTAAAAAATATATTAATTTCATCAATATAATAAAAAAATCAATATAAATTTATAAACATTTATTTCATTTCAATTGGTGCATAGGTGCATAGATGACTGCATAGGACTTATTTAAAAGTAATATTATTACAAGTATATCTTTTAAAACAGAAGCAATCAACTGATGTGCAGTTTCTTTTTGTCATACAAAAATTATGTATCTCCATGTATCAACTATTTAATAAAATGTCGAAAACTTCTTTTTGCGTTAGAACAGCAAAGAAGTTTCTTATCCAGTATACCTACCTACTTAAAAAGGATCACTGTCTTGAGAAACAACTTTCGTGCTCAGTCACATAGGTACTCTATTTGCGGAGCCGTCCTCGCGAACCAACCAAGGACGATGGAGTCTGGAGTTCTTCTTTTTATGATCCATGCAATAGTTTTTGACTTATGGTCGTTTTCCCAAAAGCGTCAATGCCACAACTCTATGGATGCACCATTTCAATACCTAGAACAAGTCTTTGTCTACGAAATTAAATGTTTACATTTACTAAAGTAAATTTGTAACTTCTACATATCTGTATTAGTTAATGACACGTGGCAGACTTCCCGCGTTCGAGAAATTGTCGTCAGATATTGACACGATTCGAGTGTTGCTAACTAACTAATAAATGCCTTTTTTTTAATAAATAGTATCTTGAAATCTGCCAGCTTTACATATATACCTACAGTAGCGAGCACAGAAATCTTTCCAGACTGAAAGTATCAGTTTTTTTTATGTATTTTGTTGCGATTTCTTAATAGCTCTTTAGTCCAAATTATTAAGCAACACTGTTTAAAGATGATAATACACAAAAAAGTGCCTATTTATTGTCAAAAAATTTCAATGTCAAAAAATTCTGGTTTTCCTTTTATATACTCGATACGACGAACTGTCAAACTCGTGACTCGCGATACACATCCTCCGCGAAAAATACTTCTATAAATTCGTAATCAATCGCTACTTTAAGAAATTGTGAGTCTATTTACGTTCTACAGTGATACCACATCTGTGAAAGTGTCTGCAACTCTGCAGCCTTTACAGGTTCAGCAGCAGTGGGTGGCTGACATAGGCCCCTTCTTTGAACTTTATATCAACGCTTCATTCTAGAACTGTCTCGTGTGACTTATAACTGAACTGCATGTTAAGACGAAGCCCGAAGAAAGCAGCGAGATCGGCGCAGCGGTTTGAAAGATATAATCCATTTAACATCGAACAAAAGACGTGAGGTTGCCTTGTAAAATATCCGCTAACTACCGCATTTCTGTCAAACCGAAAGGCGCCATTCATCTAAACATTAGAATATCTTTGTGAACAGTGCAGTCACGCATTTTCGTTTCAATAAGATCCAAAAACCATTTAAACGTCAAGTTACATAACGACTTTTGTCTAATTTCATGGAAACGAGGATACGAAGAATTTTCATTTTAATTTTTGGTTTAATATTAGGCGGTTGGCCAGCTCAAAAAACGTGGATTCATTCGAAATTTTAAAATACATTGAAATCTCATTCTATATTGAGGATCAGTCAATGTGATTATTTATTGTTTTTGCTTTTTTCGTTTCTATCGAAGACATTTTGTTTTGCAAAAGGATAAGCTTGGTTTTTGAGATGTGGATGAAATGCGGATCATTCAACGGTGGCAAAGGGAAACCCATTAACGCTACATGTAGTTTCGAAAGTGGTACACATCCATAGGGGGAGACGGGGCAGGTTGGTACACAAAAAATCAAACTCATATATTTTAAACAACAATGGTTGAAATATTCCACTTTTCTTGCATCGGTATGCCATAACTACTCAAGTCAATAAAACCAACAACAAAAAACATGAAGGTTTAAAAATATATAGAATATTAAGGTTTTAATGAAAAATGGGTTTTGTGTCATTGTGTCTCACCCACGGGACACAATCGTACATTAGAAGGGACGCTTTGGTACTAATAGTCAATTATATGACATTGGTTAATAAAAACCAAAATCTGTAGCTGAAAAGTAATTTTATTATTTTAACAATAATCAGCCTCATAATTCTCACTTATAATCTCAATTGGATAACAAAACTAACAGTTTTGGTAGGTTTCGTAAACCAATTACATAACTTAAATAGTGTCTTTGTAAACAAAATCAAACAACCTTAAAAATGTTAAGAAAGTTTTGCAAATTATTAACATGAAAAATATAGGAACTCCCTTTACGGAAAATTGTTTGATTCTGGAAACCTCAGTTTGATTTATGGAAGTCGATTCGGTCTCTAAGCGGTATAAATTTCCTGAAAGTCTCGGGTGCACAGCCCTCCGTCCAGCTATAACTCTTTACTCCCTATCTCGGAAGAATTAACTGTTACTTATTGTAGAATTAGCTGTTCCATGGGAACCAAACATCCCAAAAGACCACGAGTGCAAACTAAATAAATACCATGATCTCGCAAATGCCGTCACCCGGAACGGCTTCACAGTTCACCTTCACGCAATGGAAGTTGGTGCTCGTGGCCTGCCAGCCAAATCTCTGTTTCACCTCTTTAAAGATCTTGGTCTCTCCAGGAAAATAATCAATTCCTTCCTAGAAAAAATATTTAAAACCGCGATTACCGCATCTCAATTTCTATGGCTTCGAAGGGGGAGTGAATAGGTGGTCAGGTGAACGCTCACATGTGGCAATACAGCTGTCCTAAACCTACCACTGCCGGTCGTTCCGGAATCCACCGCTCACCCCCCAGAAGTGTAACAAAATAGTATTATGATGGGCCCGACTCCAGTCGGTGAATTCCATGGCAGCTCAGTTATATTATATATATATATATATATATATATATCTTAATATATATAAATTACGTGTCACGTTGTTTGTCCGCGATGGACTCCTAAACTACTTAACCGATTTGAATCAAATTTGCACACAATGTGCAGTTTGATCCAACTTGAAAGATAGGATAGCTTACGTCTTAATTTATAGTCGCGATATTATTTTATTGCAATGTCTATTATTTGACATTCGCAATTATCTGTTAGTTCCAAACGATTTTAACAGATGGCGTTATCTATTGAGTAATCCATAGATGGCGCTGCTATGTTAAACCTACAAACGTCATAGTCGGGCAAGCGTTATTCTAAATTCAAAATATTGTGAAGGTAATACAGTGAAATTATTCCTGCTTTTTAATTATTTGTGCTTCATTGTTCAAAACTCTTTAATTAAAATATATACATGTAGGTAAGTATTATCACATAGTTATAAAAGTGGAATAACTGCAGTATAGGAACCTCTCTCCATTTTTTTTCATTTTAATGCTAAATCTGGAAGAAAATTGTGTCGGTCGCTATAAATAAGCGAGATAGGCATTCAAAGTTTAAATTTTAAAAACAGGCCAAAATAAAAAATTAAGTAATTCACCACGCTATATTCGCCACGCTGATTCCTAATCTTCCATAATCTTTATTCGATCTCAATAAATAAGAGAGATATAGGCGTTCAAAATGTTCATTGCAATGTCAAGAAATTTGCGGTCATTTTGTTTGTACGTACCGTGGCCGACACATTCGGGTCCCATCAAACTTGCAGAAGGCAGATTTGCAGACGGCAATCTTGCAGACGGCATTCTTGCAGGCGGCAGTTTTGCAGAAGGCAATCTTGCAGAAGGCAGTTTTGCAAATGTCAAACTAACGTTTCGAGGGTCGGCATTTTTGCAGACGGCATTTTTGCAGAAAATGAAGTTAGGAGCAAAACATCGTATTTAAAATTTAGTGTTACCAGAGTAGAAATCGACAAAAGCCGCGTTTTCATATGTCAGGGTAGGGAAACCAGTCCACTTCTTTGAGTGTCCTCTCCATCGCAGATCTCAGCAATCAACTTTCGATTTTAGGGAAAGAAAAACCTAACCTAACCTAACCTAACAGAAAAACTTAAAACATTTTTTTTAATGTTTAGTTTGATGTACTGAATCATCCACTACAAGGATGCCGGTAATTAATGTCACTTCGATTTTAGGGAAAGAAAAACCTAACCTAACCTAACCTAACAGAAAAACTTAAAACATTTTTTTTAATGTTTAGTTTGATGTACTGAATCATCCACTACAAGGATGCCGGTAATTAAATGTGGAGAGGTAAAAATATTCACCACTTTAATTTACCCTGACATGATAATTTGCTACTTCTTTTTCTAAATTTAAAATTTATAGCATATGCTTTACTGCTTTATTTTTGGTTTGTAAAATAATATAAAATTATTTTATTTCGTGTAATCATGTCCTAATGCGCCATTCTCAAACGTTGCTAACTTCGGGTTTGTATGCAAGTTTGCTTTCTGCAAGAATGCCGTCTGCAAAAATGCCGCCTGCAAGGTTGCCGCCTGCAAGGTTGCCTCCTGCAAATCTGTCCTCAACAAATTTGGAGCTGTCAAAAGTGACATGTTTTGACATGAAAAAGTGACAAAGTGGCATGACAGGCAAGTTTGCCGCATGCAAAACTGGCGCGCCCCACACATTCGAGCATATCGTAATATCGATAACAATTACCGATATTACAGAAATTATGACAATTTGCAGAGTTTTAAGATTAACCGAAATATTTAAAAAAAAACGATCAAAAAAAAAATATTTTCGTGAAACTTTTAAAAAAGGGCACAAATTTTTATGTTTTTTTCAATATTTTTTTTTTTTTTTTTTAATTTTGCGGTAAATTTGAAAAAACGTTTTTGTCCACGGTGTTAATTTGATATTGAAGAAATTTCGTTGTTTCAGGTTACCTTTCGTCATCATCAACAGCCATTTTGTAAAAACACATGTTATTTACTAACAACTTTGTAATATACTCATTTGTTACAAACTTTAATAAAAATAATAATAAATTTTAAAATTAATTCTTTTGTATTGATTTTTGATTAATATCAACTGTACGAAAATTTTAATCAATCGTGTTGAAAGTCCTTCCCCTTTAAATCCCAATCCAGAGGATTTTTATACCAGCATTAACGTTTCCGTCTTCG
Organism: Micropterix aruncella; assembly: GCA_944548615.1. Taxonomy (NCBI): domain Eukaryota; kingdom Metazoa; phylum Arthropoda; class Insecta; order Lepidoptera; family Micropterigidae; genus Micropterix; species Micropterix aruncella. Next base: position 21,242,750 of record OX155959.1, read on the forward strand.
TTCGTAAATAATAATTTCATTGTATTAATTAAGGGGTTACGGTAGTAGAAAATCTGTCATGGAGTTCGCCATATTTTTTTACAAATGGCATCTATTTAAAAAAGCATGGTGGTCCCCATGAATGATGTTCTCCTACCGTTCCTATTAAATAGTTTACTACAATGTAATATAACAAAAACCTTAGCCACAGCAACGCGTGGCCGGGTCTGCTAGTATATATATATATATATATATATATATATATATATATATATATATATATATATATATATATATATATATATATATATATATATATATATATATATATATATATATATATATATATATATATATATATATATATATATATATATATATATATGTATATATATATATATATATATATATATTGTTATATTTGATAAGGTTATATATATATATATATATATATATATATATATATATATATATATATATATATATATATATATATATATATATATATATATATATATATATATATATATATATATATATATATATATATATATATATATATATATATATATATATATATATAGGTATATAATTTATTACCCATGCAAAGCTATTATATAAACAAACTATATAAAACCCAAGTACCTATAACCTCCAGTCTGGCAACACTTAAATACGTACCTGTGTCAACTTGTTTGCCCCCATTCGCACCATTATTTCATTCGCGCGCGAGTGCTCTAAAGTGATCATTACCTTTCTGGCGGACAGCGATGGATAATGCGAACCCCACAGAGTCACAAACTCTCCTAAACCTGATGGTTGAATGGGGCATCAGTCAAGAAACGATAGACGTTTTTAAAGGTAAATTTTTCAAAGTATTATTTTGTTTCGTTTTATTCTAGTATGAAAAGAAGGAACAGAGAGAATTCGGTATAATTGCAGTACCTATAGATATGCAAATATTATCTTTTTTCAATATTTGGGCATTCAAGATCTGCGTCTCGGATCTGCCTACATATTATTATCTTTTTAGAATAGCCATCCATGTCAGTTTTCTATATTTAAAAAAATCAGGTAAGTACTTAATCCACGCTATTATACATATTTAAAACTGTATTGCAGGAGACATACCACATCCCAGCATCTTCTTATGGATCCGGACAATATATACCGGCAAAGGGAAAATTAATTGATATATATTACAATCAACTGCGCCTACTCCGTCAAGCTGGGGTGCTGCCTGCCTATAAAAAAAGGAAGATTGCTGAAGAGCAACAACTTGGCAAGTATTTCTTTATATATTTCTTTATATATACTATATTACTACTACAGGATGATTTTGTATAGCTACAGGCCACATCAGAAGTTGATTCTGTTCACGAAACTGAACAACTTTGGTTCTACGACTTTTCGTTTTTTTTTTTAAATATCGACTCGTACATTTTAAAAAAAAAATCTTCTAACCCCTAAATGTGTGTGGTCAATGAAATTAGTTTCTCGAAAAGCTAAAAGTTTTAGAACAAAAGCTGATCAGTTTCATTTGCAGAATCACCTACTGAATTAATTATTAAAGACTTACAGCTACTTAAACAACCTGTACAGGGTGTGTTTCTTCCTCTATTTAGGAGAATGTTCTGTAGATCAATCTGAATCACTTTTAATTTATACTCTTTTCTATCCTATATTTATTCTATATTTCTTAATTTAATCACTTTTAATTAATAATTAAAGAGCGTGCAAGAAAAAGAACCCTATTAGGGTGACTTCGTTCTCTTACCATCTGTCTGTCTGTATGTCTATCCATCCGTCTGTTCGTCCGTCTCACGATTACGTAGCGTTACGTTTTATACTTACAACTTTTATATTGTGCAGTAATGCTGAAGAATCGATCCATCAGATAAATTAACTTTGAAAAAATACAAATAAAAATAACCGTTCAACATGATGCCCGAAGCGAGAGTTGAACCCGCGTCCTTGAGGCGGATCGATTCTGCAGTGTTACTTCATAATCTAAAAATTGAATCGATGTAACTGCCTAATAACAAATTAGAGCCTTAGTGCCGGCAGAGATTTAGAATATCTATGTACGTTCTCGACTACCCATGGTCGCCCCACTTCTCATACTTTTTCGCCTATTATCAATTTTAATTTATAATTTAATCCTTAACAGTAATTGTACAATAGGTAGGTATGAATTATACGAGAGACAAAGTGATTGAATATACATAATATATCTATTTTAAGCTATTACAATATTTTGAAATTTCAGATGTAGCATTAGACGACAAACAAGCCGAAGAAACGTGGACGTGGTTGAAATACAACAGAGAACCATGGACGCTTGTAGAAGAAAAGTGGACTCAGTCTTGCGATTATAGAAAAAGGAAAATATGTGAAACCAAAAAAACGCTAACGGATGTATTCATTGAATGGCCGTGTCTTAAACAATCTAATGGATACCGACTAGTAAGTTATATCCCTAATCTAATAAGTATCTTTGAAAATGTATGAAACATGTCTTTTCATTTCAACTGAATTTATTGACTTAATCCCTGCTCATTTTAATTTTAATCAGGATAGAGTTTAGTGGGTTGAATATCAAAGTATCCGTTATGTTATCGATAGCATCTTAACTATACTATCTGAAACTGAATACTCTTTTTATATAATAAAACATATCTTGGTGTCTGCTAGTGGTGACACGACTTTCATATGTTTAAAAATTCCTTGTATAGGATACAATGATCATTTACTAGCATATCAGCTGGAAACTTATACCCAAACAAACGAATCGAAATTGATTTATTTAAAAAGCATTTTTCTGTATCCTTCTTTTTGTCATACACTCTCCAGTGGTAATAAATATTTTAGATTGAAGTATATTTAGACCTATGTATCTTTAAAATTATGTTGTAGCTCTTAGATACGTTTGTAAGTTGATTAAGGTATTTTTTTAATAATTAAAATATTATTAGGTATTTTTATATTAAGATATTTTTTAATACCTAAAATACCTAATATTTTTTTATTGTCATTTTAAAAAAACGAGACACCGAATGGACGAAAAAACCTATGTCTCCATTGTATAAACCATAGTTTGTCATATGTCATTTAGTTAGTTCCGTGTCTCGTTTTTTTTTTAATTTTTGCAAAAAAATAGACAAAACCCAAAAATTGATTTAGGTTCCTTAGTCTGCCGAATCTTTAATTTATAATTGTAGGTCCACCAAGTGTATTGTAATCTTGCGTAATTGGTATATTGAAATTCTCTAAATTACCTTAAAATTGCTTTGTACGAGTTGAATAACTAAGTTGGGTTTTGTAAATGTTAAAAATATGTGTAGGTATTCAGAATAATAATTCATAGCTCACCCTAAATTAGGCTAAATTAGGTTATAAGTTTTATGATTATTAATAATTAATAAATGTTTCGAATTTTACTTGTTCTGTTTTATTATTATTATTTAGCACCATACTCTATTTTATGATAGATTAGAAATAATGAGTAAAGAATCAAGGATACAAGTTATAGTAATTATAATTTCTTTTTATTTAGTGTAAGCTTTTGTATAATTAATTTGAAATTGTTAAAAGTTTTGTTTTCAACTGAATTGTATTGTAACTTTAATCAGTATTTTTGGATACATTTTAAAAATAAAATGTTGTATATTCGAAACTTGTTCCTTAGTTCGTCTTGTATCTTTTCTACACTAGGAATCCACGTTATGTTTACCTGATAATTTCTTGTAAATTTAATGTTTAGTTTTCCTATAATAATTTATGTGAAATAATTTTTCCTACAATTATAATTTTTTGACTGTTAGTAACTTTAATCTGTATTCGGGGGTACAATTTACTAATATCTAAAGTTTAGTAGAGTTTAATCAATTTTTTAGTACAACTTGCTAAACATAATGTGTAAACGATGTAAGGTTATTGGTAAAAATGCATGTGTCATAATTTGCAAGATTGAAAATATTTACAAGTATTTGTTTAAATATTTTCTTTAAAAAATAATTGTAAATATTTACAATTTTGTAAATTACTTATGATACTTACATAAATATTTTAACAATAACCTTACATCGTAAGAATATTTTTGATAGTAAGTTTATACTAAGAAAACAGGTCAAAATCTACTAATTAATATTAGTTAAATATACCACCGAATACTGATTTAAACTTGGAAAAAATAATAATAATTTTTCGTAAATTTGACAAATTTGTTCACGTAAATAGTACGAAAATTAACAGACAAATATATCCTGGAATTTTAGTAAAAGGTACGAAAGTACTAAGAAATAAATTTGGAATATACAAAACTTTATTGTTAAAATATACCCAAGAATAGTGTTGAAAGTTACAAAACTTTACAGTTAAAAACAGTAATAATTCTTCATGCTTTTGACAAATAATTCCAAATAAATTATACTAAACCTTACATTAAATATACAAAGAGATTGTTAGTCAAATATAACCAGGATTCTTAGTAAAAGGAACGAAATGTACTAATAAATATGTATGGAATACACAAATGTTTATTAGTACAATATACTCAAGAATAATGATTAAACCTACAAAACTTACTGCTTGAAAACAGTAATAATTGTTCGTAGTTTTGACAAATAATTTCTAATAAATCTTACTACTACATACATTAAATGTACGAGAAATTATCAGTTAAATAAAAGAAGGATTCTTAGTAAAAGACACGAAATATACTAATAAATAAGTATGGATATACAAAACTTTAATAGTAAAATATACCCTAGAATACTGATTAAATCTACAAGAATTTTGCAATTGAAAACAGTACTAATTCTTCGTACTTTTAGCAAATAATTTTAAATAAATTATACAGAAAAATTGATTAAATATACCAAAAAAATTTTAATCAAGCTTAACCAATATTATTATTTAAAGTAACGAATAAATAATAATGGAATGTACAAAACTTTATTAGTAAATATACAATGGAATACAAATTAAATCTACGAAAAATAGTGGTTGAAACAAATATTATTAATCGTAAATATTTCATAAATTGTACAAAAACATTTATTGGATTTAAAAAAATATATCAGTAAAGTATATCATTTATTCCAGGTAAAATTGATGACTCGTACTAAGAAATAACTGTGAAATATACTAAAGATTATGAGTAAAATATACCCAAGAACACTGTTAAACTTACAAAATTCTTACCTTAAATTTAACTAATCTCTTTATTAACTTTTACAGAAGTTGCATATAAATCTTGATTACTTTAATCGAGATTATCTTTAAAAGAGACTAAATAGTCTGTCATATTTACTTCGTATAGAGACAAATAATAAAAAAATATCGTTATAATAACATTTGAGTTTTGTAAAACTAACCAACTGATTTTTCATAAAGTCAATCAATAATGTAAATTATTTGTACATTTTAATGAATTAAGTTTGGTAAATGTTTTGTACATTTGACAAATGTCATTTTGTATATTTAAGTAGAGTATTTATTAAAATTGCTAAGAATTAGCAATTAAAAGCAATTGAAAAGAATTGGTAAAATCAACCAATTTCTTCGTGAGGCCTCGTTGGTTGGGATAACAAGGAATTTTGTAAATGCAATCAAACATTTCTCTCCGTGTGGGGGACTCAAGTCCGTAGATAGATATTTATTGTATAACTGTGTGTTAAGAGCTAGGTACAGTTGTTTATATACAAAATGATTCTATACAGTTTACTCACAGGGCGTACAATTTCAATTACCTACATGTTTATAACCACATATCACTCGTTGTGCATATTACTTATTATATTTTTAATTACAGCAACCAGTTAAAAATAAACAATCAAACTCAATCATAATATAAATATAAGAATCTAAGAAAACATCAAAATAACATTTTAAAGTACCTACCTATAATGAAAATAATATTAAAATAGTCCAAAAATAAAAATAATAAAAATGTTAAATTATACGGCTAAAAATCCATAAAATAATCAATAAAATATTTTAATTATTCAAGAAATCGGAATGTAACTTAATAACCTTTAAAGTGTTTAGAACTGTGTAACTATAATAATAATAATAAAAACAATTTATGTCATGTTAATTTATGCGATTTGTGTGATCAAAAAAAAGTATATTAAAGAACCTACATAAAAAAAATATAAATTTAAAACAATGTATAGCAAGACATGGTCATATTAGATTTCCATTGTCGTTTACAATTCATTTACACTATACCTCTTATCATTTGTCTTGTAATTTAACTGATTATGCTTTTTAATTATACTGAAATCGATATTCTTTTTATTTATTCTATCATTATCTTTATTCTAGCATTTTTCTTTTTATTCATATTTTACTCTATAGGTATATATTACATTACATATATTTCCATTCCAATATATTTTTTAAGTATTCGTGAATGCTGGCTATTTCATAGATTGCATATTTTTTGGAATACTTTATCTAATGACAAAACAATCTTATCGCTACAAGGTCAAACACTTTCGAGTACATATGCATTTGCATGTGCACAGTTCTGATGATCCTCCTCTAATCCTCAAAACGTCGTAGTAGGCTGAGTAAATGAAAAACAGTGGAACATACCTATAAAATATAGATCACTTAATTTTAGATCACTACATTTAGATAATTACAATTAGATAACTAAAAACATATTCAAATTTGGTCTTACAAAATATTTTGTACAATATATTAAGGATGCAAACGTGTAGAGTCGAGTAAACTGACATTTAGGTCTAGAAAATTTAGGTTTAAATTCGACTAATAACCTTGCTTCCCAGTAGTATTTATTTCTAACGAAATTTAAATGGTATAAATTACATAACTTCTACTCTAGTTTATTTTGAAGCTGCATCGCGAAGCAAAAAGATGGCAACATATATTTTCCTTTCATTCCACATTTTTCCCTAATCGCCATAAGTTCCCATTAAGATTCAATCACCCATAGAAACAAATAAGTCCAAAGTATACAGAAAGTGTATTTTTTTTTCATTCGTCGTATTGAAATTATGCAAAGGTTAATTTGACTTTTGCCGCTACATAGATAATATATTTATTGTATATATTGATGATTGTAATTTGCCGCTATATTATCTTTTTTATTTAAAAAATAAATATGTAAAGGTCCTATAAAGGTATCGATAGTTAAGTTATAATAAAACCAAATATCTGAAATGTCTTCCCAACATTACTAAAAAAACTCATTATGAAGGTAGAATAGTTTACTTTGAAAAATATTTTATTTAAAGCATTAAAGGAAGCCAATATCATATACCTAATATCTTATTTCTTTTAAAAAATTGTGACTTATTACAAGCTGTAATATTTAATTTGTTATATAAGAATCCAACGACAGAAATTATTTCTCATTTTTTAGGCGCTAATTCATATTTTTAGTCTCTTTAAACTTAGGTAGGTTATGGAGGAAGAATAAAAAAAGCACTGCCCTTTAAGGGTGAAATATTCCTACAATTTGTTCCCATAGGATACTAAGTCGATTGGTATAATTTTTGTTTTTGGAAGAATGCGACTTATAAAAAAAGTATATTTTTTGGTTTATTTATATAATTATGGTTATTTAAATAATCACAACTCTTTTCAGCATTTTTATTTTTTTACATTTGCATTTTACACTCTATATACATTAATTTACATTTACATTGCAATATAATATACATTTTTCCTTTACGGACTGAACATATTCAGGCATTTTTAGCTGAAATCAATTTCAAAAAGAAATAGAAATAATTATGTAGATATTTAATGAAAGAAATCCAAATTAATTTAGTCCATTAATAACAAGTAGGAATCTACCAAAAGCGTAGCATTGGAAAACGCGCACCCCAGAAAAGTAACGGTTATTTTACGACGTGCTTGTACAATACTGCGAAGGTCGGGCGCAGGGACTTGACGCAATCTGAAACAGACAATAAAATTATGTAGTGACATTCATGCTAGAAGAATTGCCTGTAAGTATGACTATTCAAAAGCATCTGGTTTCGTTTTTTTCTCTGTTAAGGCTTACATGTCTCTATTCTTATTTTAAATGGTATTGTACATCTGTGCGGTCTGTGGTGCGAGAAACAAACAAGAGCGTGGTCTAATGCTTTCATGAGTGGTTTTACTAAATCCGCAAGAGTTCCATCATTATACATTTCTGAAATTTACTTAATCGCTTAGATGGGATTGCGCCTCCACCCCGTCGCAATGTTGTTAAGTAGGTAGAGAGGGATACCTAGGTACTCTGGTAAAGTGTAACGTTTTCTATCGTTAGTCGGATCGGTGTGACACACCGCGGCGTCCTCCGAGACAGCATGATGGATGTCCCCCAGGGCTGAACAACCCCCCCCCCCCCCCTTTACCCCTCTCCTCCTATCCTTCCAGCTCAGCTTCTGCGACTTAAGTATCGCCTCATTCTCGTGCTTTAAGGCTCCAGACACACACAGTACGGTAAAATTACCAATGTCCGTGCTGATAGCTATGTATACAAATCCAGATTGCATACAATATTTTCAGAATATGTGGAAACGGTTTTTGTTGCGGAATATTTTCAGATGTCGTCGGTATAGGTACTGGTCTAAGTATTATCACAGTATATCACCGTATACCACCTGGTATACTGTGTAATAACACCGCCAACTGGATACAATGAAAATGTAATATAATAATATTACATTTTTATTGTATCCAGTTGGCGGTTAAATACCGCTCTTAGACGTCGCACTAGGTACTACTATTTATATTCACCGAGAAAAATATAACGCTGTAACACACCGAACTACGCATATTTCAACAGAGATTACGTATATAACATGGACTGCTGTTCATACGCATAAATTAACATGATGCGTAGCAGTGTTGGCGTGACGGTATTTAACATGTTACTGTCATGTTGTGGAACAGGCAGTACGCTGTATTGTAGCAATTATACGTACAAAATGGGAATGTATACTGCCGTAATAAAGTAACATACATGTTTTAATATATTGTACTTATGTACATACTAATGTCTGGATGAATCAGCATTATATGAAATGTATCCGTACTTACGTAGCTCGCAACAACCTACAATGTTGTTTCAATATTTTAATATTGCCGTCTCTTTCCGAAACGATTGCCCAACAATACGTAATCCTATTTCATTACGTCGCAACCTCGAGCTCTTGCTTCTAACATGACAGCATGTATTTCATACTTAAGGTCATAAGTCGGAAAATGAATCATTTTGAAGCTACCGTATACTGTTATTTTTGTAATAACCGTAAGGAACATGTTAATACATATAATCGAGTAATGAAGCTTCAACAAAATTCCTTGTAATTCAAGAAAATTACGATTGGAAAATCATAATTCTGTACAAAATCGCAATAACAAAATGGTAATGTAATAAGAAATCCAATATTTTTCCCAGTGTCCATAAGTAGTCAGCTTTAAAAAGTCCCTATATTATTACATTACTACTCCAAAATATTTATTATTCGATATAGGTACCAGTTCATAGGCTACGTCCTGGGATATATGAATAGATAATAATTTTAATATTGTACAACTGAATACTTTAACTATGCAAATAAAAGCACTAGAAATGAAATTACAAAAAAACGCTGCTTCGAAGCACTTTCAAGAAACGTCAAATATCCAAAGTACCCAATAAACTATCTCTAATAATTACCTCTCGATGCAAAGGACGTGAAAGGCGAATATAATTCTGCGTTTCCAGGAAAGTCATAGATTTTTTTGGAGAAAAAATATGAATAGAAGACTTGCCTAATAAATAGGTAATTATTATATATTAATTATTAATAGGTAGGTATTAGGTATATCGAAAATGGTTATATCTAGAAACTTTGCAATTATAATTAGGTACTTATTTATTAATGATACACATATAAATTTGCAAAGATTATAAGTAGGTGACATATCGTTTATGTATGCGTTGATGCGTTAGAGATGCGTTGGAGCTTTTCAAAAAAAAATAAGGTTATATAGAATTAGTAATAAAAATTATTGCTATGAAATCGAAGACTGTTACGGTTATAAAAAAATAAAATCAGATTATATCAAGTGAATTTTGAAGTATCCGACGTTTCGGACGTAGCATTGCCGAAACTTCGGAAGCTTTACACGTCTTGCAGTAAAATCTGATTTTGTTTTATTTATTAATAATATCGGTGTTGAATATGGTGTGTTGCATTTTCATGACTAGATAGTTTTAAGGAGCAACCTCGGTTTTCCCACTTTTTCACAGAGAATAATAAATATAAAATTTATCAGTAGTTGGCGTCACTGCCCATAATGTTAGAAATTTGATATCCTGCATTCATTTAGATATCTCGATGACGCCATACGTTAGTGTCACTGAGCTGGTATACATATGATTATAATATTTATTTTACTCACCTCTAGTTCCATAATATAATAATTGATTTTTTTATCCAACATTAAAGTTTCTGTATTGTATAGAATAATAATAAGGAAAAGTGACAAATCAGAAAGCATATGTTAAAGATTTTATATTTAATCTACGTTAAAAATAAATCAATGTAACCCTGGCCTTATTAAGTGTGGCGTTGCGAAAGCTGCAAACATCGCATCCGCTTTTCTCCCTACCTCCTCACCACCCCAAATTACCCCACGTCCTCCTCGTCCTTCCGCTCAGCTCGTCTCGATGCGAAGTAAACAATAGAACAAAGTGAAAAGACAACTCTAATTATTGGAGCGTATCCCTTCCGGGAAAATCGGAGAATGTCTGTATATGCTATTATATCAGAACTATTTTTACTATAAAGAGAGATAAGCAACGAGATAACGCTAAAATTTAGAATTAAACTTAAGTAATTTAATAAGCAGTAACCATTTAATGAGAGACTTCACAATGAAAACGTCGCAAAAAAGCAACATCAAACATATCTTCTATTATTTGAATAGGATCTTTTGTTAAATAGTTATAATCCTACTAATATTATAAACGCGAAAGTTTGTATGTATGTATGGATGTTTGTTAATCTTTTACGGAAAAACTACTGAATGGATTTTGATGAAACTTTACAATAATATAGCTTACACATCAGAATAACACATAGGCTATAATTTATAAAGATATAGTGTGAATTATCTAAAATATAACGATAACTGTCAAGTAAGTAGGAAAAAAATCTAAGAAATTGACATTCGAAATTTAAATTCTATCCTACTATCCTACTAATATTATAAACGCGAATGTTTGTATGTATGTATGGATATTTGTTACCCTATCACGCAAAAACTACTGAATGGATTTTGATGAAACTTTACAATAATATAGCTAACAGAATAACACATAGGCTATAATTTATAAAGATATATGGTTTTCTCTCATCATTATCACAATTTTCCATCACCACGCGGGTGAAACCGCTGGGCGCAGCTAGTTCAAATATAAATGTGCTGTTTTCATTGCAATATATAATTTTATAATAAAAAATATATATTTTAGAACATTTTTACAATTTCACATTATACCTACTTGCTTGATTGCTTGACAAGAATTTATTTTAAACGCGTTGTCTAATACCCTTATATATATTAATACCCTAATAATACCCAACAAGTATTAATTTGTAAAGTAATAATAATTATAAATATATATACCTGATTAAAATTATTATTTTATGTTTTTTTATGCAGTGCAAATCTTATCAGCGGTTAAACTGTTGCTGTAGCTTTCCTCAATAAAATATTTATTGAAACCTCGTGGATAATCTCGGATTCTTGGTTAAGCTTTTCTCTTCGATATCTAGGCAAAGCCAAAGCCAAATGAACGGCCGCTCGGTGCGGCTCTTCGTTATAAACATCTCATAAATTGTCATCTTAACAAGACAAGGCGCCGCTTCCGCCGCGACACGCGGAAAGCGTTTCCAGGAATGCCGTCTCAATCAGTACTATTTTTAGGGAAAGTCCCCGGAGTGCGCTTAGTCTCGTAACGCAGACGTTATGCACATAGTAGGTATACACATTCCAGGTAGAAATTATATCTCATACCTTAAAAAATATAGTCATACCTATCGCAAATTCGCCATAAATACAACACTCGTATCGGTTTATATCAGAAAATTAAAGTTTCAAATAATTATGTTTAAAGTTGATGTTGAATGCAATTACGGAAAGAGTTATAAAGCCGATTTTCGCTCTCGAAGTCCTCACATAGGCATCCGTCTTCTTACGCTGGATACTCGAGTGAAGTTAGTTACTTGATAATTCCTTGATAAGTTACTGTTAACGGTTGTTAAGCGTAATACGAACTTGATTAGCCAAGAGCGCGAGTGCGCTGTCGCATGCTGGAGTGATAAATTGCCGGGGAGGGCGAATTTCCCGACTAACGAACTTCTCTAGAATTTTACAATACGACGCTCGTCTCGCTTAAGATTCCTTCACGGCTTCACAATCGAACAGAAAACAGACAAGGTCTTATGCTCTTTGGACAGATTCTGGATATATATATATATATATATATATATATATATATATATATATATATATATATATATATATATATATATATATATATATATATATATATATATATATATATATATATATATATATATATATATATATAATATATATATATATATATATATATATATATATATATATATATATATATATATATATATATATATATATATATATATATATATATATATATATATATTTATATATATATATATACTAGCAGACCCGGCCACGCGTTGCTGTGGCCATTGATTTTATATTATACACTATAAAATCAATGCTGTGGCTAAGGTTTTTGTTATATTACATTGTAGTAAACTATTTAATAGGAACGGTAGGAGAACATCATTCATGGGGACCACCATGCTTTTTTAAATAGATGCCATTTGTAAAAAAATATGGCGAACTCCATGACAGATTTTCTACTATTATTATTTACGAACGAAGACGGAAACGTTAATGCTGGTATAAAAATCCTCTGGATTGGGATTTGAAGGGGAAGGACTTTGAACACGATTGATTAAAATTTTCGTACAGTTGATATTAATCAAAAATCAATACAAAAGAATTAATTTTAATATTTATTATTTTTTTTATTAAAGTTTGTAACAAATGAGTATATTACAAAGTTGTTAGTAAATAACATGTGACACTTAAAGTTATGAATGAGGTAGGTAGGGCAGATAGTCTTAAATCTTTAACAATAATATCTATTATTTTGAATTATAAATACTTTAATGTCAATTTAATTTAGTACTAATCGGTGCACAATATTTTTGGTTAACCTGTCTTTAGCTAACACAAATAGATTCGACGGTTTCCCTACACGTGAACATGCAACATATAGTTGCCCATGGGAAAAACATGGATTTTCCAAATCTAAACCACAAATGGACATTGTTTGGCCTTGAGACTTATTTATAGACATGGCAAAAGCTAAGCGAATTGGAAACTGTAGCCTTCTGAAGGGTATGGTAGAATCTGACGGTATCATTGGAATACGTGGCAACAGGACCACTTTTCCTTTAAACTTCCCATTTAAAATGGTTGCTTCAAGAATATTTCCGGTGATCTTTTTGATGACCAAACGCGTACCGTTGCATAATTGAGGTGGATTCAAATTACGTAGGAGAATAATAGGGGAACCAATCTTTAATCGAAGATTATGTGGTGGCATTCCAGGTATATCTAGTGAATTTAAAAATTCAATTGGAAAATTTACACTTTCATTTTCATCAACAACAGTATCGATTGATTTAAAAGACATCAGGTCGCCTGGTAACAACTGTTGTATCTGGAAGTTAATTTCGTCAACATCAACATTTTTGGCTGCCAAAATCGCCCGATGACTGAGCCAGTTATGATTCAAGTAATTATTCTGTATATCCGGAAAAATACTCTGAATGAATTCATTTTTTTCCTGAAGAACAGTGCAGAAATTGTCTGGCAGTTTAATGCATTGCGTATTTGGTTGCAGTTCTATTTTACCGTTCCCAATATCTAACAATTGTTCGGAAAATATTTGTGCTGATGGATCATTTTCCAATCGTACGCGCATGTTTATGGTCAATCGAAGTGTTTCAACATTTCGCCATAAGAATGATTGTTTCAAACATGCATTAATCTCATCCGCGAAAGTAGAGCGAGGTATAACCGGTAAGGTCTGTCGGAAATCACCAGACAAAAGTAAGATAGCACCACCGAAAAGTTTATTATTGCCGTTCAAATCTTGCATAGTTCTATGCAATGCTTCGAGTGAATATTTGTGAGCCATTGTGCACTCATCCCAAATTATTATTGAACTGTTCCGCAACACTGCAGCTATTCCACTATTTTTTTTAATGTTACATATTGCATTTGGTTTATTATGAATGTCCAATGGCAGCTTGAATGTTGAATGTGCCGTTCGCCCACCATCTAGCAAAGTAGCCGCAATGCCTGACGATGCAACTACCAATGCGATTTTCTGTTGTGACCGTATTTTCGCAAGAATCAACGATATTAAAAATGTCTTACCGGTTCCACCTGGTGCGTCCAAGAAAAAAAAACCGCTTTGTTCAGCAGCAACAGCCAGCATAATGCGATCATAAATATTTTTTTGTTCTGCTGTCAGTAATGGCTCACTGTTCATGATAATTGTTGCTAAATTACCATGGTCATATTGTTTTTCTCGTTGTAAATCGGTGTTGACTAAGTCGGTGGCTGGGCGATCAGGTATTGGCATACCATAATGTTTAAGTGGTAAATTTGAAATTAAAACACATAAATCCTCGATCAACACTAACGCTTCATTATACATCTCTGGCGTATAATCTATGTTTTGGCATTGATCTGTTTGTCTAATTCTGTGCAATATGTCTTCTGTCATACAATGTTTATATTTTTCCCACAAAGTTTGTGCTTGCGATGGATAACATGTTGTCAAAATAATTGCAAACAGCTGACGAATGTTATTGGGCGTTGATGTCAACGCAGCATCAGCAAGCGTTAAGTCCCAATGGTTATCGTCTTCTAGCAATTGCAGTTCACGACATGCATCTTGGTATGTATTAAATACTCGACCATTAACTGTTCGCAGAAATTCAAAAGACGTTGGTCCGGGAACATTCACTAATAACAAACGTAAATAGAAGCACTCACGTTGCTTTGGATGTACCGTGTAAAGTCGCCCCAATGTCTTAGCTTTGAATATGCCTGTAATGGAAGGATGTGGTTGTCCTTGTTTTCGTGGCTCCCATTTTTTACTGGATTTGTTCCATGTAAAATAACGTGGAACATCAGCATATATCAATGTCTTTGCGAATTGGCCAAAAATATCAGATTTTTGACACAATGTAAAAAAATCAGTTAGTGTTGTTTTTGGAGCCTCAAGCGCTCTTTGGAGAACATTTTCTTCAGTGAAGTATACACGTTGACCGTTTTCAAGGTGTATTGCTAGATGCTGGACAGAAGGATCTCTTTCGTGTATGGGAAAGCTAAGAATATGCCAAATAGCTTCGTTACTGCTAATGTATCTGCCCATTTGGTATCGTGCTATTTCGTCATTGTTATTCATATTTTGTACTTCAAATATGGCCAAATCACTGCCTTTGTTTACATATTTACAAATGTACTTAATTGATTTTACAGAACTGCAAAGCTCAACATTGATATGAGCTTCATAAGTTTTTGAAAGTAATGGTGAGTATGGTACGACCCACTGATTATCAAATTGTACTTGATTTGGATAATTCGGCAGTCGCATTGTGAATGTGTGGCCACCATTCTCAGTATTTCTGCGGCGATACATTGGATAACCGTCAATATCCGTGATAGTGTCATTCGTATGCAGCTTTGGGAATTTTTTCTTACATTTTCCATTTTCCATGCATGGTGACGTCATGTTGAAAGCACCACACGGCCCATGGATCATGTGTTTGGTAACAATATCAAATAATTCTTGATCAATTAATGGGTCTGGAATTTCGGCTGAAATTATTTTATCAATTTCTTCTGGACGGATTTTATCTTGAAGCCAAATTAAAATGTGGGCATGAGGCAAACCTCGCTTTTGCCACTCAATCGAATACAGCCAACAACGTGTGATACCAAAAACTGAATATTTAACAATAAAATCAATTAAGGATTTCAATTTTTGTTTGAACACACGTGCAGTTATATCATGGCGATGAATTGCTTGTTGTCCTGGTAATAGTAAAGTTTGTATCTCTTTCCAATTCGGATTACATGTGAATGTAATAAACAAATCCGGTCGGCCGTAATGACGTACGTAAGTCATTGCATCTTGTATGTATTCCTGCATGTTCCGTGGACTGCCGATGTAGCTTGAAGGTAAAATGAAAGCATTACCGATGTCATTGGAATTTAAATTTCCGTCGATGTTTCCAGCAACAGCATCTCGTAAGTGAATATATTCTTCCGATCGTAATTTAGCCTGGTTGTATCGAATGAATCGCAAGCGTTCGCTTTCAACCTTAGCAAACATATCAACTATGTATTGATGGAATAGCTGACGATATCGAAGGATATAGTTGTCCTGATTTAGTCTAACCATCAATCGGTGTGCGTAGTAGTTCATTGAACTAACTTTTTTATTTCCATAAGCACCTAAAAAAAATGCAATACGAAATTAAGTAAGAAAATAAATAGTTAATTGTCAAATTTACCGGTATTTGGATCACACTGTTTGATGTTAAGGTGATATTCATCCTGTCCTTGCCAAAATATTAATGGATATTGTAGTGCGTCATATGAACGGTGTAGATCCGAAATCGTACTGACAGTGTTGTCTCGCCGTGTAATTTTTATAGCTCTTTTGTCAACTTGATCACCAACTATAATAACAGCAACCTCATCAACAGTTGGAGCGTTGAATCTGCCAGCATGTTCACCTAATGGTACTTTGTCGGCTTTTATGACGATTTGATAGTTGTCATTTTGCAATCGTGGCGAAACTCTTTTAATCAATCGAATTAGTTGATTCTGATCTTCTAAAAAAATTTCCAGCAATACCACAATTGCTCTTTCCTCTGCTTGTTCAATGAAATTATACTGGCACCGAGTCGTCACGCGCTCTTCACAATTGCCCATAAAATAAATTTGAAGAAATTTCGGATCATCATCAGGCATTGGCATCAATGATCCGATTTTATGGTACACCTGGCCTTGTATTTTGAATGTAGTTTCAAAATTACGTCCATCGGATGCGAGATCGCAAATTTTAGTTGCCCCAAATGACGTCATTTGGAAGCAGGAATTAAATTTGCGTATCTTACGCAAAAATAATTTTGAATCATCTGAATCGCCAGCAATAAGGGATAATAAAGGTTCCGGCGGAGTGGGTAGAGGTGACAGCACAACTTTTCCTGATGCGCAGCACATGCCGGGTGTTTCATTCCGAAATTTCAAAGCCTGACAATATTGACATACTTTATCCATTGCACCGATAGAAATTTTTGAATGCGCAGAGTAGTTAATATCTGGTGCATATTCGAAAGCAAGACGAAGAAATGATGTACGTGTTAATGAGCGGCTGGTCCGCTGCCTCTGTTGTTCTTGTACTCGTGCTGTAGCTATGTTTTGTTCTCGTGCCGCTCTTGTTCTCGTAATAGTCTGTCGCAGACGTTTGTCACGCTGTTCTTGAGATTCTTGTGCACGTCCCTCTGCTGTCCTGATTCTTTGAACAGCATTTCTTGTTGCGATTTGTACTGCCGACTGATGAGCTCTTTCAATACGTTTGCGTCGTGCCTCTCCGCTCGCGTTGTTCAGGTTAGATTTTTTCGGTGGCATTTGACTGAAAATAATAATTGAAACGTTTAGATATTAAAAAAAACTGAAACAACATGCTATTATAGCACATTGAAATGAGAAGTGCGAAATAATTTTTAATAGATGTTAAAGGTATAACTGCAGTAAAGGAACCCCTCTTGGATTGTTGATTTTTTAACATCACCGGACTATATTCACCACGCAGATTCCGAATCTGCAATAATCCTTTGTCGCTCTAAATAAATAAGCGAGATATAGGCATTTAAAGTTTGCATACTAAACGTCAAAAAATCGGCCTCATTGTTTCAAGAGTAGTATCGAAAATAGTCGATATATCGCGAGTTCTCTAATATCGATAACAATTCGCGATATTACAAAAATGATGGCATGCTCTTGAAAGAACATGTCTGCAATTTTTTAAAAAATGAGACTATTTTCGAGGTTATTTTCAATGACTTTGCGTTTTGATAACAAAAGTTATCCTGAAACAATCGAAAATTCTTAAATATGGGAATTTCACCGTAAGCAAAATGCCTACGGTGACTAATTTTAAAATTTAAAAAAAAATCTATTGATGTTAACATAACAATGTGTTAGCGTTAATTCTGATTTTTTTCGAGGTTTTTACAAAATGGCTGTTGATGATGACGAAAGGTAACCTGAAACAACGAAATTTCTTCAATATCAAATTAACACCGTGGACAAAAACGTTTTTTCGAATTTACCGCGAAATTAAAAAAAAATAAATATAGAAAGAAACATAAAAAATTGTGCCCTTTTTTAAAAGTTTCACGAAAATATTTTTTTTTTGTTCGTTTTTTTTTTAAATATTTCGGTTAATCTTAAAACTCTGCAAATTGTCATAATTTCTGTAATATCGGTAATTGTTATCGATATTACGATATGCTCGAATGTGTCGGCCACGGTACGTACAAAAAAAATGGCCGCAAATTTCTTGACATTGCAATGAACATTTTGAACGCCTATATCTCTCTTATTTATTGAGATCGAATAAAGATTATGGAAGATTAGGAATCAGCGTGGTGAATATAGCGTGGTGAATTACTTCATTAAACTTTGAATGCCTATATCTCGCTTATTTATAGCGACCGACACAATTTTCTTCCAAATTTAGCATTAAAATGAAAAAAATTGGAGAGAGGTTCCTATACTGCAGTTATTCCACTTTTATAACTATGTGATAATACTTACATGTATATATTTTAATTAAAGAGTTTTGAACAATGAAGCACAAATAATTAAAAAGCAGGAATAATTTCACTGTATTACCTTCACAATATTATGAATTTAGAATAACGCTTGGCAGACTATGACGTTTGTAGGTTTAACATAGCAGCGCCGTCTATGGATTACTTATTTAATCCAGTCAATAGATAACGCCATCTGTTAAAATCGTTTAGAACTAACAGAATTTAGAATAACGCTTGGCCGACTACGACGTTTGTAGGTTTAACATAGCAGCGCCATCTATGGATTACTCAATAGATAACGCCATCTGTTAAAATCGTTTGGAACTAACAGATAATTGCGAATGTCAAATATTAGACATTGCAATAAAATAATATCGCGACTATAAATTAAGACGTAAGTTATCCTATCATTCAAGTTGGATCAAACTGCACATTGTGTGCAAATTTGATTCAAATCGGTTAAGTAGTTTAGGAGTCCATCGCGGACAAACAACGTGACACGTAATTTATATATATTAAGATATATATATATATATATATATATATATATATATATATATATATATATATATATATATATATATATATATATATATATATATATATATATATATATATATATATATATATATATATATATATATATATATATATATATATTCCCACGTTTACGTATATATTTCAAACAGCATCTGTCAATCGCAACAGCATACCTATTATTGATTTTACCTGTCCATGTCCATAAATCTTCACTCCATCTCTAGGTTTCTATACCTTGGTACCTACAGAAAGGACGTGCCCCTAATGAAATGATGCCAACACAATGAAATGTTAACCAAGTGGTAACCACAGCTTTACAAGTCGTTTAACAAATTTGACTTATGATTTTTTAAGGGTGGGTAAAGGTGATTTGATTTATTGTAACCTTCGTAGATAAGTAACCCATTAAATATTTTTTTTGTGAAATTGTCGACAGTTATATTATTACATATGTTGAGAGGTAATAGGTCAGTAATATTCATTGGTTTTATGGAAAACCTTTATCTAACACCAACACCTAAAATTTATTTGATTGTAATATCTACCTGTGGTAATAATATAACATTCGTACTTATATCCCATTAAGAAGTTTATAAATATTACTAAAGATCAATTTTCATTATTAAATTGAAACAACATTTTATATACTTACTGAAATTAGATTTTGATTATATTGATTCTAGGTTGTTTTTAAGTTACTTATTATTTTTTTTAAAGTTTATTTTCTTGGTCAGGTATCTGTAAATTTCTTCTAATTCCTATTATTTAACCTATCGATCTGTTTATACAATTTTCCTTGAAACAATGATTTTAAACTATGATTATTTCAGCCTCCAATTAAACATGCGATTAAAGCATTTAAGAAGAAACGTTACAGCAGATACAACGAAAACCATTACTACATTTTCCTAGCGATTCCATTCCAGAAGCGAAGTTTGTTTCTGGCGCCGATTAAAATATTTTCTCTCCCCAGCACTTAAGCGTTTTCTTATTTCTTTCCTTGCCCTCGTGAGTCGTAGGGATAACTTCCGTCAGGTATCCCTCCCCTTCACCCTCCGCGCCGGAGTCGGATCCTTCTTTGCGCAACCGGCTGACTTCTTTTTCCCTCCATTTTTGTGTTGCTCTCGGTTTACATCCTTCCGCTCAGCGGCAGAGCTTTGGTTGCTTGGGATACGTGTCTTCAAATGGAGAAATACGACGATGCGATGGTGTATAGACACGCTACGCCAGGGGATAATGTAGGGGATTTGACCCCCACCCCCCCAAAATTTGGAAAACTTGGATTTTTTTCAAGTTAAAGCGAACCAAGTCCTTATAGGATTAAATAAACTTTCTAGGCGAGTTGGATTGGAATGATATTCATTATTTTATTGAGAAAATGTACAAATATCATGAGGCGAATCAAATCGATACCTCCTACGTATAGTATTGTAACTATTAAAAATGGTATTTCTGTTTTTTTTATAAATCGCATTCATTTATGGTATACTTAAAAGTAATTTAACAAAATTCAGATATTCCGCACTATAATTTGAAAACCGGAATTTCGTTAAATTAGTTTTTAGTATACCATAAATAAATGCGATTTATGAAAAAAAAAACTGAAATACCATTTTTAATAGTTACAATACTATACGTAGGAGGTATCGAAATACTGACGCCCTGGAGGGACTACGAAACGTCTTGCAAATTTACTACGTTTGTTAGCTCGACTAATTCTGGCGATTTTGTGGGAAAATATCAAAACAATAAAACGAAACCTATTTTATATAAACCGCCCAAGATGCCGTATTTCGAAATATAAATGAAGACACGACACGACATAGGGAAAACCTTATGATTTAGATCCTGAAAAATCATTTTAAAATTGCCATCATCACAATAATTTCTAATCGCCTCTCAGTCTTTTATAGTTTGATTTCGTCAATATTCGAAAATCCGGCGATTATAATCTCTTTCTGCATTTTAATCATATCTTATTGTTGCAAAAATGAAATTAGTTGTCTTCCAAGGAGACTGCTATCCAATTTATAAGTCTTGAATTGGACTCCTTAAAATAGGCCCCTCTTATTCCCCAGATAAACCATAATCACATCACATAATCTTTAATATTACAGTAAAATTTAAAAATCAATTAAATCAATTGAAATGTTTTTATTCAGTGTAAATACATTGCACACTTATGCTGTAACACATATGCTGTAAGTCAAAAAACAGTGATAGTAAATTATATATAATTGTTTCCAACGGTTTTTTTGAGTTCCGTCACTGGAAAAACCGCTAAAAAACCAGTGACCA
Source organism: Micropterix aruncella (assembly GCA_944548615.1). Lineage (NCBI taxonomy): Eukaryota > Metazoa > Arthropoda > Insecta > Lepidoptera > Micropterigidae > Micropterix > Micropterix aruncella. Next base: position 21,264,559 of record OX155959.1, read on the forward strand.
CTTTTTTGGTAATATTATTGTTAAGACAATTTAATTGATATAATTTTATACAATTCGAAATATTTCCGGTATATATTATTTCTTCGGTCTTGTGCAAGATTACCAGATATAAAACTGCAAAGTCCTGACATTTTGCAAATCGGGGTTTCAAAGACAACAACCTGCTTGATCAAGTGTCTAAATAAAATTTGTATGATAAAACAGATAAATTTTAACAGTCCTTTACCAGAAATGTTTTTATTATGATTATCTGTCATGAATATTAAAATTTGGAATAGAAATAAATAAAACATAATTATTAGATACGTTTAATGAGTACTTAAATAGTTCGGCCGGAATCCTGAAAGATGACTAAAAATCCTGACATATCTTGACAAATCCTGGTGTCTGGTACCTACCCCCCTAGTCTTGTGAGTCTCAAAAATGTGACCTTCGATCAAGATGTGATGAGAACATTTACTTTAAATACTTAATCAATTCTTTTTAGTATCCTATTTAATTCACTAATTAAAAATATTAGTTATTATTGTAATTTTAAGTAAGAGGGTAGTTATTTTCTTTATGGTGTTAAGAATTTCGGTATTTCTGGATAATCAAGAGTTATTCTTAGTTATTTATAAATATAAATCTTAGCTATAAAATCTAATATAGTTATTTTTCTTGCTACGAATAATATATAACAATATATAGTATAAGGTTTAATGTAATTAAAATTATATAATTTATCATTTCGTATTTAATAATTAACAACGGTTATCTATCTAGTTTAAGAAACATTTTAAATGCGCTTTCAGAGATATAATTCTCAAAAAGTGTTCATATAATCTGGTAGGAGTCAATTTAGTTCCGACAACCAATGAATCAGATTTTTTTAAACTCAGATCTAATTAGTTATGGTTCGTCGATTTCGGTTTATGATTTACGATTTATTTTCCAATTTGTGCTTATAGCGGTTAAATGCGGAAACAGTACTATTTGCAATAAATCATTAAAAGGGATTATTTATCGCATGTGTTGCATGTGATTATGCTGATGTTTTGTGCGATCAACTAAGGAAACCAAAATGGCGATTTAAAGTCTATTTGAGCGCGGATAAATGATAAATAATAATTTATTATGTTCAACGATCGAGATCTATATGACGATGAAGAATAAATGAAATGCAAATGACAGAGCAAACGGCTTTGCCAGTTATTGAGATTTTATAATAATAATAAAAATAAAAATATGATTATTTTTCAGGAGGCTTTCAATGGCCTCCGTTTCTCGTAGGTGCCTAACATGGGGTCTAAAAACGCGCTAAAAGGACGGTTAATTTTGAACTGAGTTTTAGGTATACCCTTTCATGGTTCCTAACTGGAGCGTGATTATGTAGAGGTTATCAAGCCCTTAAATTGATGTTAAGCACCGTCTAGACCTTTTTCGTATTCCGTTTCTACAAGTGTAATGGCAAATGAGTCTTGTTTGGGGTCCTAACCACGAACGGTCTATATCGAGCAGTCTGCGTCTGACAGCCGCGAGGCTCTTCTGTCTCTCGTGTTTCGTTTTTTTGTCGCGATTTCAAAAATATTTGCTCAGAATTGGCTTCTAAATTGAAGAAGAGGCGATGAGCGCCGATCATCGTAAGTAATCGTTAATTAATATCTATATTTTGCCTTGAAAATCCTGTGTTTATATTTTTTGTAGATTATGGTAGTAGTAGTAGTAGTAAGCGGAGTGGGGGGCTTGTTTCCAGCCCTAGATGTCACCTGGATCTATAAGATCTAGATTATGTTAAATAGCCTTACATATTTTACAAATAGGCTCTTATATTTGTATATTTTTAAACAAACGAAAACTTCACAACTATCAGCGTGCGGTGACGAGACGACAGCGGTAGGGCGAAATAGTGACCAGGCTATTAAAATTAAAACCCTTTTTGGAACAGTCATAGACAAAACGAAAAATTTAAAAAATTAAAACCGGTTTTTAATTTTTGATGAAATGGTATACCAACAATATAAAGAAGGTGCTTAAGTTCCTAATTTTTAGCACCAGCTTAGTTTAAGCCTGTGAGAAACGGAATACGGTCCAATGGCGGTATACTAATGTTTAAAAGATTGAAACGCGAAAATATGTGCAATGTCCTATATGTTGGTGAAAAATAGTTAGCTGGCAACTCTGTTTTTTTTATTCGGCCCCATAGAAACAGTTAACAAAACAGATGTCAGCCCAGCTTTAGTTCGGGCGTATGAAATAAATTGTAAACTACGACCCTGCGAAGTGATTTTTAATAACGGCTGGCAAAGCGTCGATCGGGATCCATCGACATGGGAAAAGATTTATTGCCACGGAGCGCATCCAATATGGCTACGAAAGCGTGACGCATCAGATGCAGTGTAAAATTGTGTATCGATTAATTTGCCATAAAGCATATTGGTTGGCTTGCTTTGTGCAGAAACGTTTCGCACCTGCGGTTATTTTGTAACGACCAAAATCTACTAGGTTAGCTCTGCTCTTAACCCCTAAGAAGCCAGGCTACTTGTATTATCATATGTACTTACACGACGGTTATTATGACACAATTTAGGCTGTTTATGGAAAATTTATAAAAATATTCTTTTTAAATAGTGGATACACACTTTATTTTTCAAATTGTCATTCGCCGATTTAATCGTTGTGATTTATTCGTTGTTTTTTCGCTTTAATAGCGCTCTATTGAAGAGGTTTTATTTTGCAAAAAGACAAGCTTGTTTATGAGGTGGAATGTATGGATGAATAGTGATCGTTCACCGGTGAGAAAAGGACTCACATTAAAGTTACATAGCACAGTCGAAAGTTATGCATACATCTCGTTTAACCCTTGGAGTAAATGGGTATTTTCATGGATGCATCTGTGTCTTTTGCAGGATTTTCGGCGACATCGACTTAAAGTACTATAACTACGAAACTACTACACCAATCATAAAAAGAACAACTGCACAATGATTGCATTGAAATTTCGAATATAGAATATTGAAATATCATTTTGTAAAACAATTAGATAATTATCAATAAATATGAGAACGTCAAAGAAGTGAAAAAAACGCGCGACCAGATCTGGTCGTATCATACTCAACGGATAATTCTTTCACAACCAGATTTGGTCGTATCATACTCAACGGGTTAAACATAAGCAATTCCCAATCCAATCCGAAAAGTCCTTCGTTGTTATATCATCAGTTTTTAGTATTTAAATTTTTACATCAAAGCACCATCTTATAAACGATTTTTTTCAGAAGATTTTACAAAAAAAAAACAAATAATAATAATGATCCCGATTGCGCACTTCTTCGTCTACTAAAATAGAAATTTAGTTCAACCGAACGATACAGAGCAATACGTTAGAACGGAATATGAAATGAACTATTGTCGATTTTCCTGACCGAAACTACCTGACGAACTTATAGACGTGCGGTGTTAGATTTACCTGATTTAACTTCAGTGGGTAGTTTTAATGCGGAAAAGTGACAACCGTTCATTTCACATTCCGCTCCGACTACTCTATCTTGTTCACACGAACTAATTTCCGATTTTTGTTCAAAAGAAATGCAGTCGAGCCTAATATTATACAATTTTAAGTTATGTTAAGTTAAGTTATTACCCTATAAAAACTCTTGTAAATATCTTAAAGTCTTAAGCGTAAACTTCTCGATTGAGAATGAAAATTTGAGTTTTTTCTTTCATAAATGTTTTTTTTAATGGCTGGCCTAAAACGAGTGCAGTATCCTAGTATCATCTATTTTAATTTGATAAATTCGAAAATTTCAAATATTTTTTATCATCCGATATTTAAGAAACGGCATTCGATGATTTAATCAATGCGATTTATTCATTGTTTTCTCTTCAATTCGGCTGTAATAGAGAAATTTTATTTTGCAAAGGAGTACGCTTGTATTTGAGATGAACGAATGGTGATCGTTCGCCGTTGGAAAATGGACTCCCTTTAAAACCTACATAGTACAGTCGAAAGTTGTGCATATCCATACATACATCTCATTTAAACATTATAATACATAAGCATTCCCCAAACTAATCCGGGAATTCTTTCGTTGTTATGCTAGTAGTTTTTATTATTTTTATTTCTACATCATAATACCATCATATGGAAGAATTCTTTCAAAAGATTTTACAAATACTTCGCTGCTATATGAGTATTATTTTTCTACATCAATCATCATCTTATAAACAAATTCTTCCAAAATATTTTACAAAAAAACCTCCACGCACATGGTGAATCATACCATACATTGCATTTTAACGCATTGTACAGTGAGTAAGCGGGGAAGCTTCCGATCCGGTTGAAAGAATCAATTACAGCAACTATTTTCCAAATCCCCGATTCGTGAGTGATTTACGGAGCGCGAGGAGAATGACTGATGACGTCACGATCGGCCGCCGCGTCTGTCCCTGTGTCCGTGTCCGTGGTGCCAAGCATTTCAGCGCCGGGCCGGCAGATTTATTGGTGCACACCATTGTCAGGCGAGATTAAAAGTTTAACAAAACTTTCACTGTCTCGCTACCAATCTAAACGGCTGAATTATGACCTTTGCGTTGTTTAGGTGTGAATGATAGATATGTGTCTATCTCCTTGTTCATCACTTTTTATTTTGGACGCAAGTGCAATCAATAATTCTCATAAAGGGTCTCATACTATTAAGCAATTACCCAAATTTCTCAACTATTTTGCTTCAGATTATAAATTATATTAGCAACAGTATGACAACTAAGACTGGATGTGACACGGCCCGGTGGCATATTGGTTAGGTCGCCTGATCTTACTTTATAAGGTCCCGGGTACGATTCCCGGCTGGGTTACCACTTTCCGTTGTGATAAAATTAACAGAATTGCATTTCAATTCTGTCGATCGAATGCAATAACAAGACACACACTTACACACATGTTACACGCACACATGCATATAATCACTTCACAGTAGGGTTGGTTGTAAGAGACTGTCGTATGACAATAAACCCGCCCATTGTGGAATTTCACAATGAAGAGTATAAATAAACAAACAAACAAACAAACAAACTTATTTCTCCTTATACAGATAAGTAAGCTGTAGGTACCTGGCCACTGTAGGGGCATGAACTTCGGTAGTCAATTCAATCTGTGATTTGAATTGCTTGCAAGCCTTAAATTTTAGTGATCAAATTCTTGCTACTAAATTCCATTTCAAGACAGGCTTGTTCCAGTGAGTTCGAAAAATCCAAATAAAATAGGTAGGGGAGGGAGGGGCTTGTTGTAACAATTTTCAGAAAAACTTATATATCTTCAGATGTAACGGTTAAATTACCACTAATTAAATTTCAATTGATACTTTAACTCTTCCTCTATTTAATCAAGTAAACAAACTAACAAAACTATAGGTATTTATTTCACAATAAATATTTATATAAAGAAAGCGGGATGTTACAATTTACCCCCATGCTGGGGTTTGTTGTAACATCTATTGGGGCAAGTAGTAACAATAATAAAAAACTAAAATATGACACCTTTGACTATTTATTGTTTGTTTGCTAGAAGCAAAATAAACTTTTTCTATACTTTAAATGTAATCTTTATCAAATAAATAAATGAAATTTAGTTTTCAACTAATCAATATATGTAAAAGATTTATTATTAACTATATATCTTATTTTGTAAGACAATACTTATAATCAACATGGCACTTTAAAATAACAGCAAATTAAATTATATACCTCTAAATTAAATCTAGTAATTATCTCTTTCTTATACCTTACATCTTACAAAGTATCGTATACAATAATAAACCTTTGGATAAGTTTCTTTATGATTAAATTCAATCCTCATCTGAGTTACAATTGATACAAACAAAAAAAAATGTGTCTCCTGTGACACATCCTTCATGTGCCCACATCTTGCAAACAATATATTCTACCCAATCGCATTTATTTTAATCTTTATAAGCTTTATTACAAACTAGACAATACCACTTTCCAGACTCAGATTCTGAATCTGAACATAAAACCTATTTTTTATCTCTTTCCACTTCATCTCTATTTTTCGTTGAATTACCTTTGCCTTTCCCCTTCTCCTTTTCTTTTCCATTATCTTTATAATATTTTTTCAGTTTTTTCTTCATATTCCATTCGTAAAGCTTCCTTTTCAGGAGTATCCGTCAAAACAGTAGATTTTCTTTTGCGTCTGCTTGTTGTGTTTGTTTTCCGCGGTGGCGCCTTTGGTAAAGGTCTGATCTTCGATGGCGAAAAATTTTTTTGTACACCTGAGCAACTCTGAGTTGGTTCATTCGCAGTGTTGATGTAACTTATAATTTCCGTGGTGCTAATATCAAATTCAGGGGCAGAATCTAATAGTTCTGAGTTTTCGAGATCTAACGTTACATTTTCAGTTACATCTACAGCATTTTCGGGTTCTTCAGTAGGATCTGGACGGTAGGTGACATAAGACGGTGCAGTCACTGTCTTGGAAAATACCAGCATTCAAAGGCCATAAACCTGAAGCTTTAAATCCATTCGTAATATTAGCAGGGTTTAAGGCGAGCGGTAATGACTCCTTAACTATACCTGGGATATCATAAATTGTCATCGTCTTCCCTGGATTATTATGTATCCACGGTGTCTGTGCTCTGTTTGTGTAATTTTTAAAGGGGCCATAGACTCCTACGTCTAACTAAAGGTTGCAAATTATGGGGGCAGTGGGGTGGAAACGATAACATGATAACATTGTTTTCTTTGGATTTTTCTACAACTCCAATATTCACATGTGAAATATGATTATCGAGAAGTAACAAAACTGGCTCTTTCTTGGTGGCTCATGATACACCTTTTGGCTTTGTGTTGCCCGCTCTGAATTTCTCTTATACTTTCTCATTCTGGTAGAAAAAAAAATTACAAGGTTGTTAAGAAATCGTTATTGATAAGTCGGGGGCAAGTTGTAACATGTTACAACTTGCCCCAATATTTTGTTACAACTAACCCCATAGTATAATTCTGAACATTTATAAAGGTAACTATTTAATCAACTTAGTAATGTTAAAAACTGTTACACATCACCAGAGATAGATAAATTTAAAAATAAATAAAACACAGAAACTTTTAAATTAGTCAATACTAATAACGCCAACCAAATTTTACGAGAGTATAATTTTACATTACCTGGTAGAAATGAAGCACGTACGTGTGTTCGCTCACTGCGCCGTCTGGCGGGACACTGGCTATGACGACATGATGAGGCGCGATATAAAGGTAAGGTTAAGTCAAACAAATACGTTAACAAAGTTTAAGTTCTTGGTGAAAAATCCCTGTTACTACTTACCCCTGTTACAACAAGCCCCTCGCTCCCCTATGTGTTTCATTCCTACTGTTTAAGTTATAAATATGTATATGATTTCAAAGACTATCGTGATTGTTTGACATAATAAACAACATAAAAACGATTTTATCCCCTGAAGTTTGTAGCACGAGACGTTTTGGCGATGTTGCAACCGCCGTTGTCCATGGTACACAGGGTAGACAACCCTGGACAACAGCGGTTTCAAAGTCGGGTGCATAAAACTTCACGGGCTAGATTCGTTTTAATCTTATTTATGGTCCTGACCTATGAAATTGCCGATTCTCAATACAGTCTAATTAAAACTCAAATAACTAGCGTCCATTTTATATTTACAAATTCAAATTTATTTCAAATTAAAGCGAGTGAAGTTCTGTTTCGAAATCAATTATTCATTTGTTTTTGCGTCATTTGATTTTACTCTTTCTGTTCACAACGATGGAAAAGTTAAAAATCGCTTTACTTTCGAATATGAGTTCGACCGCCACACCAGCGCTGCAGATACAGCTTGAAGAATCAATGATGTGTTCGGGCCAGCAACCAACAAACGAATGGTGCGTTTTTTTTTGGTTCAAACATTTCCGTTTGGACATTTTGATTTAAAGAACGAGTCCCGTGGACGGCCGGAAACGTAAATCGATAATGAAGAATTATTATTGGAAACGATAGTGGAAGCGGAACCAACACAAACCACGTCAACGTTAGCAGCAGCAACACAATCCTAATTCATTTGCATTAAATTGGGAAAGTGAAAAACTCGAAAATAAAGTATAGCATGAATCAATGTATTAAATACTTTCTTCAAACAAATTATTTTCATGAATTAATGTATAAATAATTACTTCTAAAGGGTATAATGTTCTATCCTAGGTACCCACTAAGAAAACCATAAGAATAAGGAAAATAGGATCAATAAAAGCCTGATTAAAAAAAAGTCTCAATATACTTATGATGTCCTGATACCCTGAAAATTGTACACTAATAATACCTACATATATAATATCGCGCCTATAACTAGCTATAACAGGGCGATATAGGCGGCCAAATGAGTTTCCCGCCAAAAAGTGCTTCTATTCGGCACCTTCCTCGTCCCCTCCCCCCTCTTGTTCCTCCTCCTGGCGGGGTTTCTGACGATGGATGCTATAAATCATGTGACATGAGAAACGTCGCGTCGCCTCTCCGCGCGGTTTAGGTGCACGGTTCCTCACCAGGGTTACCGCTCCTTGCCAACTTTCACGATGGCAACGCAGACGTCGTCATATGCAGTGAGAGGGGGTAAGAGAGCGGGGTGGTGGGAGGAGGGAAGGTCGATCATCATCATCATTAGGCTCTATCGAGGCCTCATCGAGGATCTTTCACCATTCTGTCATGCCCTGCGAGGTTTGGTTTTTGAGTTGTTTTTTACGCTATGCACAAAATATAATCTGAATGTATGTATGAGCGTCTATGCGAAGACATTAATGTAAATGTGCTGAAGGTCAATTATTTATGCACTTATTTCGACTTCTTCAGCATTGCGACTATATTTTTTTTAAAAGTTTTTTTTCTGCATTTTTTAGTGAAAGTTTTTTCTCAGTGTAGCTGCATGCACTGCAAATGGTTTTTAGTGCGCTAATGAATGCTATAATAAGATAGCTAGATTACCATCGCTATTAACTATACTATGCGAAGATTCTGTTCCCCAAATATTTTGTATTCAAAATTGACTAGAGGCATAGGTATTATTGAGGTTTACGGTTTATTATTGAGACTTCCGCTAGTATTATTGAGGTTTAATGTAATTACGTAATCAATGGCTAGGATCCGATCTCCTTATAGGTAGTCGCCTTTATCTTTCTTCTATATAGCACGTATATGTAGGTAAACAGAATTTGAATTATTGTATAGCTTTAAAGCACCAAAGAGCCCAAGGCCTGAAACGGGATTCACTGTGTCCTCAATTGCAGAATACAGAGCCATGGATATCAAGTAATCGGTATATTACATTAGTAGTTTCAGAAAATAATGAGTATGAGATCGAAATAATTTCATTTTAGGTCAAGGTCTAGGTTTTAGTCTACATAAAATATAAAATCGGGCGGTTTTTAAGTAAATGCCAAATATTACGCCATTGCAAATAGCTGCCCCAAAAGTATCTGAAGCCGACAATCTTTAGTGTCTGATAAAATGAAAATGATATTTTTACTAGATTGAAAACCAAGGTTACGAGAAAAATTATTGAAAAATATTTTGAAACAAAACCTTTCAAATTCAACCTTTTTGTTATTGTCATAAACGGATTTTTAGGTACCTACAGAATTTTATTGATCCAAATAACTACCCAGGTAATTAAAATTAAATTTTGACGAATGTTTTTTTAATCGACTAACCTTTCGGTATATTATTTGACACGCTTTAATGTCAGATTCTTGCAATAATTATTCCCATTCTGGATTATATCGTCAAGGAACGCATGGCTGTCGAGGTTCGCGCTTTGATCAAGGTCCGCGTGACTGCTCTTTTTCTCCATATTCTAGAGACACTCGCCCTCTATTGAGATTCCCCGAATGCTTTCCGACCGAATTCCGAGTGAGTCCCAGGCAGACGATGCTTTTCTTTCCTCGAATATTTTAAATGGCAACGGCGGCTGCATCGATTCTACCTGTTTAAGAATGTATTAAATTAATCATATTATTTGTATGCAATGATATACAATTATACGTATTTCATTATTAGGGAATAAAATCTTGCATCAAAATCGCGATCCCGCAAGCTTGCGGGATTGAACTCAATGATCCCGCGGATCCCGCGGGATTTGCGAGATTGAGTTTTTTTTTGTATTAAGTAGTTTTTAAAAAAATAATGATATAACAACAATTAACCTTATTTTTTTAATTATTATTAGACCAGAATTTTATTTCTAATTATTAATTATCAAAAAAGAAACGATATAACATTAGCTTATTTCTTCTTATAATTTATTTATTTATTTATTTTAAACAACATGATTTACAGACGAATGGCTATGACATTCGGTATACAATACAATAAAATGTGCAGGTAAAATAAGTTGAACCCATAGCCGTTGGCTCATCGCATATGTACCTAACTGAGCAAGAAAGCCCGCATCTAGGGATGCTGATATTTAACTTAGCATATTGCGAGCTGACAGGTATGACGTTCGGTTATATAATTACTTTTGGAATAAAGTTCAAAACATTCATTCTTGCATAATACAAAAACACACACAAAGAATTATACCAACATAGAAAAAAAAAGGACCTAGTAAGAAATTATTATTAAACCCAACACCAATATATAGTATTCCATAAATACAATGAATACATACCTATTTGAAATAAATATGCATACTAATATACACAAAATGTACACAAATAAATTAAATTGATATACCTCTATTCTTAAACCTCACATATATGTCTATTATATTTATAAATAAAAAAATCTAAGCATTTGATTTTTATTCAATAATTTTACCTAATCAAAAATTTTGTAAATTCCGTTTTGTCATAATACTTTCAAAGAAATGATAAAGTATCTAACGTATTACTTATTTTAATAATAGTCTTAAATTTCAAAGTAACTAGGCTCAAACACTAATACCTATAAAATGAACGGTACAAATCGTGACACTTTTGGGATTGACAGTCGTTTTGGTGTGGAAACACCCTGTGTAGACAGACTACAGAGTAGCCAAGATTGAAATCTTTAATAGCAAATACTTTCAATTCTTGTTAGCCCCAGGTTCCAAATATTCGCAGCTCCACCGGTAAATAAGTGAAGATTCAAATTTAAATAGCGGCGATTTCTTAAGGATGTCCGCTCATCACAAATTTAGTGGAAAACGCTTTTGCAATTTTTTCAATGTTTCAATTCGTCGATAATTTACTTTCGAATGTTGCTACTTTCGGTGGATGCTCCGTAGACCATCACCGTAATTTGTATCGTGCTGGCAGAAGATAGCAATCTGTGGCCTTCTGATTCAAATAATTCGAGCAAATTAATTGACGTAATGAAGTTTCCGTATTGGATTCCATCTTTCGCTACCATTCAGCACACTCTTTCTTCCATAGAAACTTTTTATTCGAGTGGAAAATAATCTGTTAATTTGTTTATTTCGATGGGACTGACATTGCCGAAGTTGAAGCACTTTCGTCTAACAGTGAAGCAGTTGAACTAAACGACCCACTTTGGCTTGGGCTGCTCGTTCCCGTTCCCGGTGCTGAATTTTCAGCGCTGCTGCTGGCGCTATAAAAAACGTTCAAATTCACGTTATGCTTTATTCGCAAGTGGGTGTGAAGACCTTTAGTAAAGCGAGCAGAGATTTTTATGATCCCAGGACATAATTTAGGTAGGTCCATTTAGCGGTTGACCCATTTTCTGCTCTTAAAAAATGTTTCCACACTTCACTCGAGCTTTTAAACTCCTTATAGACCAAATTGACATTCATTTTTAACCATAACTTGTAATTTTTCCGCTCGCCAAAGTAGGTAAGTCCTCGTACCGTGGGCCGTGTGGGAATCCCTAGTCATAGAGTACATGAAGTGACATTGATTACGTTTCGTTCCGATACAGGATTCACACAACACATAATAGAAATTCTAAATTTATTTAGCTGTATGTTAAAAACTGAAAAAAAAAAACATTTTCCCTACAAATTCTATAGAAAAGTCGCGAGTTCTATGGGAAAGTTGTTAAATCTCTTATTATTATTAATAAGGCTGTGGGGGTCTTATACATAATCAGAACGTCGTCTGAGCCCATATTTTAAAATATATTTTATTCAATCCCGCATAAATGAGTAATTCCGCATTTCTGATCCCGCAAAAACGGCGCGGGATCCCGCATTTGCGGGTTCTCGTGTTTGCGGGATTGAATTCCCTAATTTTAATAGTATGATGCATAATGTGGATAAAAGTAAGAACATTATTAAAAAATCTACCAAACAACTCTTGGCCGAGTACCTCTAATAGGTTTAATACCTCTAATACAGTTTTAAAATTAAACATGAAAGAATTTGAAGTATATCTACCTATCATGTATTCAGATTTTTATACTTAACCAAACAACTACATATATGCATATGACATCTACTCTAGAGGTGTACTCGTGTATAGGTATATTTTAATACAATCGTCATTTCTCTCGTTTCTAACACCTGCACCTGTTCAAATGTCATCGAGTGACGAAACCGCACCGCGAAATACTTCAAGCGAGATGTGCCCTGCTTGAAGTATGATCGATGCTAATACGCTTGTTATTTATGGCTTTGGTTCGTGTAGCTGTAGATTCTCCTTCGACGACGTGCGATGCGAATGCTTGTGGCTGCGGGCCGTGACGGCGGAGCGACGCAACGCACGGGGCGACAGAAGTCGCTCTAGCCTATTATTCACAGCCCAGCGTGAAACCCAGAAAAAAAACCTATTACATTAGGAACGCTGTTCGCGCTTTCAACTATATTAATTACTGTTACCTGTACAGTAGCTTTGCCGCCGACGTCATTACCATAATGTACATTCTTGAATGTTATATTATCGTTGACAGGCACCTATAGTTACACAGGCATAGGACAAATCCTCCATCCTGACTCAATGTCCTGATGTCAAGCATAACATTGGAGAATTGGTGAAACGTCCATGGAAACTAGATATATTTATTTTTCGTACCCGAATTGACTACATTTCGATAAGTTACATGAAATGCTTCTATGATCATCGCTATTACATGATTCATCCGACAAACTTGATGCTGGAGGTTACAGCTTAATCTCAGCTTATATTTGACCCGGGATGTTCAGGAGCTATGCTGACTTCCTCACTTACTTACGAAGAAGGACGATTTTAAATTTAGGTAGCCAGTTTGAGTCTGGAAATCCGAATTCAAATGAATTTAAATTAAAAACTATGGTGGTTCATTACTGTGTATTATGTTACTACTCGTATATTTTCGTATGTATAATCAAGGAAAGTTAAAAATTCGCTTAATTTCGAATATGAGGTCCAGCGTCGGATTACCCAATATAGATTCTTTCAGCCTGATACAACAGTTATCATTACTGTCATGGAATCCAATTATTAATGGAGCCTGGTCAGTCAGCCTTAGCCAATGCTTCTGCAAGGCAAAGTGCAACCACACACTTCACAGCAAACAGCCGCAAAGTTTCAGGAGTTACGACTAAAGACTCTTCATCACCCACGACTCATCATATCTCGCTCCAACAGACTTTCAGATTTTTCGAAATTAAGATAACTTTTCACAAAGGAAAAATCATTACCGAAGACGCAGAGAAAAACGCCTTTAATGCATTAACGATTGAATTCTAAATGGAGCACCTTAACCTGAAACCATAACTAACCAACCCTCCTCCTCCTCCTTCTCGCATCCCTTTCCTTCCTTAGTCTCCTTACTTCCCTCTGTTTCTATTTATTACACGGTTGTCCAACAAAATTGGAGTGTAATTGTTCAGGATTCATTTATGTATTTATTTATTTATGTATTTGTTACAACTTGGTAGAGAGTTAACAGTGAGATCGTACAGATATGATTTGTAACTATTTATATAAGCAATAAGAAAATGAACACAACCCATACGATCATTCTAGACGATCATTCTATATTTTTCGTTTCTATATTCCACCATAATTTCTAAACGCTCGCACCGATTTAGAAGTGTGTGATATTGTTAGAATCGTTGTCATCCCGAGTAGGTACTATAGTGTGATTTAACTGTCAAAATATTATGTAGTTGTCTAAATGTCCATATCTCCAAATGCCAATAAATTAACATAAATATATCATGGATGGTGTCAAATGATAGGTCTGATTGAGTACATTCCGAAAATATTTTTGTATAATACATATTTATATATGAATAAATGCATTTACCACGAATGTTTAGTAGAGATATCGTAATAAAAATAATTATAAATACTTATTAATACTTATCACTTTTTGTAACGGCGGTCGTGTTTTTTATTTCTATATATATATATATATATATATATATATATATATCTATATATATATATATATATATATATATATATATATATATATATATATATATATATATATATATATATATATATATATATATATATATATATATATATATATATATATATATATATATATACGAGTTTTATTATTTCAGGTAATTTGCTTGTACCCAACGAAATACTTGTAATATAAACTAAAGTTATAGATTAGCTGATATATATGTGGGTGAGCTATATGTCGCAAGGCAATAAGCTCGCCTTTTTTATTAATAATATACAGTTTTAAAATATTAATAAAAATAATTAATATTATTATTACTGCCGCGAAAGTTTTACAACAGAAGAGCATAGAAGTCAATATTTCGAATAATTAAAAGTACATTTTGGATGGAAGAATACATGAGGATATACATTAAAGTAAAAAAATCTTCTACTCACTTATTTTAAAATATTCAAATTTATACGCCGAAATTCCGCAAATCTCCGCGGGTATTTTTCGCCCGGCGAAATTTCAATCTCTCGCAAGACGAGACGGACGCGTCCTGCATTCATTCGGCATAACCTCCAAGAATCTTTCCTGCCCTTTTGATTTATGCGCGAACAGGAGGAGAGCGCGAAGTGAAAGCTGAGAGTCCGTTTTTTTCTCTCTCATCTCGATTTAAAATTTGGTTTGTAGTAAATCACGCACGGTGGCGGTTTTCCAGCGGTGAACTGCATAATTAAATGAGGGTATTCGAATATCTAACTGCAGAAATAGGACAACCGGTTTTTTTAAGTACTCGGTATGGCATCATTGTATATTCTCAGTTGTTTATCCAGACGGAGATCCTTCCAAACTGGTAGTCAGGGGTCGAGGCTACCTGCTAAATACCTTTCCCGGTACTTTGGCGTAAGACGTTGGCCTTACACTGCTATAGCATACACTGAGATAAACAGCTAGACGTAAACTACAACGGGTTAAACCGTCACCTTGGGAAGTTTTTAAGATATTAGATCATTCTGTCTCCCATGAGGTGAGGGTAGAAGACTTGGGACTCAAACAGTCCACTGTCTAGTCATGCCACTCGCCCGTCAGAGGCCAACGTCTTACGCCGAAGTACCGGGAAAGGTATTTAGCGGGCAGCCTCGCCCCCTGACTACTAGTTTGGAAGGATGGGAAGAGCTATGTTGGCTTTGCCTCGAGTGTCGTGGTCACGTGCGTGCATGTTGAGCGTACACTCGTATATGTTGTTTATAAACAACATATACGAGTGTACGCTAAACATGCACGCACGTGACCACGACGTGGTCGGATTAATAAATAGCCCTATGACACTCACAAATAATGTGGCTTTCTATTAGTAAAAAAATTTTGAAAATCGGTTCAGTAAAGCCAGAGATTACTTCGTAAACCTCACAAACTTTACCTCTTTATAATATTAGTGTAGATTATTCATCGACATTTGAATGCTTTAAGATATGGCCACCGATTTAATGTCAGGACGTTCTTTCGCTGCGTTTGAAACAGTCTGGGATACTGGTACCAAAACGGCCTCTTTTTGCAGTAATCTGTGTAAAAAACACATGTATATAAAAGTGTAATTTAAGTTTCCTTTCTGAATTGGGATTCTTTTAATTTCACGTTTGGGAATTGGAAACCTGAAATGCTGTATAGAAAAAATCAACGAAACAAGCAATGATTAATAAAAATGTCTCTTTGTTACAGGTAAGCCGCAGCAATATCACCAGGAATTTTGTTTACTACAGCACATCAAATGGCAAGTAAAACTCAATTCTAAGCGATATATTATAACGCTGTAAAACTGCACCACTCATGTAGCCTTTTCAATAAAGCCTGTTAACTATCTCGGCCAAGTACAGTCGCCAAAGTCAAAAGTAGCACATTCGCTCTTTGGTATTTGTTTTTATCTAGGCGACGCGGCGCGCTAGTAGGGGCGAAGTTTGGAACCCCCTGCGTTATAATATATCGCAGAGGCTAAGCTTATGTTGGCAGACTGCTGTCTGGAAATATCGCGTAGCTTGAGAACTTGCGCGGTAAACGGACCGCCTCTCGCGAAAGAGACGGCCTTCCCTCTCTACCCCCCTCTCTCTCTCGTCTCGAATGATGGACAGGATAGGGGAGTGATTTATCTGCTATTTCGAGCTGTATTATTTATGTGACGTTCAGCTTCAAGATTTCATTAGCTAACGATGCAACGATATTTGACTGTATTAGCTTTCTCTCTTACTTGCGTGATATTAGGTAATTCTTAATTATGCGCAAACTAAAGTAGGTACATTTAATCCACATGAAAATTTATAATGATATTGTCGTTCATAAGCTTAATAAAAATTACGTCCGTAGTGTTTTAGAATTTGCGTCCATCTGGATCCCGCAATATAAAGCCTACAAAATGAGAATTGATAAAGTCCAGAAAGACTCTTGAGGCATCCTAACTTTCCCAATACCTAGGACTTCAGTCATATGTTAGCAGACTGAAACACTTTCATCTTTACTCAATCGACAAACACACTGCTGCGGATATGGTTTTGCTCTTTAAAATCCTAAAAAATAGCATCGATAGCCCATAACACGTGAAAATTTTGTCATTTTTTGTGCAACCACAAACGAGTAGAGTTCCTCAAACATTCGAATTGCAAAGCGCAAATACGAATTATGCACAAAATGCACTTATGTATCGTCTTATGACCGTATATAATACTAGGCTCCACTTATATAACAGAATTATATAGAACCATAGGAAATGCATACATACTTTATTTTATTTTTTTACAAATTATTTATGTATGTAGGGTATTTATTTATTATATATCTATGTGTGTATTTAGGTGTTATATATTTATATATTTATTTAATTATTTATGTATTTTATTTACATATGTATGTATGAATGTGTATATAAATATATACCATCCCCCTTCAGCCCCTACTCCTTCCGATCCTCCACTTTTAGATAACCTAAATTAAGTAAATTCAATTCAAATTGCTAAACATTTAGGCTAAGCGTATACTGAGACGCAGGTGATGGAATTACATGAAGCGCAGGGCAGAGCAGATTTTGCAATGCATGCACATGCTGAGAGCTGCGTATACTGTGGCGCAGGAACGTGAAATTCAGACATGTGTCTATCCTGCTCTGCGCCTCGTTGTAGTGCTGGCACAGATTTCTACGCTATGCCTGCACGTCGAGACGTGTTTTTATCTAGTTTTTATAATTTTACTGCAAAAATGACAGAACCCTTATTTAAATTCTTAAATTGTTTTTCAGATAACTATGTATCGTCTTATGACATTATATGATACTAGGTTCCATCATATAGACATTAATTTATTTATATGCTGTACTGCTTATATAATAGATTTATATAGAACCTTAGAAAATGCGCATATAGAATAATTAATGTATTATTATTATTATTTGACGACTTATTTATGTATGTATTTATTTTCCCTATTTATGTATTTATTTATGCATGTACCTATGTACCTATATGTATTTAAGAATGTGTATGTGTAGGTATATGTATTTAAGCATGTGTACCTACGTGTATATGTATGTATGTATATAATGCAAACCATTCCCTTCCTATCCCTACTCCTCCGGATTGGATAACTTAAATTAATGAAATTTATTTTAAATTGCTAAACACTTATTGTGTAACCTTGAAAACAAGTAAACGGCATCACATTAAAATTGATTGTTACGATCACATATTTATGTAAAATAGTTAGCAATGCTGTATGTTTCCTTAGGAAATAAAGAAATAAAGAAACTCTCTCGAGAGTACAATTTCTTTATTAGTAGAGCGTTTTTTCAGTTAATCACTTTTCCAAATATTTTTTCTACGCTTTGATAAACTGTAGAGTAGCAACAATTCGTTAATTTTATAATCGGACTCTGACTGACCCCATTTTTATCGTCAAACTTGAAAACTGTGTATTCTTTGTACTAGCTAGGACGCGAAAGAATTTTAGGTATATGTATCATTTAGCTGCATCGCAGCATGCGCTCGCTGTCCATATCTGCCGCAATTACCCTGCCTTGCAAAATCTGTACTATGCTGTGCCGCATCACCTGAGTCTCAGCATACGCTTGGTCTTATTGCGAAAAGTTGAAAACAAGTAAACGGCCTTAATGTAATATTATTTGAAGCAACGATTACGTTATCTTAATAAATAAACAAATAAATTAGCTAATTAACCATATTACCTATCTGTATTCTTGCTTGCGGACTTGTCTAGCCGCGAATTGGAAATAAATTCAACGGGAATAACCCCATTAGCTACATGCAATACTGTAGTAGTCAATATTCATACTTTATTTGCCTTTTGGGGCATCTACAAACATCAAAGCTTTACCTACATCTCAATCGTCCGTTCGGCGGGATGATTAATGTACTTTTTGTTTCCGTTAAGGCCTCCCGTCTTAGAAATCACTTCAAGTTTCTACAGGACCTTTCAGCAGGAAAGCAAGCCAGTAAATTTTCCGATAATTTATCGTCATGAACACTGGCGCTGCGCTGGCTATACACTAGCGTTATTATAACTTAAAGGAAATATCATCGTGAAATTAATCCTCATCGGTCTGTATTTCGATGCTGATATTTACATTAATGATGAATGTGCATGGTGACTATTCTACTAATTATCATATTAGAATAGAAATATTTACCTAAAACTTGCAATGGGAGGAATATCATCCAAAGAAGAAAATATTGTAAGTGATAGCAAGTATTACATGATATCATGTTAAAAGCGAGATCCCAAGGTCGCGACGAAATGAAATAACATTATGTTTTAACTTTACGGCATGGTAACTACCGTCACGCCAACAACATTACGCGTCATATTAATTCATACGTATGAACCCAGTTCGAGTTATATACGTAATCCATTTTGAAACATGCGTATATCCGTGTATTACATCGTTATATCTTGCTCAGTGTATGATACTTCACTGATCAATCAGTGTAGTATCGACAGAAAATAAAACATAAATTATCTTCTTTGTCAAGATCCATAGCCTCCATAGAAGATCCCAATATCAGGATGACGGTGTCAACTACAACGGGCGAACCCGCCACCCCAGGCTGGTATATATAGATCGTATATAGACCGTTCTTTCAGCCGTGGGATGACCGTAGAAGACTTGGGGACAAGACAAACTACTGTCTACATAAACAGCAACCCGTTAGAGTCCAACGCCTTACAGCGAGGCACCGGGAAAGGTAACCAGCGGGCAGCCTCACCCCCTAACTATCAGTTTGGCAGGATATCTCCGTCTTAAATTAACCTTCAGGATACCTCTGTCCACCTGACTGGTGCGGCCGAAGTGGCAACCTCTACCTGTTGTATTACAGCGGTAATTCAGTTTAAATTTATAGCGGGCCTGGGCGTTCTTTGCCCGTAGTGCCACACAGGATCGAGTGGCCCAAGGTCATTTCAAGAGTGTCATGACATCATGTGAAACATCCACCCTCGCTCCTTAGAAAACAGTGTATTTCCATAGTCTCCAGACCTCGTCAGCAATTAGTCAGAATGCACAACAGATTGGCTTCGCCGACCGGTGCGCAATCCGTCCAGTGGCGCCGGGATGCAATCCCGCCGGGAGAAACCAGCTCTGAGGCCTGAGACACGGGAGTCTTACTCGGGCTAGCCTTCCACTCGAGGAGGCTTCTGAATAGGAGCTGAATCGTGAGTTGAGCCGATCCGAGAACAAAATGGATCTATTGGCCCAAGCTGCACGAAACCGCTCACCACCCAATAGCCGTAGATACCTTTAACTATCCTATGGGATGGCCTGATAAAACTTTATGATGATACTCTAACAATTAACCAAGCTATCTTATGTATCCTTAATAATTATAAGGGACACACAAGAGTATCATCAGGCTATCCCATAGGATAGGTAAAGGTAATGCTATTGGGATATTCTATTGATGCCATAACCATTGACAAAGAAGATAATTTATGTTTTATTTTTTTCTGGTTTTTTTGTTAGATACATATAAGTGACTGACTTAAAAGTGGTTTTAATAGTTTTTTCTCGTTTTTACCACAAAATATGTTTTCCCATTTGGTTAAGGTTAGCTTTAAGATATTGCTTTAAAACAATAAGCTTGTCGATTAATCAAATAAAGTAGTTTGTCATCACGATATTTATCAAATAAAGCAGTTATTAGTTTTACAAGCTTTTATATTCCTTGCAATGTTTGTCAGTATGTACAGTATGTATGTATGTATGTTAGTTTATTTAGGTCAAATTTTGCAAGCTGAAATAGAACTACTTCCTCTTATTCTATGAGGTTGAAATCTCACTTGTTGGTTCAGTTCCTATGACAATGCATTTTTATGGTGAGCATGACCTGATTCTATACTCTGCTACGGTCAATAGCACATGCAGACAATTTTGTATACGCATTGAATTATGATAGCCCGTTCTAAATTTCACCATGACATGGCTGCTGCATCCAGGGTTGGCTCCCGACGAGGGTACCTACTCCTCAACGGTCAACAGCACAGAACCGAAATTCTGTATAATCATTCAATTATGATAGCCCGTTCTAAGTTCCACTATGACATGGTGACTGCGCCCGGAGTATTTTAATAAAAGCTTGTTTTTAAAAATTACCTATTATTATCCTACTACTATTATAAACCCGAAAGTTTGTAAGAATGTATGTATTTTTTATTTATTTATTTAGGTACATATGATTAGGTATACAGTTCATTCATAGGTCATGTAATCTTATAATAATTATATAAATTATTTAATAATTAATATAGGGAGGTTTAACACAGCTTACATAACCTTTACTGCCAATAGCACATCTAACTAGGCGATAATTTGGCCCGTCTCTAGATGTGCATATTTTTATGCAATTTTAAGAAATGAATTGTTTTTTTTTAAATAAATTATTTGGACCCACCACCTGTATATACACATAAATATACCAATTTTTTTAAAAATATAGCTATGTAATAAATATATACATTTATAGTTGTAATTTAATAAAATTTAATTTAGTATGGATGTTTGTTACTCTTTCACGCAAAAACTACGGAATGGATTTTGATGAAACTTTACAGTAATATAGCTTACACATCAGAATAACACATAGGCTATAATTTATAAAGATATAGTGTGAATTATCTAAAATATAACAATAAGTGTCAAGTAAGTAGGAAAAAAATCTGCCATCTGCGAGCTATTCTGGCGTGCGCCGCAAAAACCGTTGGAGTTACACGTATATCATGTATAATTATATATGTTTCTATTAGTAGTATTATCACAATTTTCCATCACCACGTGGGTGAAACCGCGGGGCGCAGCTAGTTGGTCATATTATCAACAATTATGAATTATTATCAAAATAAGTAAATGTATCGTCTCAAGCGTTTAAAACAAAAGACTTTTCCCTTTTACTGCATATAAGTTCCCTTATACTGCATAAATGGTTAAAGAGATAAGACACTCACAAATAAGACACTCACAAGAAAACACTCACAAATAACGGTAATATAGTCAATTTGGCATGCAAATACATACATACCTACATATGCAGTAAAAATATAACCCTTCTTTTGGCAGTCGGGTCAGCTAGTTATTATTATAATAATCGGTTCCGCAAAAATGAACATTCAGCGCATTGAAAGGTAAAGTGTGCTGCTCTCACTAGCGGCCGAGACCGACGCGGCTCCTAGTTCATTTTCACTAAGTGTGTTTTTGTGGCGTTATTTTTAGCGGCTGCACGCCTATTGGCGCCGCTCCGATCTCTTTCCTCGCCCGCCCGGTGCTCTCCTTGTTTTTGTTTGGTTTACCAGCTGAGAGACGATGTCTAGGAGTGGGAGACGGGAGTATTTCGTATTTGCGAAGAATGGGAAGTTTTCGTTAAAGGATTTCTGTAAAATAAGTACACTTAATTACTCAATTGTTTTCATTGCATAGAAGAATAATATATATTATACCATAATATATATTATAACATAATATTATACCATAATATAATATATATTATACTATAGAAGAAAAATGTGTGCCACCTCTATCTCGTTAGTCTGGTAGCTATGTAGATTTTTGGCCTTGGGTGACGGAAAACCAGTAAAAAATATCAACATTGATTAATAATCTTGAATTAATATGTAGGTCTTGATTAATAATCTGTAGGCTTGATTAATAATCTTGAATTAATATGTACCTATAACTATCTAAGGCATCTAGCTCCGAGGATTTATAACTCTCTGCACTGAGAAAAATATAACGATGTAATACACATAAATACGCATGTTTCAACGTATATAACGCTGAATTAAAGTATTTAACACTGTGGTGCATACGTATGAATTAACATGTCGAATTACGGTGTTGTCGTGACGGTAGTTACAGTGTCATAATGTTAAAATGTAATTTCATTACGTCACGACCTTGGGATCTCGCTTCTAACAGACAGCATGTATTCGTACGGTTGTAGTCGTACATATCAATCATGTTGAAATTACAGTTTACTGTTATTTCCGTATTAACCGTAAGGAAAATGTTGATATATATAATCGTGGACAAAAAAGTGGATTTTGTAAATTGTGTGACTTTTAGGGTTTCTAAAATACTTCATACAATATACTTAGAAAATTGATGAAAAGCAATAATTAGTAGATAAAAATAAGAATATTTTAAGCTGATGCATTGTTTAAATGTATATATCATGTCACACCGCCCACTTATGGATACGCATATTAGGATTATGCATTAAAGCCGCCACGTCATTCATTAGTATAAAATTAAGACACTTGTCGGTAGTCCATTTTAAAATTTAAGTTCAAAATCCCATATGCGGATGGCGGCGTCTATCAATTCCCGCCCACATCTCGTTTGGAAATTTAAATCCATCAACAGTAAATTGAAATAAATTGGTTGAAGTCTGTAGACGAAACGCCGACCTGGCGGTTGCCGCGTTTTATAATACTTACTCGTTTTGTCATGTTGTGATTTTATTATATTTGTAGAAATAGCTTCAAAAAAGTTATTAAACCGTAATTGAAGAGAAGAGGGGATGAGGGTGTTATTTGACATTTCAAAAATGGACTTTTATTCACACATGAAGTTGTTATGTGGATATTTAAAAACAAAATATTTTTTTTTTCCTATCTCAAATAGGTTTTTACAAAGCTATTTTTTTAAAAGTGTTAGCTGTTCGATCAGTTAATATTTCTGTAGGTAGGTACTGATGACGGCTTCAAAATAAGTAGCCTACATAATTCCGACGTGCTTTTCGACATCTTCTACTGAATATTTTTATATTAAAGCTTTTTACTTTATAACATAATTCCTTCTTATGAAAACTATTTACCCTTCTATTTTAGACGAAATCCAAAACATTTAATCTAAAATACAATATTTATAATTATCTAAGATTTCGGTATATCTATAATAAATTCTTGTACCTACTACCTACCTTATTGTAAATTTATTTATTTATTTATTTATTATGGCACAGTATACAGACTTTGTAACAAGGGTAACACGAAACATAACATCTACACTTTTACATGGAATAAAGTTTATCTTAAAAATTGATACTTACAGTAAGTTGTGCCACGCTTTTTGATGATTGGTTTCATGCCGCCACACTAAGTGATAACTTGATCCAGGGGAAACATTTTAATCATAGCAAAAAGAAGATCAAATATCATACTTGTTTAAAGAAAAAGAAAAAACAACTTTAAAAAATGTAATAAAAAAATATTTAAAAAATCTCAAATAGAATTTTAAATTTTATATTTTAATCACACTTATAACTAAAAATAAAAAATATATAAATAATTCACAGAAAAATATGAATATTGAAATTAGTACATAAAAAATACACTTAATGGGCCCGATTGTGTTTCTTTGTGAACTAAAACTGAAATTATTCAAGCGAAATAAAGCAATAAGTTAGAGCGGAATATGAAACGAATGATCGACGATTTTTCCACTTTTAAACTACCTGTCGAATTTAAAGTCGTCCAAATAAGTTTAAACACATTTGCAGTCTTAGATTCAGAATCTTTGGGAGGTAGTTTTAATGCGAAAAAGTGACAAACGTTCATTTCACATTCCGCTCTAGCTATTGCCCTGTCTCGTTCACATGAACTAATTTCCGATTTTAGTTCACGAAGAAACGCAATAGAACCCAATGTCTGCTTGGTAATAATTCATATAACTACAACATCAAAATTTGTAAAAAAGTATATAATAATAATAATAATATTTATAATAAAAGTCACAGAGTATATTCAAATCGAGCTCGCTGGTGGATAGATCATCGTAGATTCGGGACCTTCCAGGCCCAAACATCCACGAAACCAGTATTTTCTTAAATATTGAGAGATTCGGGCTGATCTTCATGCCTGCAGATTAAATATTATCAATATATCTTATTATACACATAACTTAAATAGTTATAGAAAAATGTGTTATCTGAATTCAAAATGATCATAACTTTAAATTTAAATATTTACACGGATTTAATATTAATATTTAAAATACTGCATTTATATTGGTATCAGATTAAAGTTCTCAATTATTTTGGTATGATTGGATTATTACAAACTCATTGCAAAAGCATGAATAGGAACTTTAATGGCTGATTTTATAGAAAAAGTTATTTTTTTGATAACATCTTCATCGGCTAACCTCTTCAATTTCGAAGAATTTCGGATTTAATTTTTTACAAAAAATAGGATATTTTCAGCCAAAATAATTTAGGCTTTTGGATATTTACTATTAAAATCCCAATCTGTATGACTGCCGGTTGAAGAACGGTAGGATCACATCAAGTTACAAAATGATGCAACGGAGCTATATTGTCAATGGAACCGATCGGACACCGCTATCGCGAAATCTCGCCGACGCGACGCGGCGGACGAGCGAGTGCTGCCGGCCACGTACAATTTGCTCATGATCCAAAACGCGAGGCAAGTGGAACCCCCGATTGTGGGTAATTTACGACGTGTTAAAGTACTGTCATTAGGTACCTATCATTACGTCTTTGTGCGCGCGCATCAGCCGCGCCGCCATCGCACCGGCCCGATCGCGTTCACGTGTGATTTATTACCATCGCGGTATGACCGATATCAGAAACGCGAGCTCATTAATTAGTTTTACATCTCTAGAGCAAATTAAAAAATGGTATATATGCGGCGAAAACTAATTAGGATTTGAAAGCATAAAAGCACAGCCTGTCTACCTATAAAACCTATAAAAAGCGTTGGTCTATCACGGGCATATGCCCGTGATAGACCAACGCTTTACCACGAAGCACTGGGAAGTGACACAGCGGGCCGACCTCGCGGCCTCACTGTCAGATTAGGCCGGATATCTTTCTCCTCCAGTCTGGTGGCAGGTTTGAAGTAGCTTGCGCGGCCTCTACCTTTGCCTGTCTGTTTACACGGGATCAGGTGGCCAACGGGTCGTTTCAAGATCAGCTGACATCCGGTCAACAACAACTCCCGCTGCTCAGGAAACGCAAACTGTCGACCAGCACCCGAGGCGTTCTCCCAGAGACACAGCCAAGACAGGGTTCACAGAGTCATTTCCAGGTTCGTCTCTCTTCAAGGAGGCTGCCGGATTGAATTTGAACCGTGAGTTGAGCCGATATAAAATTACAAACTGGTCATATGGCTCAAGCTGGACGAAACCGTTAGCTGCCATAATTTAACTATAATAGGCTTAGTTTAAACTATTACTATGCTTATTTTTAAAAAAATCTTTAAAGGAGTTGAAACAATTTTTTAATGTTTCAGGATTGCCCACTGAATTTAACAATCTATTGTATATTTTATGTCCAATGAATGACGACGTGTACATACTGATTGTTCTTCCGCGAGTGACACCGATCGACATGGCCGATGCCTTGCCTGGTTGGGTATGAGTAGAATGAGTTATTAACAGCGAAGATATCCATTTTGACATTCAAAAAAGTTGTTACTTTCAAGAAGTAAATGCACAGAAAGTTTGGACTAAGATGACTTTAAAACAAACCTCTAACTCGCGTTTGTTAGTGCCACAAGTTGGTAGTTACAAAGGATAGGAACAAACTCGAACGCAATCCGGAAAATAAATGGTTAGTGGCTCTTTGAAAATTAATAGTTTAAAAAAAAACACTAAAAATACGCTTTTGGGCTATGATACGATATTCACATTTGATACACACGGCTATGATACGATATTCCATCATGGAATGCCAGTGCCTATCTTCCGGCTTCATCATCAGACCTTGAAACCTAATCGTGGTCAAAGCTCATTCCAAGACTTTTCTAACAAGTCCAAACACAGCTATGATACGATGTTCCATCATGAAGTTCCAGTTCATATCTTCCGACTCCATTATCAGATCAGTTCGACAGTACCATATTATTGTAT
The DNA here is from genome assembly GCA_944548615.1 of Micropterix aruncella. Taxonomy (NCBI): domain Eukaryota; kingdom Metazoa; phylum Arthropoda; class Insecta; order Lepidoptera; family Micropterigidae; genus Micropterix; species Micropterix aruncella. The sequence continues at coordinate 21,291,297 of OX155959.1, forward strand.
TGTCATCAGAACTACATACAGCTGCCAATTTTCATGACGCTACGATCCTTGGAAGATGGTTAAATTAGTTACCTTAGATTCCATTACATAGTTAGTTACATACAAGTCGACCTAATAAAAGCGTGTTAATAAGGAATTGTGCCAATTAATAATTGCAATAATTCGGAATTTGCCGTTTTCCAATGAAAGCAAGTCATTCACTGTCGACCGCTTTCTTTGTATATGAGAAAAAAAGGATAACTACATTTTGAAAAGAGTATCTATAATGCCAAATTGACAGGCTGATTTATAAACTTGTCAATTTCTAGCACTATTATATTAGAAAATAAAAGTAGAAAAATCTGAAAAAAACACAGAAATAAACATGAAGGGCTATTTTTTATAATGAAAGAAAGATATATTTCCGCAGACGAACATCCGCAAAATATTGCACTCGATAATAAATAACCCCGAATCATCTCAGAGCTTCTTTGCTTAACTCCTATAGAATTAGCTCGCGGATCAACAAAAAAAAACAAAAAAAACAAATAGTTGCGCTGAGGAGGTATTTCGAAGAATTATAGCCCCTGCTAGGCCGAAGTGACATGAACAAATTCGAATAACGAATTTGTAGCGACGGCGACGGAATGTTTTGCATTTTTTTTTAAATCGAGACTCTTTCCAGTGCCATTTGGCCGATCGCCAGTTAGTATACGACAATGCCTCAGAGAACTAGAACAAACCGATGATACGTGGGCTAGCAGACATACCTACATATTACGGATACACTAGTAAAGTTTGTTAAAATAACATGTGTTGTGTCGCGTTGATTGCAAAGTGGGAGCGTTCGAAAACGCACAAAGTTTCTTGGCTGACGAATTTGAGTCAGAAATGAGAATTACATTTTTTTGTTCTATTCTTTTGTGTTATTTCTAAAGTCGAGATGTTATTATGATACAAAACCTATGGAGAGGAGGTCAACCTAAGAATTATGAGAATTGAAAATACAAAGAAACATCGGTTTTGTCACCCTAAAACATTCGGGTAGGAGGTTTGATACAGTTGTAATGGCGGAAGCGGCAACGCAAAGTTTTTAGGTTAGTTTAGTAGCTAATACATAATATATGTACATATTATGTACGCGGGAGCTAATGGGCCCTGTTGCAGTTTGGCCACTAAGACCCATGTGTTCAGGGTCGGTCAAACTAACGGGTCAACACCCATCCGGCGGCCTCCACGCAGAAGTGCGAGCCAGGGTACGACTCTGGCCTGCGGGCCAGTTTCTCCTAGCAGTCAACCTTCGGGGGCACCTGGGCGGTTTGCGCACCGTGCGGCGTCAGCCAATCGATTGTGCATTCTGACCGACAGCCGGGGGAGTCTGGAAACAGTACTGTCTCCTATAGTAAGGTATTGTCTTCTTACGGGCATGTGACGTAACTAGACGTGGACTGTTTTGACCTAAGTCTTCTGCGCTCACCTCACGGGAGACAGAACGATCTGATATCGTTAAAACTTCCTGATGTGATGGGTTCGCCCGTTGTAGTTGACAACTCAGTTGTAGATATTATGAATACTTATAGGATATGAGATATTCCAATCCAAATTTCACAATTTAATTTCAGCCCAGCAAGGCATCGGTAGAGCAAATTTTTATAAGTCTAATATTTCGAGGTTGAAATATGACTAGTCCGCTCCCTGGTGGACCGATTACAACCACAACGATTATTGCATGCCAAATTTCAGCTCAACCGGATTAAGTGTTTAGACGCTATCGTGGAGGAATACTCATAGCCAGAGACACAGACCGACTTCCATCTGGAAATGGTCTTAATCGTTTCAGAGGGGCTCCAACAAGATAGCTTCGTCTTCATATCGAAGAAAAAACCGCGCGTTCACAAGACTTTCCCTTCTTGTTAGTTGGTGGGCCAGGAAAGTAAACAAATATACCAAAATTTCAATTAAAATACATAGAGGACTTATTTCACTATCTGAGCGAATCTTCATTTTCTATATATCTTTAATAGTGAGCAAAGTGTGCTGGCCTCCCGAGTGCAATAAATTAACTCTACACACACAGACCGATGAATCCCTCATTCTCAAACAAGCGCAAAGAACGACGTGATAATAATCTAGACGGCATTTTTATGATTACATTGTAGTGAAAAGGGGAGTAAATTACGCATTCATTTTACGTCGCGAAACCGGCGAGTCGCCATGGTTCAGGTTAGACTACGGCAGCGCCAAAGGTTGGCATGATCAGGGTATAGGAAGGAATGCGTCCGTCCGGAAAGTAATAAGCATCAATTTAGGTAAGGAATGTGACACGGCCGTTCAGAGTTTGCCGTACTTTTTTATTCATTCTACACAACAGGCGATTGTGAGGCATAATAAGGTTTCTGCATTTTTAATATAAACTTCGTTTCAATAAATAAAATAAAATAACATACAATAGGACCTGCCATGGAATTCACCAACCGGAGTCGGGACCTTCATAATACTATTATTACACTTTCGGTGGTGAGCCGTGGATTCCGGACTAACGACCAGCTGCGGTAGGTTTAGGACAGCTGGCTTGCCACATGTGAGCGTATACCTTACCACTCATTCAATCCCCCTTCGAAACCATAGAATTTGAGATGCGGAAATCGCGGTTTTGGATATTTTCTTCTAGGAAGTTGTTGAGTATTTTCTCGGAGAGACCAGGATCTTTAAAGAGTTGAAACAGAGATTTGGCCCGCAGGCCACGAGCGCCAACTTTCACCGCGTGAAGGTGAACAGCGAAGCCGATCTACAATAAGGGCCATCTTCCGAGGTAGACAGTAAAAAGTTATATCTGGACGGAGGGCTGAGCATCCGAGACTTTCAGGGAATTTATACTGCTTAGAGACCGAATCGACCTCCAGAATTCAATCTGAAGCTTTCTCGATTACGAGATGGAATAGGCATTCTAAAATTCTTAATAAAATAATTCAACTAATCAAGAGTGTCTTTGTGGTCAGTAAAGTCATAAAAAATTTCGGCACTATAAAAATGCCAAAATTATTAAATTCACAAAGTGGAGGGAGATTCCAAAATTTTTGGCTAACGTAATAAATAGAAGGTTTAACAAAAATAAATAATTGGTATCAAAATTTCTGAAATATTTAAAAAGTGCAAATCCCTGTATTTTATTTGAAGAAACAATATAATCAAAAAACAGGGATATACCTACTGCTTCTAAATATTTATATTTAACCTCAACGAATTATTTTTGCAATATTTTTTTTCTATTTTCAATTTTACTGTCACATAGTGAGTTTAACAATTTTGGCATTTTAAAAATGTGAATATAATGTTTTTTTTTATTTAATGAATATTGTTTTAATCATGGAGCCACTCTTACTCGATTTGTTTTTTTTTTGGATATTATAATACATTATTTCTGTGTAGACGAGGTTTTTATTAAAAATAGCAGAAACCTCTGTGGGCCATTAAGTTAAAAAAAAATATTTGCATGCATTTCTGTCAATATATGTATAAGTATTATAGCAACACATTGTTGCAACTATGGTTGTCGACTACAGCGGGCGAGCCCGTCACCTCAGGAAGTTTTAACAATTAGTCGTTCTATCTCCCTGGAGTGAGCGCAGAAGACTTGGACAACACAGTCCACCGTCTAGCTCCGCCACAAACCCGTAAGGGGCCAACGCCTTAACCGCGAGATAGCCAAGAGTGTTCCACTCACACCCTTCTTCCAATTGTGAGCAGATTACTCCAGTCTCTCGATTGGTTACGAGGCTCTCTCTTACGAAGCGGTGAAACGGTGTAGGTATACCGAATCTATCGCGGACCACAGCGTCCTTTGCCCGGCTGTTCACCCAGGATCGGATAGCCGATGGTCGTTTCAAGAGCAGTCGCCGTAAGGTCCGCAACCACCCCCGCACTATAGGAAACAGTACTGCTTCCAGATTCCCCCGACTGTTAGTCAGAGTGCACAGTCGATTGGCTTACGCCGCACGGTGCGCAGACCGTCCAGGAGCGCTAGAAGTTTGATTCCCAGGGGAAACTAACCATAGGGTCAAAGTCCTACCCAGGCTTGCACTTTATGCGTGGAGGCCGTCGGATAGACATTGACCCGTGAGTGTGACCAACCCTGAACAGAATGGGTCTTCATGGCCAACTCAGCAAGGGCCCATTAACTCCCAACACATTGTTGAACTGATAATTCCATTTTATGATAGAACGTGTTGCCCATTCTCTCACCGAGGGGCGAGGTGCGCAATTGATTACCGCGTGTCAATAAACTGTTACGGGTTATGAGATCATTTTGCTGCATTAGCAGACACTTGATTAATTATAGTTCCGTTCAGAATGGCATGGCGCGCCAGAAACGCAAATACTCTAGCTATAATATTACAGATATTCTACTAACATCATGCACCTGATCGAACGGCATGCTGCAGACATGTTTTTTCACTTCATCAGGCCGCTAGCAAAAGAAAACAAAAAGAAACTTACAATACAGAACAAATATAGTTAACGATACTAATAAATTTTATCGTCTGGCGCGTACCACAGTTGCCAATTTCACAAACATGCGAAAAAATATCACATGAATCAAATTATTACGTCAAAAAAGCACTACTGGGCTATTAAAAATATTCAATGTATTTATATACTAGTTTTTATGATGCGGTCTCAGATGTGCCATTTTTTAAGTAGGTACTGATATCGTATTTCCTATGCGAAATATCGGAATGACCGAAAACTGTAAATCTTTTTAAGCTATAAAGAATTCGGGTATCGTATTTGGATTTTATCGCGAAGCGAAAGGTGAATTAATGAGTTTAAAAAGTTTACTGCTAGGTTTATAGCTTGCAAATTAAGTTAAAATTCAGTGTTTTTATGTTACAATCTGTTGAAAAGTATTCAACTTTTTTCCTCGTAAACAAATGAAGCTTTTTCATGTTTGCTGGAAGTGCCAGTCGCTGACAATCGGCCGATGAGTGACATTGTATCAAATGTAACGTAAGTTGGATTATATCCAAGTGAAAACCATTCACCAGATATATTAGGCTTTCGGGGAGGACGCTATGAGCAGCCACCTCAGCGAAAGCAGCTAGCTGCGACCCAGCCATTCTAGGTAGTTATTTATTTATTTATTTAGAACAAAATCAAGATTACTGCAGAGGGCTATATGATATTTGGTTTACGTTGTTACAAATCGTGCAGGAAAAACTAATTACACCCATAGGCATTGGCTCATCGCATCCCTGATGCTGATATTTTACTTCGGATATTGCTTTCCGCGAGCTGACTGGTATGATGTTCGGTCATATGAAAAAGAAAAAATAAACATTCACACTTGTATAATACACACACACTGAATTATCCCATTATACACTCATACATTAGTAAAAAATAAATTATGTATATACACAACACGAATACATAAATACAGTGAATACGACATATTAAACATATACATAATAAACTCTTATTATTATTATTAATTTACCTAATCAAAGATTGTGATGAGTTTGGTTTTGGCATAGAGTGGTCCTTTATCAAGCAAGAACGTTTTTATTGATCTCTTAAATGCTACTACCATGGTAAATTTATAAAGACTGTTGTCTTCCTGGAATGAAAACAAAGACTTTGATGGACTAAAGAACCCACATTCAAGCTCCGCCCCATGTCCGCCAGAGGCCAAACCTTAATGCGAGACACAAGGAAATGACAACCAGTAGGCACAGTATATACTGGGCAGTAGGGCATCCTCTCGCCCTGTCTTACCAGATCTGTCTTGTCACAGATTCGACGTCCCTTTTGCGGCATCTATGTAGGTACATACTTGACGTTAGTGGAAGTTCTTATTCCAATTTGTCCAAAGCGCCCTTTGCCCGTCCATGTCACGAGATCAGGTGGCCAATAGATCGTTTCTAAGGGTAAGTGACGCTGCGTCAACATCTACTCTGCTTCTTAGAAAACGAACGTTTACAGGCTACCACGGAAATTAACCAGGGCTCAACTGCCCAGAGCAGAGGTGTTCCCCGGCGAACGTTAGATCCTAACTGTCAAAGAACTGCAGGCTCTTCAAGTCAAATATCAGCATCCCTAGATACGGGCGTAGATACGGGCATCCCTAGATAGGTATGCGATGAGCTAACGGCTATGGGTTCAACTTGTTTTTCCTGCACGTTTTATTATGCTGTATATCGAATATCATAGCCATTCGTCTATAAATCATGTTTTTTAAAATAAAATAAAAATGAAATAAAAAAGGGTCGTCACTTTTCGGGGAGGTTGCTGGAAAGGAGTAGAACCGGAGATTGGACCGAGCAATCCAACGTATCTGATAGACGTTATTCGTGCCCGCCTACACGACCCTGTTGTCTTCAAAATTAGGACAGTAGGGCGGTGTCGACTACAACGGGCGAACCCGCCACCCCAGGCTGGTATAACAATATGTATTAATTCTTTCAGCCGTGGGATGAGTGTAGAAGACTTGAGATAAGACAAATCTACTGTCTAGCTCGCCAGCAGCCCGTTAGAGACCGACGCCTTACGGCGAGGCACCGAGAAAGGTTACAGCGGGCAGCCTCGCCCCTTTACTACCAGTTTTGGTAGTATATCTCCGTCTGGAATTAACCTTCAGGATCCTCCTGACTGGTTACGGGTCCGAGGTCACTTACGCGATCTCCACCTGTTGTATTACAGCGGTAATTCAGTTAGATATTATCGCGGACCTGGGCGTTCTTTGACCGTAGTGCCACACGGGATCGAGTGGCCTAAGGTCTTTTCAAGAGTGGTATGAAAACAGGTCAACATCCACCCCCGCTGCTTAGGAGACAGTGTATTTCCATAGTCTCCAGAACCCTTCAGCAATTAGTAAGAATTCACAACCGATTGGCATTTGCCGACTGGTGCGCAAACCGTCCAGTGGCGCCGGGATGTAATCCCGCCGGGAGAAACCGGTCCACCAGCTTTTGAGCCCTGAGACCGAGAGTCTTACCCGGGATAGCCTTCCACACTAGGAGGTTTCTGAATAGGAGCAAGGCTAAATCGTGACTTAAACCGATCCGAGAACAAAGTGGATCTTGTGGCCCAAGCTGCACGAAACCGTTCACCACCAAAAATATGAAAATGTACCGAATATAATTGAAAGTTTCCTATGACGTCACAGTCGGACCTTTGAATCGCTTGTGAACATTGCGAACGCAGCCATTGATAGAGACTATATACTCGTATTATGAATATACCTACGTAGGACGGCGGCGTCGAAGAATCAAGCGTCGTCGTCGCGATTCCGGTTCCGTGTTCGCACGTTCATGAAATCGAATTACTTCCACGTGCGCGATTTCTAATTGAAAAGTCGCAGAGGCAGGCGTCATAAATCATTCCGCCGTAATAATCCCGGCGATTTCGTCGGGCGGCGCGGCGCGGCCTTTATCGGACTCTCCCGCCCGGACGAGCTCCGTTTCAGGACTCGCGGTAGTCGGAGAGCTCACTGACTCCAGATCCAGGCAGCTAATGGGCCCTCTGACCATTAACCCTCCAACCGTGGGCGATTTTCCGATTGATTTTTCCGATTAAATATTGGATGAAGGATTGTAATAAAGTATTGAAACAAAAAAAACAAGAATGAAATTTACAAGTGAAATTTTATTGACATTTAGCCTACATTATAGGCTAAATGCGAATATCGCTTTCAAGGGAAGAATCAGAGACGAAAACTTATTATTAATTTTTCAGTTTATTGAGCACCATCAGTCTCGTCACAAGAAAGAAATCGTATTGAAAGAACTGAATGCTCAGTGAGCGTCTCCCGCTATTGGAGGGTTAAGACACATGAGTGGGAACGGCCTAAGGCACGGGTCAACACCCATCCGACAACCTCCATACGTCCTCCGAGTAGGACTCTGGCCTGCGAGCCACTCTTACCTAGTAGTCAACCTTCGGGCGCTCCTGGAGAGTTTGCGCACCGTGCGTCGTCAGCTAATCGATTGTGTATTCCGACCGATAGCCGGAGGAGTCTTGAAACAGTACTGTCTGCTATATATCGGGGGTAGTTATTAACCTTACGGCAACTGCTCTTGAAACGACCAATCGGCTACCCAATACCGGGTGAACAGCCGTGCAAAGGACGCTGTGGTCTTCGATAGATTCGGTAGACCGCGCAAGCGACCTCGATCCTGTAACCAGTCAGGAGGCAGGAGATATTCCGAAGGTTAATTCCAGACGCAGATATCCTTCCAAACTGGTGGTGAGAGGCGAGGCTGCCCGCTGTGTACCTTTCCCTGTGCCTCGCCGTAAAGCGTTGGCCTCTGACGGGCGAGTGGCGTAACTAGACAGTGAATTGTTTTTCGTCCCAAGTCTTCTGCGCTCATCTCACGGGTGACAGAACGACCTATTATCGCTAAAACTTCCTGAGGTGACGAATTCGCCCGTTGTAGTAGACAGCTCTATATTGTTCAGCTTCTATTCATGTCAAGTAATATGACACGAGATATACCTACCCATTTGCAGCGTCAATAGTCCTATCGTGAAGTCCTGTGTAGTTGAAAAATCTGTATTAGAGAGTAAGGAACATTTATGTTACCTTTTTTCGAAGACTATCGCGGTTGTTTACCATTATAAATAGGATAACATGAATTTACCGCGTGAAGTTTACAGCACTCTACGTTTCGGCGACGTTGCAACCACCGTTGTCCAGGAGAGACTGTTCTGTCTACCCTGGACAATGGCGGTTCTACAAACTTGACGGAGTGAATTCGTTTTATCCTATTTATAATAAACTATTCAGTGGCTAATTTTAAGAAATCACAATTCTTTTTTCATACATCCCGATTATAATATACTCGTTCAAGGTATGTAAATTACACCACTCACCTGTAAGATTGACTTATTTATATCCTCTGAAACTAGAATAGATTTACTTATTTTTTCAAAACAAAGGTAAGAATAACCACAGCTAGCTCTCGGACTACGAGTCCGCGTCTGGATAGAAGTCGGAGACGCAGCGTCTCCCCAACGATTGCCCCACGAATTTTAAATGCCAATTTGCATTTCTGGAATCATCAAAATAACGGCGATGTCGATTGGCTCCCCCATTCATGTGTTCATTCATTCATTTAACAGTTCGATAAATACTTAATAGTACAACAATTGCAAATGCGTAGAGAAATAGAAAGCCATATATTCAATGTATTACTTTAAAAATAACTAGGATGAAAGCGTGTGGTTTAAAAAAATGTTGTATATTAAAAAAAAATAGCAATCATGGTTGTGGTAATTTTGACACACGTAAAAGAAAATGGACGACTTTCTTGCTTGTCAAGTAACATGCAGGCATCGAATCGTCAAAACCATGCACCTAATATAGTGTAGTAATTTTACAACTACCATGGTACTTTAATAGAAGGAATATTTTCGAAAATAATAAATTACTTAATCTTTCAAATTTTGGTATTTATGCGCCTTTTTATGATTTGAAATTAGAATATGTAAAGAAAACATATTTTATTAGGTATTTAGAATAATAACATTTATTTAATTAAAAATAACTAATAATAATAAATATTTAGTAGGTATATAATTAAACAAACTTCCTCGCTTCATTTCACTATATATTAAGGGAATAATAAAACTATTAAATTACTGATGTTTGTTGCCAATTTAACAGCAAAAACAGGATAAATAATATAAATTACAAGCGCTCATTAGCAATTTAGCTCGAATTTTGCAACAATATGAAAACATTTTTACACGACTGCCCAACAAAAAGGAGTAAAATGTGTTCAGGGTTCATATACCTATGTATGTTTTATGTTTTTTATTCCACCATAACTTTGAAACGCTTGAACCGATTAAAAGTGCCTGGTATCGTTACGTAATCCTGAGTATCGTAGGATACCTTAAATGTCTAAATATCAAGTAAGTAGATGTCTAGATGTCCACAAATTAACATACATATATCGTGTTTAGTGTCAAATGAAAGGTCTGATTGAGTGCATTCCGGAAATACATTTATATCTATATAGATAAATACATATAATATAATTATAAATATAATAGTTCACTTTCTGTAACGGCAGTCGTGTTTTTTTATTCTTTTTAATATATTTACTTGTTTTACTTTATTTTAAGCCACTGAAGAAACTTAATCATTGTCATTAAAGGAAGGTACAGTGCTGGTAGTTTAATTAAATTCAATTGAGAGAAAATAATACAAACAATATCTATCGTTCAAAGAGAAAAAGACTTGTTCCTGTCCCTGAAATATATCATAAATCTTTGGTCTTCCCAGCACTATAAATGTATATATGCAATGTATGAATATGGGTATGCATATGGGTATACATAGAGGTAACGTCCATTTCGGCCACTGCAGCAAAGTGCCTAAACATTTTCCTTTTTGATTAGTTGTAATTATTACGTTACCTTTCTAGCTGCCATAAATCTTGCCATCATCCGTCCGGCGACGGACGCAAACGCTGTCATCTCGCTCGCCCTCGGCGCAGCCTCAGACAACGAGAGCGGGACGACGCTATACAGGTCAACCGGTATCCTTTCCGTCTCGACGATAATTTTTCACTGACACTGTAATTTCGGTACGAAAATTGAGGATGCTCGTAAATCAAAATAGGAGACAGGCAAAGGTCCGGTTATTAAGATGTAATCTTTGTTGTGTAACTAATTTAATATTTACCGGTCCGACTTTTGCTTTTCACGGATATTAGACCAATCTGAGCGCGTCGGACAGGATTTGGGACCAGCCAAGCGCTTTCATTGATAGGGTTAAGGTAGATAGTATATCTATAGGTACCTAGGTAATTGAATATACCTCCATATGTAGGTATATTCCGTTGTTGACTTTGATGTATTTGTGAATAACGAACACAAAGAATGAATAGGTATAAAACAGAAAGTTATACAGAATGAGTTTTTAGCTAAAGAAGTCATTTCATTGGCTAAATCAGTACGACGAACTAAGCAACTTTTAATATATATAAAAAAAACACAAAAACTTTTCTTTTTAATGAAAAAAAAATGTGTGAAAAATAGTATAAAAACCCATTTGCATGTGCTCTACCTAGCGGTAGGTAAAATATCGCTAATATTATTTATTAGCGATATTTAACCTACCGCTGGATTCTTCAATATAATTTAATATAGGTACCTACAAATTAGACAAAAAAATAAAAACAAACAAAAAAATACATTAAAAGATGTTTACTTCGTCATACTGGCGATTCACCTACTACAAGAATGATACTAAAACACATATAGTATCTTAAACATCTAAAGTATCAAAGCTATATTCAATAATCATCTATGGATGGTTTTCGCTAAATAGTCTTTGATTCATAAACTTATGAGTGTGATAGAAATGATTTCAGGACATAAAAATTAAAGCATAATTTTATTTTTTGTATCATACCTACAATAAATATTGCTAAGCAAATACGTAAATTAAAACTTAACGACGTGTTATTCGTCGATTAAATGAGTTGCATGTCGTATGGGTAATTCAAGATTACGCATTAATTTGGAACACACACGAAGTTCACTGTATAAGAAGTAATAAATTATTTTTGACCTGCTTGTAATTAACTCAATTTATCAATGTCTAATATCAGCATGGCTCAATTAAAATGAACATAAAATACTGCTGATAACAGCAATATATATATATATATTATATACATGAATTCGCGCATTTTTTTATTACTGTGGCCTTTAGTAAGTGATATAATTATACATTTATAATTTGGAATATATTTTGACGTCAAATTTTCAGCGTCACGCATTTTTAAACGAACGCTATACAAATTCAGGCGTCAAGATTATTAATAATGCGGAGGCTCGACCATGCAAAAATGCGCCCTCGCGCAGGGGGGCGACGGGTCGCATTAGCGTGTCCCCGCGGACACATTCACTCCTTGAAATATTAATACGGTAGGGTTTCTAAATTACGACCCTAAATGAAGATAGCTGCTCACAGCGACGGCTTTTTTCAGTCACCGAAAGTCAAACCGTAACGAAACAAACTCCTTTCTGCAGGGCGCGCTTTTGTATATGTGGGTTTTATTCGGACCTTTTGTCGCGGAGAGTTACGACGACTAGGACGCATAATTTATTACCCTAATTATTGCGTATGAATATTATAATGTTTGTTTTTCGTATGATGTATGGTGATTTGGTCCCATGGGCTGTGTACCTACAAATGTGAATGCAGAGTTTCTGGAGAGATGTTGTTATAGTGGTGTACAATGGACATAACATATGCGACATCTTTACAATTAGTATTTTAGAGTTTTATCATAATAGTATACAGAATGAACATTCCTTACAATGTTATTAAAAAATATTAGCTATGATATACAATATATAAATAGTGTGCGAATTATTGCGAATATTTGTAATAATTAAAAAAACATTTACTTATTTTTTTATTTTATATATTTATTTATTTATTTTATTTATCCCTAGTATTACATGATTAAATTTCCTATAGCATATTTTACATGATTTAGCCGTACATGCAAAATGTAGAACCCTGAAAATTTACTAAAGGTGCGGCTTTGGTGGGATTTTATCACCTCACTAGACAGAGCCTGTATTGAGGTGATATTTAGTACTGCGTTCATCTGTCGGGTGTACCTATAGGTAATTTCTGTAGTCATGGAAAATCCTACAAGTGTATATTGTATAACTATTATAGTATATATATTACACAAAAAAAATATGAGATATAGTATATATGGGAGATATATGAATAGGTACAGTTATGAGGCTAATGAGATAATAATAACAATAATAAGTAATATAAATCATCTTTGCACCTATTTAATAGCGTTAGTTACAAACGACTCACAGTGCTCCCTCGTCGAGTGTATAATAACCATAATGTTACCAGTCTTTGGAAATGAGCGTCATATTGAATGATTGTAGCTTGGCCTAATTGCGTGGTAAATATGTTATGGATTTTTTTCGCTAGGTAAATATAGTGTCTTTCTCCAAAGGTCGTTCTCATTTTTGGTTGTACATGTCTGTCTTTATGTCTTGTGTCGTGTCTATGGGCGTTACTGGTCGGCTTGCCGTTGTCACGTTTCCGTTGCCGTTTATTGGCTATTTAAATACATACATGAAGTAAGTAGGTACGTGTATATATCGAGTAAGTCAATTTAAGGAAAATGTGCAGAATATTCTTATTACCCAATAACAAAATTTATTCTAGGACTTCGACGCTATTGAATTTTCTTGTTTTATATATTTATTTTTTACTACATATTTTTTAACTATTGACTCTACGTTACTAAATCAAATCATTTTGTCCAATAATCCATCACAATCAGAGATGGATTATTACATTTAATTTATGTGAAGTATTTCTATTGCGCCATTTTTTATTGATGTTATTTTATATTTGTTATATTTCTAATTGGACTATTATATAACTGAATATTCGTTTTTTTATTTTGACTATCTGCATTTTTCATATATACCTAATTTGGCACTATAGTAGGTTAAATTATTTTAAAAAGATTTTATTTTTTATAATATAAATTTAATGATTAATTACATTTAAAATTAACAAAGGATCAATATGTAAACATAATATGTGTTATAGGTACTAGTAGGTATACTATATAAGGTAAATAATATAAAATAATTTGACAATACCAAAGTAGAGTTTTTTACCAACTGGCTTATTTTATAAATAAAAAAATAATATAAAATATGATATTCTCCATTAGCTTGAACGACTTCTTCGATTATTTGGGTAGGGAATTCATGAGGTTCTTACAGTTTTTCATGATTTATGAGCCCAGGAATCATACTCGAATTACTGCCTCTATCATCTTTGTCTTTGCCTAATAAAGCATGGATCATGATTAAACAATAACCCATAAAATTTCAGGATAATTACGGTGGGTGTTGTAAATATTGAAATAATTAATGCTTATCTTCGGAAATTGAAAAAAGGAGGAACTAAGGATAACATAATCTTTCAGTAAAATATTGCATGATGGCTATGGCACTACTTCGATAAGAAAACTCACCGTACTTAAATCCCTTTACAATTTATGGGCTACTTGTAAACACAAGGGCGGAAATTCAGATTAAATTTCCAGATTCATATTCATATTATAGATAAATGTAAACTGTAAGAATCTCATGGATTTCAGGCGCAAAACCTTAACCTTTTCATTGAAGCTATTTGAGAAAATCACTCGATGAGTATTCATATTATGAGTATTTAAAATGAGTATTCATATTATGGAAATTTTAGACCATGTTTAAAATATTAAATATATATATATATATAATGCTTATGTTTGAATGAGATATACTTAGATATGTTTGAATGAGATAAAATTAAACTATTGATCACTTCGGCAAAGCCGTTTTCCAAATGAAAGTGACATTACGAAATAATTCAAATTTCGAATGCTACCAACTCTGAACTAAAGTGTCATCTATATCTCTTTAAAAATTCACATGTATAAGGTATCTCAGACAGGAATGTGCATTTCTTTTTCTATGACCTTTTATCACTTCTCGGACAGTTGAACTACCAGCGATAGAAGAGCCATATCTAAACTGGGGTCATGTTACGGTTCATAAACCTATCTTACAACTTTAGTAAGTATACATATATTAATATGCAGTGTACACAAAATAATGGTTATTTCACCAGTTACACAATTAAATTAGTGGTTATTTGATGGGTCGTCCAAAATGTGATTTAATTTAAGTCCTCTTGTTGTTCCTATAATACAAATATCTCCAATTTGCTCGCTGTCAGGATCGCTCACTCTTACACTTTCTAATATAATAAAAATTTAATTTTATTTATTATTGAACATTAATTTGAATGAGGTAAGTACATATTTTAAACAATCCTAATTAGGTAAAACCTGTGTTGCCTATGTCAGTTGACATAATATGAATATACATAAAGAAAAATTAGTGAAAATAATATATTTTTGAAAGACTCCATCATATAAACTGTAATAGAACTTAATTTACATACGCATACAATGTATTTTGCTAGTTTTCATAAGCCGCACATATACATTTTGGCTATTTCAGTATGGAGTTTATTAAAATATCGGTTTGGTTTCTTCGTAAGTCAATTAGGTAACCAGTTTGAAGTTAGTTTTTTTTCTGTTTCCATGAAGTTTTAACTTACTTTCTATGATGTTGTAGAATTCTGGGGCAAAGTAATCAAAATGTGTATGGGAAAATGTTGTTTTTTTTTTAAATAGGGAATTAAATAAAGTCAATGAATCCTCTCTATCAAAATACAGCGTGTGCTTCTTAAGAAACACAAATAAAATATTCTTATATTAAATTTTCTGTTTTAATTATCTTTCTTTTGTGGTGTCATTGCACTGAGATTTACGAACTCTCTCAATCTGGTGAGTCTTTGTCTTATTTACGAGAAGGCCATATTCCACTGCATGGACTCGCCGGTTGAGCTCTGATAAACTCGCCCAAATGTCAAAGAGTAGAGAAGATAATGCAATGCAAGTGCATTCAACGTCTACAAGCGTGCGGGCAATATAAGTAGGTACTGATTACAATTCGATAAGCAGACCACTGCCATTGTATGACACAATGATCTATTTTTGGATGTGAAACTAAGAGAACTATATAGTACATATCTAAGTCCATTATTATTTATTTATTTATTTGTTACATCCCGGTAGAGAGTTAACAGTGTGATCGTACAGATATAATATAATATAAATATATTTTAGATAGATAATATTAAATTAAGTGTAAAATATATCTACGTTAGTGTTAAGTGCATATGAGTGCTCACTGCTGCAGTCGCGCATATGGGAATTATCTTATTCTGTCTTACAAGGCCCGGTGCAAAGCAGCTGCTTCCTTAGCCGCGGGCTAGACTCCAATCGCACCATACTTTCCGATTTCTACACCCTTTTATTTTCGAGAAAATCAGCAGCTTTTAATACAATAACTAACAGGGCTTTTATCTATTTAAGTACCTATATATATATATATATATATATATATATATATATATATATATATATATATATATATATATATATATATATATATATATATATATATATATATATATATATATATATATATATATATATATATATATATATATATATATATATATATATATATATATATATATATATATATATATATATATATATATATATAAGATGATTATAAAGTAAATAATTATAAAAGCCACTTACATCGTGACGAAGGATTCCCTTGATCGGATTCGGGAATGCTTTAGGTGTTAACGAGAATGATGAATGCCTCTCACTTGCGGAAAGAGGAGTAGGTTTAAGTTGGGCCCATTTTTCAACTAGTAAACGCTCACCCTTCATCCAATTATCTCAAAAATTAAGCTAAGTTTAAGTTTACGTTTACGTTTTAGTTTACGTATAAAGAAGGATTGTAGCTTAATTTTTGAGATAATTGGATGAAGGGTGAGCGTTTACTAGTTGAAAAATGGGCCCAACTTAAACCTACTCCTCTTTCCGCAAGTGAGAGGCATTCATCATTCTCGTTTTAACACCTAAAGCATTCCCGAATCCGATCAAGGGAATCCTTCGTCACGATGTAAGTGGCTTTTATAATTATTTACTTTATAATCATCTTATTGATCAATTCTAAAAAGAATATATACACAAAACTATCAAATATTTCAAAATATTGAATTTTTACATATTTTATGTTTCGTTCATTGTAAATAATCCATTTAGGTTAAAGGTAATCTTTCCAACTAATAGGAAAGAGCTGACTGCTTCCTTTCATTGATATGAGGGCATGTCACGCTTTTAGTTTTAAGTTTTCAGCTGAATATTGATCGCAGCTTCTTTATATCGCACCTTTAGAAAATAAAAAAACGAAATTCGAAATTTTAAATTCTTCCATCTGTCAAGTAGCTCGTCTTGTCTTGTTATTTCCCCTGAAATAATAGAGTTTACGTATAAAGAAGGATTGTAGCTTAATTTTTGAGATAATTGGATGAAGGGTGAGCGTTTACTAGTTGAAAAATGGGCCCAACTTAAACCTACTCCTCTTTCCGCAAGTGAGAGGCATTCATCATTCTCGTTAACACCTAAAGCATTCCCGAATCCGATCAAGGGAATCCTTCGTCACGATGTAAGTGGCTTTTATAATTATTTACTTTATAATCATCTTATTGATCAATTCTAAAAAGAATATATACACAAAACTATCAAATATTTCTATATATATATATATATATATATATATATATATATATATATATATATATATATATATATATATATATATATATATATATATATATATATATATATATATATATATATATATATATATATATATATATATATATATATATATATATATATATATAATATATAATTTTAGGGTCCTTTAAATTGAAGACCATTTCCTCAGTCAAAGGCTTTTCCGAAAAATATTTTTTTTGTTTTATGTATTTCTAGCTGAAGATATTAGCGATAATTTCTAGAAAACGGTACAAAAACCATTATGTGAGTTTTTCGAATGCAGTCCATAGAACTCTGTGGCTCGGTGTCATGTGAGAATATTGTTGTGACATAAGCGAAGATGTTAATACGTACCTACACATGTTACAAAAGAGAAATTATAGGACTCTACCGAGATACTTGTCATTTGATTTGCTTAAGAGACGAGGGAACAATTATTAGAAATTATTAATTTTCAAATTAATTACGGTTTTTTTGAGTGATCTCTACATCAGGTTTTTTTTTTCAAATTGTGAGTTTCTAACGGTTTCATGTACCTACCTCTCTCGGAGCCGGGGATATCAATGAAAATAAATTATTAGAAAACGATACCAAACTCTTTCTTCAGCAGGCACAAATTATGAGTTTTTTCAAAGTGATTCATCATCCATATATAATCTTTGATTCTGCGTCTTGTGATTTTTTTGTAATGTCATGCTAATACACAGAAATATTGAGAGATAATAATAGAGGGACCCAACCAAGATACTGAACTCTTTGTCTTGTATAATCGAAGAACCATATTATTATAAAAGTGTCAATTTATAATTATTAGTAGTACCTATGCGTTTAGATTTATTGATGTCTGACTTAAAACTTACAATTATTTGCTTAATTTTAATGTAATCGATAGGAAACATTTTATGAATAAAAATGTTCAACCTGTACAAAAACATTTTTACTGATAAGTATAGGTAACATCTAGAGAAAACGGTCCTAAAATACTATGGGAGATTTTGTCAAAGCGATAGATCACTGCAATTGTATCCTTGTGATAAAAAGTTACACTTTTATAACAGAGATATTAAAGAAGATTGCTTTTTATAATTATCAGTATATGTTTAAGAACTAAGAACGTACAGTTATTTGTTTAAATAACTAAAATGTTGCTCCTATAAAAAGGGTTTTTTGTTGATGTTTCATTTTGATAAACAGTCCTCTACTAAAAAGGTGTTGTTATTTTTTTAAATTTTATAAACTCCCATGAAGAACCTAAAAGTCGAAACGGTAGCTAGGCAACATAGAATATAGTCCGTTACGCGCCACCTAATCGCTCAACCTTCTACTGAATGCGGGCAGAGGAGAGCGGCCGATATATCGCCGTCGCACTCTACGCTCGCGAAAGAGGGGTCGGCTCGCCAGAGCGAGACGGTCCTATTAAAAAGGGACGGCCGCATAACTAAGTCCTTGTAGCATCGCCAAAAGTTTTTGTTGTCTAATACCACAAATAGCAGGTCTAAGCCTGATCTTGGTTTTATCCGGTGCCGATCTTTGATGTATGACTTAATGATCTCGATCTTCTTTCCCGTTCGTTACAAAACCTCGTCATTACGCATTTTCTGCATCCGGCTAATGCGCAGCACATAGGACTATACAACCAACCACATGTCGTACCTATATTGCTGTTTAAGCAAGTAAACCTCCTGATACATATCTACGATTCCGTACAAAAAACATGTAGCATCACAACACTACCCCCCCCCCCCCCCCCCCCGCCACTTCTTTCCAACTCCACTCCATCTTTCGAAATTTTCTATTACCTTTTGAATTTTATGTTTACCTGTTAGTGTTAATGGTCAGTTTTATCTGTACCTACCTATGTACCCACATTATTTGTTGACCATATTATAATTTAATACAAATACAAATTGGCCATGAAAACATCATAATCGGCCGATTTTAAATAATCGATTGTATCACCGCAAAATATTCCCGGAAAGTAGAAAAGGACTCATAGTAGGATTTTGAGCGTGATGTCCCTTCAGGAAGGAGGTTGACCCAATGGAAAGGGATAGTCGGCGACGAGTGCGGTTAGTAAGAATATAACGCATTAAACACGTTCGATTTAATCCGTTACCCAAATGTACTGACGGGCGTAAATTCAATGTGAGTTTGTCCCAACAACTCTGGGTACCAAGTCTATAAGTCCAACATTTCGAGATTGAAATATGACATGTGCGCTCCCTGGTGGTCCGATTTTCAACCAAAACATTTTCAACTCTTGCCATGGCTAAATGAAGCATGCATGCCGAATATGGATGTGAAGAATAATAAGGGAAAGTAGCTTAAACATTTATATGTCCAAAGTATGTAGCTGTACAACAAACTATGCTGTAGCGAAAAAATATATGCAATTGAATTTTATAAATAATTAGTTTTCGTGTTTCTAGTGATAACGATAATTTTATAAATAACAGGAATTCTAAATCACATTGTTGTTTTATGGTTACATAAAAGTTTTCTTTTCACCATAATTTAGTTTCCATATTTACATCCTATTCTATATTATTTATTTGTCTATTCCAGAAATATACAACATTCATATCGAAAGTACAAAATAGAATGCCCAATCAATAACAAAGCCAATGATATTTCTAAGTATTATCAATAATTAATTGGTCTGTGTATTCGCAAATTAAATTTAGAATATAGTTAAATATTATTTTATTTCCTATTTAAAACATTTTAATTTAGTTTAACCGCCCTACCTATACGAACGTAGGTAGGTAGGTACGTGATACGTCCGCTATCATTATCATACAGAAAAAAATATATTAAAATATATAAATAAATATATTAATACAAATTTATATAAAACCGTTATATAATAACCGCTTATATAAGCCGCTATATATTTCGTCTGGTATATGTTAAACAAGTATTGTTATTGAGAAATCTAATAAAAAAACCCAAGGACTTACCTACTTTTTTAATCATAACCCAAAGGTATGATGGCGGTTAATTTTATTACGGGTATGAAAATATAATTTTGTAAGAGGGATGTGTAAGAGGGTATACTTATAGATAAATTAAATGTGCCTGTAAGTGTGGGGGTGTGTATATGTGTGAGATGATATAAATAAGGCGCGGATATGAATACGCATATATGGTCGCTTGTGTGATCGTTGAATATACCACTCATTTACCCCGTTCCAGACCTATACTTACTCTAAGATCGCTCTTTTTACGGAGGCAAGGAAAGTCATATCGGGACTGTCAAACACTTCAACATAGTTAAATGTATCATTGTGTTTCTTCGTGATTCTGTTTATATCATATGTGATAGCAATTTTAGCGGGATTCGTCTTACGTGGAGGCTGTATGAATTAGTACAGTTAACTTGTATAATTAGAGGGTACCCTAATATAGATATTCTGCAGTAAGTACCTACCTATGGACTCTCTATTAAATTATTGTCATTATTTATTAAACCTTTATTAGTTATTTATATTTAATTATTATTAGTTATTTATATTTAGTCGTTATTTTGTCGTTTAGCCGGAATTCCCAATGAGCAGAACGGGTCTCTCGAGGACGTCTCAGGAAGAACACGAGACCCACAACGGAATGCCCATTTTTGAAGAATGAAAGAACGTTGGCGATCTGCTGTACTAGCTCATATACGAGGATTGCTACTTAAGTTTTGAGACAGACCAGTAATAACAATTATTTTTAATCGAAAATTGCTTTATTGTTTTTCGAAATACTCTCCATGAAAATTATTACACTTTTGCATGCGTTTGAACCAATTTTCGAGGCACTTATTTCTCTCCGAAAAAGGTAGTTCCAAAACATGAGCTTTGAAAGACTCTACAGCTTCTTCAGGCGTCGAAAAACGTTGATCTCGCAATTTATTGTTGACTTGCGGGAATTAAAAGAAGTCATTGGGTGCCAAATCAGGGCTGTATGGCGAATAACCTATCAATTCAGTGTTTTGAGTGCTTAAAAAGTCACTTGTTTGACAAGAGCTGATGTGTGAGAGCTCGCATTGTCGTGGTGGAGAATGATCAGTCTTTGGGGGTAGATTTTCCTCATTTCTCTGAACACTTCTGGCAAACAAATGGTTGTGTAACATTCAAAATTTACCGTACGACGTTGCACTAAAAGCACTATTGCGATATTACTATTTCTGCGAAGATACAAGCCACCATTTGCTTCGAAGGGCTTCGTGCGCGAACAAATTTTGTTGGATTTGGCTCGTTTGGCAAAAATATTTTTTAGTTTCTTTCAATACTACTAATGTTAATATCGTTTTGTAGACACCACATACAAAAGAAGCGAAGCATATTCGAGATCGCTAAGGATACAAGCGTATTAGAGTGTTCATAATAGAGCTGAGCTGGAGAAATGTATATACCAGCAGAAATATATTTGGAAAAAGCCTTATTATTTACCTTAGCCTTTACCTTACAAGTGATTCCTGTGATCCTGGGGCGTTTAAGTCAGTAAGACAGATATGTAACTAATTATTAACTATAAGTTACTAATTCACTAAGTATTTTAGTGTTATAATATGTCTACGACAGACGTCTAAATGTATCGCCATGTCTAAATGTAACGCCAAAATATGGTATAACGGTATTACATATATTTTTGTATCTCCTATATATTTCATATTATTTTTATCAAGTGAATTGATAAATACATTATTAAGTTATATTTCTGATCTTTCAATTCGATGATAGATGTTTTGTAAATTTTTATTTCTAAATTTATTTCAGTTTGATTCTGGGTAATTTCTTTATGTACCTACAACTGGATGAATTGAACTTTCCTGTTTATTTTGTGAGCTTAAGAATATGAGGCCAAGAATATTGGTTGTGTCGTAGCGCGTAAGATCCCCTCCCTGCACCAGAGCTAGAGGTGGTATGGCAGCGCCGCTGGCAAACTCCCGCCATCCGGCCGTCACGCGGATCTTTTGACAGCTGACTGAGACGGGCATCCAATGGTCGGTCGCCGCCTCTGATTGTATTGTCCAATTGCGACCATCACCAGACACCGCAGGGCCCACTGTATCCGGAGTGCTCTTGACAGCTCGAATCCGCTCAATAGTCTCCTAAACGTACGAAAGGCGGGGGCACCAAACAAATGTTCGATAATACATATTTGTTTTTATATTTGTATATTTAATAAATACCACATCTTATATTTCAACTACCTAATATTACACTAGGAAAAAATAATGACTTTTAAATTAAAATGAAGCCATAAATTAAACCATCTCAATCCTATTTGACCCCATGTACGTCACACATCTAACTAGGCTTATAAATTTATGTATTCTTAATGCCTGTAGGTACCTAGATGTTATGACTTATTTTAGATTTTTAGCTGACATAATAAGAATAAAGTTATTAGATTAGTAATAAACAAATGTTATGTAAAGATTTAAAATATATATAATATATTTACTCCATACTATATATATATGTATATATATATATATATATAGATATATAGATATATATATATATATATATATATATATATATATATATATATATATATATATATATATATATATATATATATATATATATATATATATATATATATATATATATATATATATATATATATATATATATATATATATATATATATATATATATATATATATATATATATATATATATATATATATATATATATATATATATATACATATATACATTCTTTACACAATACTAAAAAAAGGGTCTCAAAGAACTATATATATATAGTATATAATATATAACTATATATATATATATATATATATATATATATATATATATATATATATATATATATATATATATATATATATATATATATATATATATATATATATATATATATATATATATATATATATATATATATATATATATATATATATATATTCATTGTGTAAAACAAATGTAATCTCCATTGCATAATTAAACCTTAAAGTGTGGAAATTATATTGGATTTCTGGACTTATAGCTGAGAAAGGAAATTTAGGTATTAACCCTTTGGGACATATATGATTATTTAGACATTTTGACAGATATTCTACATGTCCTGTAAATTGTGATGCTTTACGAGAATGATAATTAACCTGATTTAACCAATAATTATATTCGTTCATAGTGATACATGTGATAGCAAAATAAGTAAGTAAAAAGTGTAAAATTGTTTATATTTTGATATTTTAAGGGTGTAAATTTTTTAAAATTATTTTCAATAATATATAAAATTAGATTCATGAAAAGTTACTTATCTGGGGTCCTGGTGGACCAGAAACATTTTAACGATAGTTAATGTCCTCTTTAAATACTTAGGGCAGCAGCACCTGTTTCCGCAATTGATAACTTATGATGTTCTTAGTTATTGCAGCAGAATTATTGTATGCCCTTGGATGTAATAAGTACCTATAGGATCTGTAACAGAAATGGATGTTAGTAACTTATTTTAGAAGAAATTATATGACTGAGAATATTTCGACACTAGTCGTATTCATCTCTATGACATTTCTATATACCTATATATATATATATATATATATATATATATATATATATATATATATATATATATATTGATATTTTAAGGGTGTAAATTTTTTTAAATTATTTTCAATAATATATAAAATTAGATTCATGAAAAGTTACTTATCTGGGGTCCTGGTGGACCAGAAACATTTAAACGATAGTTAATGTCCTCTTTAAATACTTAGGGCAGCGGCACCTGTTTCCGCAATTGATAACTTACGATGTTCTTAGTTATTCGGCTGCAATAACTAAGAACATCGTAAGTTATCAATTGCGGAAACAGGTGCCGCTGCCCTAAGTATTTAAAGAGGACATTAACTATCGTTTAAATGTTTCTGGTCCACCAGGACCCCAGATAAGTAACTTTTCATGAATCTAATTTTATATATTATTGAAAATTATATATATATATATATATATATATATATATATATATATATATATATATATATATATATATATATATATATATATATGTATATGTATATATATATATATATATATATATATATATATATATATATATATATATATATATATATATATATATATATATATATATATATATATATATATATATATATATATATATATATATATATATATATATATATATATATATATATATATATATATATATATATATATATATATATATATATATATATATATATATATATATATATATATATACATATATATACAATATATACATTCTTAACACAATACTAAAAAAAAGGTCTTAAAGAACTTTAATATTTTTTTGTGCAATTTGAATTCATTTTTTTATGGTCCCTTGATCATCAAACTATCTTCCTTATTTTGAGTCTTGTCCAGGACTGAGTGAGGCTTCAACGTCTGTCTACTGCTAGCCTGCTCCATTGTTTACAGTACAACGCACGCACACATTCGCGTCTACTCCACGCGGGTAGCGTAGCTGTGTGCGCGGAGCTAGCGTGACCGTCCATGTGCCGTGTGTTGTGTGTGTATGTTGTGTGGGGAGAGGCCGCGCGGCGTTGCCCGTGTTGGTGGCTCGTGGCATTGCACGCCGCGCGCTATGACGGCCCGTAGATTTGACAGCTAGCTCAAAGCGGAGCAGCACGCTCGCCGGGCCCGTGCTCCGCGCGAATTTCGAACGCCGCACGAAAATAATAATACGACCACGAAAAATAATAATAATAATAAAACGCCGCGAGTGCCCCCCAAATGCCACCGTGAGAAAGAGGCGATGCCTCCCACGTTCGTGTGCGGTTCGCAAATTAGTTGGAACACATGTGTAAATAATAATAATTACGTGCCTGCGCACACCTAGCAGTGTCTTTGTGGATTTTGAACACGTCGCCTGAACGAAGGTACGGAAACTCAGTGTTTCGCTATGTTCAACCAACGTAGAATCTTCCCAGGAGACAGATAGATGGCAACCAGGTTTGTGTCTTCCTTCCTTATAAGACATTTTATATAGGAAATAATAGCAAGAAAATTAACGTTAAATAATAAACAAGTAATTCAGTAATGCACGCATACCAACCTTTCCATGAATTGCGGATATAATTCAAAATGAATCAAATTAGATTTATTTACAATATAGAAATTCGTAGATATCTATGGTCATAGACATACCAACAAGTGAACATTTCAGAACATGGAAATAACTAAAACTTCGTTAATGAGATGTTTTTAGTTTCGTAAATGGGACAACATTAAAAAAACAATAGTTTACTGTAGGTAAGTACTAACGATTAATGCTGTCAAAGTTATTACTTTGAGTACGTAAGATGTATTACTACTGAGTACGTAATTGAGATTCAATTACTACTGAGTACGTAAGATGTATTACTGGATAAAATCATCAACTCGTGTCTAAGAGATGCCACTGCAATATGAATTACAAAAAAAAACTAAGTAATTTAAACTTTTGGCACATGGACAGAGCGAAGGTTGATTTTACAACAATAGAAAACAAACAACGCAAATCAGATTTTTGTCGCGTACGAGGTCTCACATAGATCGCCGACACATATAGGTATATTAGGAGGAATTTTATGGGAACAAGCCCACAATAAAATTCGCAAGGGTATCATGGACGAATAATGTAATTTCCTTAAAATTAAAAAAAGAATGGAAACGACCGTGCAAATATACATGGTACCTACCTACCTAGTCAATCCATCGGTAGGTACCTTTTTAACTACATATTGGAAATAATAAAAAATCTGCATAATGTGTCCAATCTGCATTTTCAATTACCTACGTCTAACCATTCGATATTAGGCATCTCATTGAAGATGCCTTATATCTAACGGTTTATATAAGAAGGCTCGGTATTTTTTAAAATAAAGTTTATATATGGTGTCTAAGTGACTGTTCTATGTTTGCTTACATATACATTATATAATTCGGTTTAATGATAAATTTAATGATTAGAGAGCATGTCGTCACGTGGTCAAATCGCTCTCTGGCCCCAGTTGGGTCTTCATAATCGTCCCCATTATCAGGGCCCCACTTATGTCCTCTTATTATGCATGCATGTAATCGATTAAACTGTCAAAAGGTTTACTACGGCCGCCCAGCCGCCCGTTCGGGGCGCATCGGCCGCCCTCCGACGAAGGCCGAACACGGCCGGTAATGTGGCTAATTTGTTACATTCTTTATTCGGGGCCTCCTCCGACCGCCATTGGGCCTCAGAGCGCCGCGCCGAAGGAGCCTTTCCATTTTTTGCCTCGGCCTCATAGGCGCAGGTATTATTTTAATAACGAAATGAAGTCATTTGTCAGTCGGCCTCGTTTTTGTTTAGGATAAGAATTGAGCCGTTTTCGACCCGACCGAAGCGACGCCCGCACATTTATCACCCCGGATAACTTACTCATTAACGCATGAGCGAAAAGTAACGCGCTAGAGAAAGTGTTAATCATCTGTAACAGGTGGCATAGGCTTTGGAGGCTTTTGGCATTATCTTATTTTTATTGACACCATAATTTGAGTATACATGTATATAATATATATGGAAGAGTGGGGCATAACCGGGATTTTATCCTTTAAGGATGATGGGATATACATTTTCCTGTCCATCCTAGAACGGGCTAGTCCCAGTTGGGTGACAGAATCAAATAAGCAAAAGGTTAAGGTTTTGCCATTCGGTTCCTGTTATTTTTATAAGCAAAAACAATGTTTTATAGTAATTAGTTCTTAAATAAATAAATAAATAAATAAATATATGTCCCATAACTTCAAAATAATTTTATAATTTATCTAATACGAATAATTTATAAATTGTATTTATTCCATGCTATAGAGACTTCCATGCTATTAAGACATTTTAATAGTACCAAAAAGAATGTGTAAAAATATATCGTTTTTTTTTTAGATATCGAAATCTTTCAAATAGTTTTTAATTTTAGTACGGTTCTTTAGGATTCATAATTTCTGAGTTAAATAATAAAATAAACAAATTTTGGAGAAAGTTGTAACTTTGCCTCTTTATGGACCATAGAGACACTTATGTCCCATCAATTTATGCAAAATCTATAGAACCAATTTTCAGCCTTTATGCTTTATAATAATCAATATATAATATTATTAGATATTTTGATAATATGAAAATATTGGATTTTTAGGCCAGAATACTGAAAACTGCCTTGGCAGTCAACGTTATAAAAATGATAATTATGCCTCACTAGGTGGGGCACAACGGGATATACTTTTAGAGCTACCCAGTTTTGCCTCTTTGATACAACACTTGAGTAAAATAGCAAGACCATTTATTACCTTGAGGTTTATAATCAACATGAATACCTAACTTACCTTAAATAATCTCAATGGCAAAATATCAATGAGGTACAACCGGGTACTACCCAGTACTGCCCCATATATAAGTACCTACCCGATTTTGCCCCAAACAGTATATAACCAAAAAAAGACATTAGCCGGCTTTGGCGCAACTTAAACAATTGATAAAACTTTCAAAATGCTCTTTAGCGTGATTGTTCATTAAAATACTTATAAAGTGAGTTTACTGTAGTCGAAATCAAAATAAAAATCGGTAATAATTCGCAGATTTTGAAGAAAACTTTCAGGTAACCAAAACACGTTTTGTACTCACTAAAATGTCGCGGCGTTAGAAGCTACGTAATTCACGAATTCACGTAATTCACATATATGGAGGCTGTAGATTCAGAAATAACAAGGTACTTGGTTTGACTTGCCTACTCGATCTTATATATATCCACCCTATATACTATTTAGGTTTTTACAGTTTATATGTGTTTGAAATTGATCCCATGGCTCCTCGCTGACTACTTCATTACGAAACGTCGGTTTTGAAAAATACCTTATCGGTCGGTTCTTCTCTCGGTTGCGGATAAGAATTGGGTCGTTTGCCGCTCGAAGCCTAAGCATTTATCACGGCCGTATCGAATTAATATTTTTCTGGGTAAAAATTAATATGTGGCTCATTAACCGCACGTCGGCTCACCTATTACCGGTGACGTTTTATTAATTCGGCCGAATAGTTAAAAGCGCTTTTCGTATTTGCCGCCTCTGGGGCCTCTTTATCATACCGCTTGATGGATATAGTCATGTCCGCTATTTAAAATCCATTGCTGAACCGGAAAATGCTACCGCGTTACTATCGCTGACATATCATTTTTTGTCACTACTTTATTAATTACTTTAAGTAGCTTGGGAACTTCTGAGTCTCCGATGGAGCTACCAATAAATAACAGTAAACACGCTCTTAATCAAAATAACTGCACTAGGACGCCAAAAAAATGAATGACAGTAGCCGCTACTGTATTTGAACATGATTAATGTGATTAAAAATCAGACTTGTATATAGGTATTTAGTAGTAAAGCTCGTTTTAATAATACATAAGTCAATATTCAAAGATTTTAAAACTAAACGAAAATTTTAAAAATAGAATAGATAAATAAATAAATAGATATAACTTATTTATTGCACATTTTAATATAAACATACAAAAGGCGGACTTAAAATAGGAGCGAGTACAGAATAGGGTGAATAATAGGTAAATTCATAGCAATTAAAAACACGAGACAGCCTTGAGATTAAAAAAACCGGAATCCACGTCATGATGTGGAGTATGCCGCTGAGGTAAACAAAATACTAAATATAGAAAGGAATAATAACACACGAAAAACACCTACTCGGAGTGGTTCCACAAGTTCCCATACATTCTAAGCCATACTCAAAATAGTTATTTTTCTGTAAAATTTAATTTTCAACGTTTTGTTATGACATATTATTATTTTAGTTTAATTGTATAAATATAAAAATATCTAATCTATTAGTTCTATTGAGATGAATAAAGTGTATGTAGGTACATCTAAGATCTCTTTCGTATTGCACCAACTGGTATTTCATCATCTTTTTATTTAGCTATTGAATTAAAGTTAAATAATCGGATTTCATTAGAATCTCAGAAACGTTACTAGATATTTTTTCCGATGTGACAGATGTCCACGATAACAACAGCTTTTTAATTTTAATCTCTTAGTATTAGTATTTCTCTTTATACAGAAGAACTTGTTCTGGAGTAGATGGTTTTGACTGATAGTTGTGTCCTGGGAATTAGTAGGTAGGTATATGAGAAAAGTTCTTTAACCCTACTACATCCTTTTGGACGTATCCAGGGGGGAGGGGGGGGGGGGGCGACGACACAGGGGACGCGTTCCAAATCCCTCCCTCCCTGATTTTTTTGAGTAAAAAATAAAGCCGAGAAAAATTGAAGGGAGAATCCGCGACTTATATACCTACCTAGTGTCAGATACCTACCTGGGTGGGGGGTGGATTTGGCATTTAACCCCCCGAAGTCCGGCGTATTTTCGTTTCATTGTACAGGCAAATTCATGTTTGCTGGGTGCCGCGCACGTTATTTTAAAGAATGCCCCCCTCCCCCCGAAATTTAAGTCTGGATACGTGCCTGCCTTTAATCCAGATTTTTTTCTCTCCTATGCGTCTCTGGATCCCTATTTTGAAAAAGTGATTTAATTCTAATTATTTTTCATTTTCCATATATTTGTTAGATACATACATTCCTATATTTATGTAAACTGTTTCTGATGTTTTGGATGACGTCTTGCCTTTTTTTATGTCGTCAGAAAGACCGTTAATAATGCAGGAAATATCGATTCCCTTAATATCTGTCCTCGTCAGAATACAAGAACAGTAATTAAGTTGCATTATAAGCACCGACCATAAGTTTTATTACGATAGACTTCTGAATGTTACTCAAGTAACCTATCTACATAAGTACCATAAGTACCTAGTAACATTCCTCAGACTAAAGTGATGTAAAACTAGTAAGGTAAGTACTTAAAAGGGTCGCAATAAAACTAATCTTTTGTTCTTAAACGCTTACAATCAATTTACAAATAATATATAACCCCGCTTTACTTTAATGATCGTGCATGAAATTTACGAGTGTTTGACTGTAAGCACAACATGCCACTTTTTAGGTTACAGTAGTCTACGTTTTAATGGCTATATTGCCTCCATTTTTATGTGCGGGCCAGTGATGTAATTATCAAGGCTAAAAATATGAAGTTGGTGAATTATTGCAGCTGTTTTATTAGCATTAATTTCCTAATACCTACATAACAATGTATTCTAATGCGTTCTGAAATGTTTGTTTTGAGAATTTTATTGAATAATCAATTGATGATTAATGCGCGATTATCAATTCTTAACAATAGTTAAAAAAACACAAACAGGTCACATTTAGTAATTTATAAGGTAATATAAAAATGTTTAATGTGTAAAAATACGGTTCGATAAATATGCATTTTTGAAAGAAGTGTCTTGCCAGAAAGAGAAATTAGAATAATATTTTGGATATTAGCAATATGTTTTTGTTGCTAAAATAATCTGAAATATTTTGAAAATAATAATAATTTTGTTAGTATATCCGATGCCTAACTATATGAAATTATTCTCCCTTCCTGAAGACTTTTTATAGTACCAACTTCACTTTAAATTTTAATTCATTTGTTCAGCTTTATATAAATATTCATGATTTTAAAATACGTGAAAAACCTACTAAATATCACAAGATGAATAAATTAAGTTTTAATCAAGTCTATAAAACAGCAACATCCCAGTGCATTCTATTTTGATGTAGCTGTGCCAATCTCGCTCAGAATAATAAAATAAAAAATGGGGAGGTTCATTAAACATGTACCTAATGCCGTTGTCCAAATGCAGGCAACAAAAGAGGCACTGAATAAGTAACCACAAAAAATGGGATTTTGCAGCACGGGAGTACAATCTAGATTATTATCGAAAAATATTAATAACTAGCTAAACCCGGCCACGCTTCGTCTTGGTTCAGTCTGATATGAAAAGAATGGGAAGTGCACAGATGTCAAAGTGCACCGATCTAAAATATTAAGTCGGATGATTATAGGCATTGCTTAAACAAGGCAACCAGAAGGACATATTTTTATGCCTTAAAGACTGAATGTAAATTTTTTTTTTCACAAACTACCCTATACAATAATCTCATAAGTGATAACGGCATGGCAAAGCGAGCAGTAAGTATATTCCTTTCGTTGTGGTTTTGTGTTTCTATTCCAATTAACAGTTGTATTCGGTGTCAGTTGGAAACTAGCTGGAATCCACGCCGATTCTTGTTTGACGCCTACCTCAAACTGTTCGGGAAAACTGTCTCATAAATAAGCAAATACGGTTTCTTTCCGGTTTCCCGCAGTATCGCAGCTCTCTTTTGTCTCCGCGCGAGCTATTCCAAACTAATGGCTTCGGCCGAGCGTCCGGAGACACGAATATTTTTAGAGGAGGTCGTTTTAATTCTCGATTTCTAGATTGCACGCTATGCAAATGCGAGATAGCGGTGAAAGGTGGCTCTCGGGCGCTGCGCGGACATAAAAAAAGTAATAACGCGCGTTAGATTGGATTTGGCCGCGATGCACATCGCGGGATGGCGGCCGGACTGGTTTTCGACGATTTCGTATTCACATGAACTCCTAATACACGCGGGACGGACAGAAAGTTTTGGAAAATAAACGCCCAACACGACTCGGATTAACTTTATAACTTTACTAGTGGCGAAAACTGAAAACCTAAAACAGAAACGTAGATACCTAAAATAAAGAGATAACTATATCGTCTTGGCCAGGGAAGACCGTTTGGCAACGACCAAACACCTGTTTGATTTTCTTCGAAGTTGTCTTGAATGTTTTTTGAAGTCATGAAAAACGAAGTTTGTTGGCATGCCGCTAGAATAAGGACATTTGACATTTCAAAATAGACATAGAATAGTGATATTTTAAAATATAGACTAATTTGAGTAGACAAGTGATATACATTTTATAAAATTATGTGCGCAATATTGAGGGGGGTAGGGTTGAATAAAAAATATATTTTGGTACTTATTTGTATACCTACTTACATAGGTCACACGGAGAGTTTCTGAAAATGGCCACTAATACATAATATATATTTTAAATTAATTACAACATTTGAAAATAGACATTACAATACTCTTTGGTTGTAAAATAAGGTTTGCTTCATGTAACCATCATTTATTTTTATGCATTATGATGAATTAACTTGTCAAAATTTACGCTATATGATTTTCTGCAATATTACTAACTTTGTTGTTATATATTATTTTGACAATGAATTGTACTTTTTTTTGACTAGATATTTTCATATTAAATCCTTAATTACTTAACATATATTAAATATTAATGACTGTTTCTTTCTTCTTTCACATATAATTTTATTTATTTAATGGAATTTTATATTATTGCGGATTATATAATGGAATTGCATTTTATTTATTATATTATTTTTTAATATTTTTTATTATTATTATTGTTTTTTTTAAGACCACATTTTAGGACAATTTAGAGTTATTAGCTTTTTACTAAAACTTGTACATCTGTAAGCAATCAAGCAATCAAGCATACTTGATTGTAATATTAGAGTCCTGTCCACCCTAGAACGGGCTAGTCCCAGTTGGGTGATAGAATCAAATAAGCAAAAGGTTAAGGTTTTGACATTCGGTTTCTGTTATTTTTGTAAGCAAATCAAAGTTATATAGTAATGAATTCTTAAATAAATAAATAAATTATGTGTATTTTGACAGTTTAGCAGAGCCTCGCTCGGATTCAAATAGCTTATGGCTATGAAGCCCCAAGCAAGACGACAATATATTATATATTACTGTTTTCAAGAATTGAAACGCGGTCACGTCTATCTCAGTGTCGAATTTCGTGTAAGTCGTCCGTCCACCGGTGTCAATAACAGAAATATCGACGCTGTGCGCCGTATGATCAAAACAGACAAGCAAGTGACCCACCATGAGATTCCGACATTATTAGTCATAGGCCTGAGTCAGGCACAACTAATCCTATACAAATATTAGACTATGAGAAAGCTGTGCTCGCGGTGGATACCACACAATTTGACTGAGGCTCAAAAAACGGGAGGCGTCACTTGATGCGATGCCATCTTTACCAGATTCAATGAGAGGCGTCAAATTTGGTGTGGAATAGTGATGAAATCACTATGCAACCAAACACAATAGTAATACGTGATGAAACATGGACTTACAGCTATACCATTTGGGTCTCTCAAAATCAGCGGATCCCAACCAAAGTAGCGCGCGTGCAGTGCTGCAAAGCCGATGATTCTTCTCTACTGTTACTTTGGAGAATCATCGTATCCTGATTGAATTCTAGTTGATATACGATCGTGATCTTGCCGGAAGTTATTGACGAACTCCGTAGAAGCAACCGCAAACAATGCATCATCTTGCACTATGACAATATCAGCTCTCACACGGCCAAACATACAGACGAATTTTGAGGCGAAAAACAGAATGACGAAAAACGATAGCGAAAAACAGAACTCATAAGCCGTCATCCATACAGCCCGACTTAGCACCTTGTGACTTCTTCTTATTCCCAAAAATTAAGAACCATTTACACGATCAACGATTTTCTTTGCCAGAGGAGGCAGTCGAGGAATATGAAAAAATGATTCCGAGGTCACCGCGGAGGAGTAGAATAAGTGTTATGAAATTAGGTTTTACACATGAAACAGTTTATTAACGCATAAACCCTATATTTTGTGAAACAATAATTTAATTTTTGGCCATTTATTATGTATTTTTTATTCCTTCCGAAACTTTCAATGTCCCCTCGTATATAAAAAAAAATGGATTAAAAATGAAAAGTAAGAAAAACGGTGTTATGAAAGGGGGAGGTTCGGTGGGATTCTTTGAGATTTAATAAGTATCATGTTATATTACGAAATGTGCCATTTAAACTGTATCTTAATATATTTGCAAAGATTTTTTCTAAATAGGTTTTAGACCTATTGCATCTCAAATATTTTATTTTTTTAGGGCTGAATGTGTATATTAAGGTGGTAGTATTAATACGATCGTCAGACATATCAAAATGAAAAGCAAATCGAGAGGATATATTACATACTTTGATAATATATATGCAATATATAGAAGAAGGGGGAAAGATAAAATTTAAAATATTTTGTATGTCATTCGAATCTCTGATTTTGAAACTAACTACTCAAATTATTATTTGTGTTTCTGAAGAAGTCAGTTTCTTTTTTTTCCTCCATAAATATGTGTATTTCTATTCAATAACTACTCTTCATCTCTTGGGTACCTATATATACCATTTAAAAGAATTTTTCACCAGAAATATGTATGCATACATATATGTTTATGCATACCTAAATGTGAATATATCATATCTCAGAATCTTTTAAATAGATGCTTATTTATAAGGGAAGGGATATTTTTGGATAATAAACTGCCGAAATTATCTAGTTTGGTTACAAGTCCTTATAAAAGAAATTCGACCGTTCCTATCCTAAAATCCAGTTTTCTCCTATTATTCTAAAAAAATATGTAACTCGTCTACAAAAGATAACATTTCCGACTCCATTCTAGAGAGAAACCTCGGTTTTTTTTGGTTATCGCTTTTCGAATGTACCTATATGGGATGGAAATCAATCCTTCGATGACAAAAGTTTCATTCTCATATACCGTTTCCCATCATATAAATTTTAATAAATATTAAAAAAAAAGAATCTCCGGTTTTAAGCATTTTTAGTAGTAACGAAGACCTGTCTTCGAATAACAGCTTTCTAATATCCCACAAGGAAAAATTAATTTAAATAACAGCGTGACAGTTTTCTTATAAAGTAAACAATGATAGTGTAACTGAGACGAATGGAGGTCAATAGGTCGGTGGTAATCTAATCAACTGACGTTTAGAGAGAAATAAATTTCCATTCGCAATATCGCTAAATTTAATTGACTTTGAACGTATATACGTCGGTGGGATTGACCGATATTTTTATATCACTGCAATAAAACAATGTGAATTTCATTCCGTTTAAGAAAAAAATAAGTATTAACCATTTTAGCTCTAATTACCTATTATTGTTATATTAGATAAGGCGCCAAATTGGGCTGAATTATGAAAATGATTAATTTGTTTTTAATTATATACAAATATGACATAATGAAATCAGGAGATGAACGTTTAGGTTACATAATCGTCAATTAAATATGTTTATTATGTCTTTTATTTTAATGACGGTAATTTAGCATTTATTGCTGCGACTGCCGTCAAAATATGGGATTCCAAATTAATTTGAATTCTGTCTAGTGTTTCTTTCTTTCATTGCTCCAATGTTCTCCATTTCCTTTTTTTGCGGGTTTAAAAGGCGCTTTGTTTTTCCGACACCTCTGTTACGCTACGTGGATACATGCACGCACCGACAATGAAATAACCGTGTGAAAGAAATCCAGACCCATTCAACGGCAGGTTGGTGATCGATTTTTCTGTAACAACGGTAGACGAAAGCGTGTCCGAATGGTCGTGCTCTAGTTTTGGGCATTGCATGGCACTTTCTTTAGTTTTATTGCCCGCTCCTAAACAAAATTTGTCAATAGATAGGTGAATAGAGTTTAGCCTGAAGGCTTCTTTCAACCTTGAAAGTTCCGTCGGCGTCTCATATTGTCTATTTCTTAACTTACTTTTCGTTTTCAAAATTATGTTTACAACAACATAATTTAGTTGTCGTGGACGAGTTTAGGAGAAATGTCATGAAATAAAATGTGTGTGTATATATAAATATATATATATATATATATATATATATATATATATATATATATA